>VXBJ01000043.1:79170-179729 GCA_013400055.1 Nycticryphes semicollaris
CCCCCTCCATCCCTGCTGTACCTCGGGAGCTCTGGGAGCAGAGGAAACCCTCTGCCTTTTGTCTGGTGGGCGATAACCGTGTCCCAGGAGCCGCAGAGCTCTCCGGGCTGCAGGAAGGGCAGTTTCTTTGTCTCTGCCTCTGCTCCCAGCCCTGCCTTTTTCCCTTCCCACTCCAGCTCTCTCATTCCCTGCATTTGAAATATTAGAGCCTGAAAAATGCATGCCCTCGAGAGCTGAGAGACTCCCAGCTGGGACACTGGGAGAAGTGTGTGGTGTGGGCTTTTTCATTTATTTATTTATTTTTTCTTTGATTCAGACACATTTTCTGCCCTGTCTGGGCTGCTTTTTTTTCTTTCTTTTTTTNNNTTTTTTTTTTTTTTTTTTTTTTTTTTTTTTTTTTTTTTTTTTTTTTTTTTGCCTGCTTTGGGGCTGGGCTGGAACTGCTGTGGGAAAGCCAGGGGGACAGTAAGGGGAGGCTCGGGGGCCCCGTCCCTCCCCGCAGGAGCGGGCGCAGAAAGCAGCTGAATATTTCCACTCTGGGAAGGGGAGACCCGGGAGGATTCCCTCCTCCCTGAAGGAACAAACATTTGGGGTCCCGAGGTGAGAAATGATGCTTCCTGACCCTCCGCCGGCCCGCAGCAGGAAGGAGGGGTTCCCCATTTTCACATGCCGGGCTGGGATTTGGGGAATGGGGGGCGGGAAGATGGGGCTGGGGCAGAGGAGGAGGAATGGGTACGATTTGTGGAGCACCATATGTTTTACAGAGCTTTTCCATCGGGGTTTCTTCTTGCCTCCCTCCTCTCCCGGCCTCACAGCCCTGCCAGCAACCGGCACCCCTCAGGCCAAGCCAGAGGCCATCCTCCTCACAGCAGGGGCTCACAGGATGGCCACCGGGCCTGGGGGCTCCCTGCTGGGCCGGGGTCTGTACCTGGGGCTGTTCTCTTTCTGCCCCTTGTTACCTGGAGCCTCTCAGTCCTGTAAGGACTAAGATAAAGCCACTCCAGAGGTGGCTGTGGGCTCTGTCTTCCCTCAGAGCCCCATGGCCTGGGCTCTGCCCCTTGGCCCTGCTCTCCCTGGGCCCAAGGGACCCCTCCTCCATGTTACCAGTCCCCAGGGGAAGCTGGGCTCCTGCCTTTTTTCCCCTCAGGAAGGGGCCTTGTTCATCAGGATGGTCTTTTTCTGGGGGATTTGAACCTGCCCTGGTGTGAGTTGGGGCCAAACACTGGATCTGGCCCCTGCCTGGCTTATGGCTGTCTCCTAGGCTCAGTTGCTCGCCCCAGCCCTGAGGTGTGTTTGCAGCCAGAGCCGTGAGGGGTCTCCTTGCTGCCTCCATTGGCCCGCTCCCCACCTCCACAGAGGCTTTGGACTCCTTCCCATGGCCTCTTGTGCTCGGCTACCTGTCCCAGCTCAGGAGTAAGATCTTCTACGTCCCTCCCCTTGCCAGCCCTCCACCTTCTCCTCTTGGCCTTCAGCCTCCATGGAAAACAGGCTTATCTTAATGCACCATGTCTTCATACTCTAGCCTCAGCTCACAATCCTCCATCTCAGCCCATGATGACCCTTTTCTCTGCCTCAGCGCTGGTGGGCATGTCCCTCTGATGGATTTGCCAGCAGCTCACTCCCCTCAGCCAGCTGGAATTACCAGCTATCTAGGAGGTTGTTTTCCAGTAACTGATCTCCATACCGTGGCCTGCCTGGGGTACGATGCAACAAACCAGAGTTGTAGGACCTGGGAAGATGGCCCATAAATAGGATCTGCTCACTCTTGAAGTTTTCCTCTTGCTTCGTAGTCCTGCATCTCCTGTTGTTCCTCTGAACCAAGGCACTACGCCGAGGTCAGTGTCATACCCCACCACCATGGGCATGCCCAGGACAGATGTGCTTTTGTCAGTCTTGGTTTCTCCATCAGGAGGGCAGGAAAATAGATGCAAGGGCAGCACCATAAGTCTTGGACACCTTCTCTTGGTTACCAGCTCTTGGGAAATAAAAGCTTGGCGATGCTGTGGTAGGGAATGAATCTGTGAACGTGTTGCCAGCATGTACAAGGAACCAAACTCAGTGTGAACTGTCTGACCCCACTGTATTAACTCTGGGAAGGGGCTGCCTGGGGTGATCAATCATTTTAAAAATGTGAAAGCCCTTAAGAACACTTGTCTTTCTCTTTCCTCTGTGTTTGCTTCTAGAAAGAGAACGGCAGGACGGCACCTCAGCACTCAGGGGCTGCTGCCAAAAGCCATCCTCCACCAAGGCAGCAAGGACCCTCCAGCTGGAAGAAGCTTTCAGGGCAGACGGGGGAATAGAGGAATCCGTGCCATCATGGGGGTATTATGGCTGGCCAGGTTCATGCTGGGATGTACAGCAGTTATGTATGTGGAACAAGCCCAGGGTCAATATGAAGGGGACTTGCAGACAGACAGATTTGCAGGCTACGAGGAAAGACAGCCAGCAAACAGAGTGAGAAGAAGAGGCCAAGACACTTTACGAGGGTACGTTTAATGTTCTTTTCTATTTTACGAAGCAGGACTTGGGTTATTATCATAGCACATAGAGACTTGCTGAGAGAGTTGCCTTTCCTTGCGCTCAGGAAGGAGTCTGCTCTGCAGATCTGTGGTAGGTGGAAAGCTCACGCTACAGGAGACAACCAAGCAGAGTCCTGTAGGGGCAGAGAGTTGTACCCTGAGCTCTGTGAGGGGATCGCAGCGCCTTAGGGCTCACTTGCCAGGGCTGTGAAGAGCCATCCACACCCTGTCTGTCTGGAGGGATGGCTGTAGCTGGGCTTTCCACCGTTGCTGTGGGGATGCTGTCAACTCGGGTTTTGACCCTGGAGTCGCCTTTGCCTCCTTCCTACCTGTCAATGCTCTGGGCTGTATTGAGAGGTTATTGCCTCTTGTGGCTGCTTTTACATGGTGATTGTTGCTAACAGGAAGGTGTCACACTCAGTCCCTTGTTGTGCAGCAAAATTGTGGCCTGTGCTCTCATCTACAGACAAATCAGTGCGAGAGCTGGACCTGTGAGTGTTTTCCACCTGAGGAGGGAGACAGGGCTCAGCTAGAAAATCCCGAAGCTTGTGCTGGAGCTCAGCTGTGTTTGCATGCTCTCAAGATGGTTCCTGGCCCCGGCGTTGATTTCTGGGTTATTTTAAGTCTCCCTGGCTGTAGTTCTTGGAAAGTGTTCCTCTGTCAGTGGGCAGAATCAGAGCAGAACGTGATACACGCGCGAAGCCTGGGCTGTGCCAGAGTCCTCCGGCACTTGCTGGGGAATGCTGCTTGAATGGGATGGAGTGCTGTGCTTTCAGCCCAGACAGTCAAATGTGCTGTGTTTGGGCTGGAGCTGGAAAAGGCAGAGCCTGGCCCTAGAGCTGCCAGGGGCAGGGCGGTGGGGCTGGCGGCTTCTCCTCTTGGAATTCCAACCTGCGTGGCCACTCCCTCCTGCTCCGGCAGATTCGGAAAAGATGGACAGTGAGTGTTTTACTGGAGGTTTGGTCTTCTCAAAACTAGCTACCAAAAGCAGCCATCGGCTCGCTCCCAGGATAGGGACCACCCTGTGTCTCCCTCAGTATCACCCATAAGTGCTTTCATCGTGTTCCTCTCTTTGAGTCCATCATCCCTCAGATAAAACATCCCAAATCTTTATGATTATCAGGGATGAAAGCCATTTCTTGGAAAGGACAGGGTGACAGTCTACCAGATCCAGAGATTCTTGTCCACCCTGCCAGCCCAGGGCTCGATGTGATTGATTACTGGGTCATAACAGGGACAGAAAGGATTGGAAAGAGTTGATGTGTGCACGGATAGTCCTATCTCACACAGTCCTGTGACAGGAAAGGACGGGCAGAGCAAGAAAATGATGAGTGTTTCCATTCCCCCGGGAATCTCGGAGAAGGTCACTGGTGTCCAGTGGTCTTATGGCACTCGGTGACTTAGGTGAGCAGATCCCGTTTTCAAAAATGATTTACAGCATAATTCCTTTTGGCTTTTGGCGAGTCTGAAGGGCCCAAAAGAAGCCCAGCATACCACATTAGAAATTACTTCTGAAAACCCTCCTCTACTTTAGAGCCGCAGACACGGATGAACATTTAAGTAAAGTAATACCAAATTATCGGCTGTGTAAGTTGTTAGAGGCCACACAGTAAGTTCGAGGGAGGATCAGAACCAGTGTCAGTCCCCTGCAGGGAGCTGAGGACCACACTGCTACCTCCTTCATTTGTTTTTTTTCTTCTGCTTTCCTCGTGCCCTCTGAAGCAATTGCTGTAGGAAAAGAAAAAAAACCCACTGGGATAAGTGCAGGGTCTGTTTAAGGAAGTCTGTGTGACTATAATTTAAGCCAACTGAAGAATCATTGTTCCTCGGCCCTTGGGAGAGCAGTCTTGTTTCAAGGGAGGGAATGGTGGTGGACAACACAGAGGGAGCTGGCGAAGCTCAGAGTGGCTGGAGCTTCTGCCCCAGGCGCTTCCCATGCTCTGTGTGAAGACAGTCTCCTAGGTTTTGTGTCCCCTTCTCTCCTTCAGGATTTCCAGCCCTTCAGCAGTCTCTCTCTTTAAAATCTCTATTTTACAAGCAGATAAAAACCACTTGAGATGAGAAATCTATTGAAGAGTGATGTTTTAAATACTGTCTGCTGGGCTCAGAAAGCAGCTACAGATGTCACCAGCTGCGGTGCTGTAGATGGGTCTGGCAGCCAGTGAAAGCCATCTCCTGCAGAGCCACAGACCCAGTCATTCTTGTTTTGATTCCCCAAACAGTCCCTCATCCTTTTCGCTCTACTTTGGAACGATTCTGGAATATTGCAGTTGTGGATCAACATCTTCCCTGACCAGGGTTTTGCTGCTTTAAGGGATCAGGATTCTTTGCTGCTGTGAAATGTAACAGTTTGATGTACTTCTTTGGGGCACATCAGTCCCAATTTTGCTGCTGCAGTTGCAAAAGAAATGAATGAACAGTGAGTTTTCTTGGGGCAACTTTAAATGTAAAGGAGGGTAGGATTGTTTGGGATTTTTTTTCTTAAATTTGGTGTTATTTTACAATGTAGGCATGCAGGTGGCTTATCTTGACTATGGTGATTTATCTGTTCTATAATGCCTCTCATCTAAACACACATCTGAATGTCTAAACACACTTATCTATGGTGCCTGTTTTAATAGTTTATGACACCATTTCAAATATTTGCTTTGGCATTTGTTTTCAACGACCCACAACTTTCTCTTTCAGGGAGACAGACTAATTTCAATCCAACCTTCATCTGAAATATCTTTAGTTCTGAGACTTCCTTTGGTTCTGGGGCTTCTGTGCAAGGAGTCTAAATAGAACTGGAATTAAAATGCAGCACAGCTGCACGAGGAGAGTTGTAGATGTCTTGCTAAAAGAGGCTTCAGCAATGCAGGAGGAAAGATTGACGCTCAGGATGCATCAAAAGATGTGTTGCTACCACATCCAGAGAGGTGATTCTGCCACTTGGCTCTGCTCTGGTGAGACCTCCCCTGCAGCACTGAGTGCGGGGCTGGGGACCTCAAGAAAGGAAGGACATGGACCTGATGGAGCGGGTCCAGAGGTGGGCCAGGAAAATGATCAGGGGGTTGGAGCACCTTGGCTACGAGGACAGGCTGAGGGAGCTGGGGCTGTTCAGCCTGGAGAAGAGGAGGCTGTGGGGAGACCTAAGAGCAGCCTTTCAGTACCTGAAGGGGGCTACAGGAAGGCTGGGGAGAGTCTGTTTACAGACTGCAGGGACAGGACGAGGGGCAATGGCTTCAAGCTGGAGAAGAGCAGATTTAGATTGGATATTGGGAATAGGTTCTTTACTGTGAGGGTGGTGGAACACGGGAACAGGTTGCCCAGGGAGGTTGATGCCCCTTCCCTGGAGATATTCAAGGGGAGGCTCGAGGAGGCCCTGGGCAACCTGGTCTAGTTGAGGGTGTCCCTGCTGAGTGTGGGGAGGTTGGACCAGATGACCCTAGAGGTCCCTTCTGGCCTGGACCATTCTATGAGTCTATGAATATGTTCCTTCTGGAAACAAATTTATTTGGAGCTCTGTTCTCCTCCCTGTCCCATTAAATAATGGGATAAGTCTGAAATAAATGCAAAGCATGAATTAAATGCAAAATAAACAAGCTTGTTATTCACCAATGCCTTTACAAATAACAATTAATAAAGTAATGTGGAGTAATAAATCACAGCCAAAGCCATGATTTAATCTGTCCTTAAACTCATTAAAGTAGAGACAATTTAAAATGACCGTCTCTTGAAAGGAATGGGCACTGACAAATCCATTTATGAGGCAGGATTTGAATGGGATTATTAGTTTAATGAACTATTGAACAGTTTCCAAGAGCTGAGAATGTGTTTAACAAAGGGGAAAGAAAAGATGATTAGTCTGCAGCCAGCTGAGCTGTTTGCTGGCAGTATGATTTCCTGTAAGTTCATGGCTGCCTGTTTTTTCAAGTAAGAAGAAAGGCTCAGCTATAGCCTGACTTTAAACACAACTAATTATGTCAAGCCCATTAATTATGAAATGGCCACTGCAATTGAGAAGATGGATGAAGAGAGGCTGTTTGGGGAGGCGTTTGCTGTAGCTCTTCCATTGCTCTGACTTATGCAAAGAGAGGGGGAGGGGTCTAAATTAATTGTGGGGAATATGAGGAGTTTCCAAGCTGCTCTCACAGAGATTTTTGACACCTTCTTAGTTTCCAGCTTGCCATTGGGGAATGGAGAGGAAAGGCACATTGTGTGCAAAAAGCTGCTGGGATGTAGACAAATTCTCCCTGAGCTTGGAAGCTCAGATGCAGTGGGGAGGGGAAACCATGGGTTGTGATTCTGGACCAATTTAGACTGGAGCTGACTCTCGGATGGTGTTTAATATCAAGGGGAAACTGGTCCCAGCAAAGATGAGCTTCACCACCACCATTCGCTCTTGAGATGTGCACAAAGATGATCTCCAGCCATATTTTAATCCTGCTCCACCCCTGATGGTGCAGTTCCACAAACATCTTGGGGCAAGAATTAAGAAAGGTTATTTTCTGGACGAGTGGCAATTGTAATTTTCTTCATTCTGGCTTTAGGTTTGTCGGAAACGTGTGCCCTTAAAAGGAGCTGATGCCCAAAACACAACCAGCGCTGTCAGTTGTTTCGTGTTTCAGGCCCTGATTCTGCCTCTGCCAAGTTCAAGCGTAATGTTTTAGTTGACTTTGTTGAAAGGAATAAGCCCTAAGTGGGAGTCAGCAAATCTTTTCTGCAGTGTTCCTGTCTCCCTGCTACTGTAAATCTAGGGAGAGGTATTGATTTCATCAACGCCCCAGAGTAAAGTCCGTTAAATGCAGATGGTCAGCTTCCCTTCCTTGGAAAAAAAAATACATTGATTCCTTGACATCAAAAATGTAGAAAACTCCCTTGAAAATGAAACCCTACTTAGAGTAAGAACCAAGGTGCTACTAAGAGGCAGTGGAAGGGAAAAAGTCTGGTTTAGGCAACCAGACTCCGTCCCATTGGTTGTGTGGGTTGTTTGTGAAAAAGACTCTGTAACTATGGTGATTTAAATGCTTAAAAAAGCAGGTTTGTGGGATATTCACTAACTGCACCAACTCAAATTACACACACTTGTAAGTAAAGAGTAACAGGAGAAAAGTTGCTGTCTGAAATGGACTGTGCTGCTTGTGGTTGCCCTCTCTCATTCCTGTTGGACTAGATGATGGTTGTATGTCCCTCCCAGCTGAAATATCTATTCTGTTCTGTTCTAGACTGTTCTAGTCAAGCTGGACAGGAGCAGGCAGGGGGCACTTGCAGCCCAGAAGGCAAATCACACCCTGGGCTGCATCAAAAGATGTGTTGCTACCACATCCAGAGAGGTGATTCTGCCACTTGGCTCTGCTCTGGTGAGACCTCCCCTGCAGCACTGAGTGCGGGGCTGGGGCCCTCAAGAAAGGAAGGACATGGACCTGATGGAGCAGGTTCAGAGGTGGGCCAGGAAAATGATCAGGGGGTTGGAGCACCTTGGCTACGAGGACAGGCTGAGGGAGCTGGGGCTGTTCAGCCTGGAGAAGAGGAGGCTGCGGGGAGACCTAAGAGCAGCCTTCCAGTTCCTGAAGGGGGCTACAGGAAGGCTGGGGAGAGTCTGTTTACAAAGGCCTGCAGGGACAGGACGAGGGGCAATGGCTTCAAGCTGGAGCAGATTTAGATTGGGTATTAGGAAGAGGTTCTTTACTGTGAGGGTGGTGGAACACGGGAACAGGTTGCCCAGGGAGGTGGTTGAGGCCCCTTCCCTGGAGACATTCAAGGGGAGGCTCGAGGAGGCCCTGGGCAACCTGGTCTAGTTGGGGGTGTCCCTGCTGAGTGTGGGGAGGTTGGACTAGATGACCCTAGAGGTCCCTTCTGGCCTGGACCATTCTATGAGTCTATTCTAAACACTGTTTTCCTCACAAGATGATGAAATGCCTGTTCATGGATGCATAGACTTTCTATCTCCATTTGGTGCTTTGGGGCATTTCTGCTTCCAAATGGTGAAGAAGGACATGGCAGGGGACAGCATGGTCAAACTCTAGCAAAGCTTTCTTGCCTTCTCCCTCCACATTACTGCCCTGGGCAGGATATGGGTTTCCCTTCTCCGAGGCCTGTTAAAGCTGAGTTTTGAGTGAAGGTGTGTCCTTTCAGTAAAGGTGCTGCTGGGGCTTCTGTCACTGTGTCCCAGTGCCCTCTTGAGCACATCTCAGGTGTTTCCAGGTCCACCTACTCCACACCTCTAAACCTTGATATTTATTCATAGACCATTAAGTACTACAAAGAACAGAAGGAACAAAATTAAGGCAGCAGCTGGAAACTTCTGATTTAAGGCTCCTGTTCCTAAATTTTCCTTGTGTCTTGATTTATATTGTGAAATGGTTGATCTTGGACTTCTGGCCCAGGCTGGTTTCCCTTGTTATTGGCAGAAAAATGTGAAAGCAAGTATTGGCATGGCAAAATATTATCTGGCGTAGAAGTTAATAGGTTATATGGGTTTTGTTTGGAAGTTTTAAGAACTGGATTTGAAGTTTTGATGTATTTCAGAATTTAAGGGGAAGAAAAAAAAAAGATGGAAGAGTTAGTAATGCTGCTTTCCAAATGAAAGTGTTAAGTAGTTCCTGGAAACAAGTTGCATTTTTAGTCTTTTTCAAAAGAAAGTCTTCTGTGTGGTTCCTTGCTGGTATATAGGATTTACACTTAAATGTGCACGAAGAGGGGAAGATTTTTCCCTACCATCACTCATAAAAAATGTGTGAAGATCAGAACAAAAGGGAAAAAGTAGTATTATTGACACAGAAAATGTACGTAACATAAGATTTTATAGACCCCCTTTGCTACCAAAAAAATTTAAAAAAATTAAATAAGTATTGTATGCATTATTGGGCTTGAAGTTGGCATTATCCTAAGCAGATGGAATCCAAATCCTATACAGTCTTTGTAAGACTTTCCTTGCATTTTGCTGCATTCCTTTTAAGTGACTGAATAACAATCATGCATCTTGAAAAAGTTGTTTCCATTGCTCTTTCCCCCCTCCCGCCCCCTAATTTTCAGCTGAAATTCAGGTGTCTACGCTGCAGTTGGCTCTGCATGGCTTGGGTCACCTGAACTTGGGCAGGATGTTGTTGTAAGTGTAGAGTTGTATTTCGGTGTGAGCTTGTCCCCTTGGTGGCAGCCAGGGAACCTTCTCAGCTTGGCTTCCTCTCCATGGACCTGCGGCTGGAGTCCACGTGTGTGATGGGTCCTGGGAGACCTCTACCTGAGTGCAGGGATGCTTTTTGAGCCAAGGCTGCAGTTCTGTATTGGGGAGGTCCCTGATGGGACTTCCCTTCATTGCAGTCTCTTGCTCCATCACCTTATTGATGACCTTACTGGTAGCTGCATCTCAGCAGAAAGAAAGGGGGCTGAGACACAAAGAGCAGTAACCTTTCAAGACTGTGTCTCTGTATTTGAGATGACCTGTCCCTAAGGCACCCAAAGCTGCCTTCTGCTCTGAATTTTGGTAGGGA
Organism: Nycticryphes semicollaris; assembly: GCA_013400055.1. Classification (NCBI taxonomy): domain Eukaryota; kingdom Metazoa; phylum Chordata; class Aves; order Charadriiformes; family Rostratulidae; genus Nycticryphes; species Nycticryphes semicollaris. The sequence continues at coordinate 89,162 of VXBJ01000043.1, forward strand.
ATTCAGCCCTGGGCGCAGAGACAGGAGAAGTACCACTGCACATTAAATAGGCCTATTTAGTGCTCTTTCAATTTCAATCCACAAGCAATTGAATATGTATTAGAAGTAGAAATGTAATCACCATCTGGATAAAAGAAGTTATTTTCTTCCCATTTTCTAATACTGTAAAACTAGTGAAAACACTAAACTCCTGAGTAACTTTGAAACTACATAATTGCTCAGTTAAAAGGCGTGTATTTTGATATCAGCTTTTTTCTGGTTGATTAAAGGGGCTAGATTAGGTGTCAAGGCTATCTTTAGTTTCAGACCGTTCATTCTCCAGGAAAAAATAACTAAAACATAGAAACAGAGATGAAAATAACTACTTGAATTGAGGCTTCCTTTCTGTTAACTAAAACAATCAAGACAAAGTAGTCTCTGTTTGCTTCAGTTGATCTTCCTTGTCTAGAGCCCCTCCTGGGTCCTGGGAGGAGGAGCAGTCGATGATGTGCTTTTCCACCTCCACCCAGACCTCCCAGTTTCCTTCAGGGAGAGCCACAGTGGAGGTGAATTCAGGCGGCTGAAAGGCTCAGCTTCCTTTGAGCATCTTATGGCAAAGGTCTCCTGAGTCCCAGCTACTTGCTCTGGGCTCAGCAGCTCTGACCTGGTCTCTGCCTAATTGGAGGGAGCTCTGCACCAGTTCCCACCACTGATATCCCTGGGGATGGAGTTGGGGGTGCTCCAGGGGCCACGGAATATAAAGGGTCTCGGTCAGGAATGTGAGAGACGCCGCCGTAAGTCTGGGGCTTTGGTGAGATCAGAGAAAAATGTTTCTGTTGCCACAGATGGATTTCCGAGTCGAGTATTTCAGGTGTAGCTGAGAGAGAGCCTTTAGGAGAGCGATCCATAGCTCTGCTCCGCAAACAACTTCAGGATGTCTGAATTCTGAAGACTTTAGTGCTTGCAATATTACCTGGCAGAAGAGCTGTGAGCAGTTCTAAGGTGCGTGACTTCTACTGGAAAGTTAGTGTCTCTGTACCTTTAAAACCAAACCATTAGAACCAAAAAATAATTGAAGTCACCTGAACTGGGACTTGAACTCTTCCCTAAAAGGGTGCTGGGCTGCTTTGCAGAAGAGGAGGATGATGTTTCAGGTGGGAGAGGTTGGGCGCCTCCTTTGCGGGACAGAGTCGATGTCCTTATGTTAAACAGGGGGTTGTCTGGGTAGGAGCTTCTCTGCTTTCTCTTTTGCAAATGACTTCTCAATCTGTATCCAGTGTGTGAACGCTGGGGAAGTAACAGGGAATGTACAAATAGGAGGGTCCTAGGCTCATAAAACTGATAACTCGCTGAAATAAATGCTTGCAGTACATTTGAGGGATCTGGTAAGTCGAGAACAAATGCGCTCCCCTTTAGGCCACAGGTCCAAAAGTCAGCATTGTTTCAGATCTGTTCTCACGCCAGGACACAATCCCGAATCCCTCCGGGCAGGGAGACGCAACACCAAAAACCACTATCACATTTGGCAGTAATTATTGTCCCCCTGGTGATCTCCACTGAGGCCAAGGGTGACCGATGCCTGCAAGGGTGCTCCCCAGCAGTGTCAAAGGTGGTCCCTGGGGCCCAGCGAAGAATCAGGCCGAGCTCAAAACCAAAAAGAATCTTGAATTACAGGAAAAATTTCCAAGGGGTGGGATCATCGTCCCTGGAAAAGCCACATGCTTGAGTCAGATAAGACTAGAGAATGTGGTGGGGATGTTTACTCCCATTCATTTCGTTTGACTCTCTGCGCAGACATGAGTCTCATGATAAGAGGAGGGATGCACGGGGGCGGGCAGATAATCTAAAAAGAAACTTCTATGTCTCTTCCCTAAAATAGCTCTTCTGTGGACAGGAGCCGGCCTTCCTTTTCACAGTAGCAGATCAGGAATCTTCACTGGCCTGGCACGAGCTAAATTGTCACTGAGTTGATGAATTTAGAGCAAAAGGTGGTGTGGTTTCAGCCGAATGTACCAAAACCAGACCAACAGATGGCCCTTCCTCCCTCCAGAAAGAAAGGAGAGGAAGAGGATAAGGAGATTTAGGAGTTTAAAATGAACTAAACCACTTTAATGAAGTATTAAGACTAAAATTAAAAAAAAAGAAGAAAGTAACGAAATGGATACGATATGTACAAAACTGTATGAAGCTCCCAGGATGAGGATCACGTCACCAGGAGGCATCAAGAAAAGTCCCAGCCTGGAGTCGGTGACCGACAGGAGCTGGATTCCAGCTCTGGAGTCAGGAGCACTGGGATTGGGATCAGAGGCAGAGGAACAGACAGGGTCCTCCTCAGACATCGGCCATGGAAGGAAGAGAGTTGACCCTTTGATCCCTCAGCTTTTCTCCTGAGCAGGATGCGGATGGGATGGAATACCCCAGTGGGTCAGGTTGGGGTCCCCTGTCCTGTCCCCTCCTCCCCACAGGGGTGACCCCTTGAGGCTTTTCTGCTTCTGACCCTCCAATGGGGCAAATAACACCATTCCCTGCCCTTGGCTGTTCCAGCAATAAGGATAAGCCAGGGCCTCTCTGCACCATCCCTGGGTGTGATCAGGTCTGATCCCCCCGAGAGGGAGCAGTTTCTGACCAATCTGCTGTTCATTTCAGAGCTGAGTGAGTTAGAAGAGGCCCAGCTAAAAAAAGTAAAATTACTGAACAGAAAATTTGCTCGTTTTACCTCAAACCAGGACAAAAGGTAACTCTGAATGGTTTGGGGAAATCTGGAGCAGTATTTGGGCTGGTGGCTGTTCCTAACACTGAAGGAGCAGAATGCATTGAGAATTGGCTAAATCTGTTGCTGGATGGTTTGATTTCCCTGTAAAGGTTTTTAAGCTGAAACCTGAAGACAGAAAACACCTGAAAATAAGGGATAGGGGAGGTAGCGCCCCTGAGCCTGTCAAGGGCTTTGCGTTTGTCCCATGTTTTGGGACCAGAATTGCTGCACCCCAGACTGATGTGTGTGCAGAGCAGAAGAGAGAGTTTCATGCCTCTCAAGATACTCAGAGAATACAAAGAGAGAAAAACAGTAGGAAAATTGAGATTAGGCGAGCCTGATAAACTCTTAAAATTTGGAAAAGCAGAAATGGGGGAAATGGCTCCCCTGGACCTTCTGGCCACGCTTCTCATCTAGCCCAGGATGTGGTCTGCTGCTGTTGTGGATTTCTCCCACCTATTTGGAGGATCACTATCAAGGATGAAGTCTCTTATTTCTTGATCGTTAGGTTTGTCACTGGATGGTTAAACCGTGGTGCTTCTCATCCCGAAATCACCGGGTGCTGATCCCCTGTGCTGGTGGGAAAGCTGCTGCTCACCCTTTCCTCAAACGCTGGGCTCCAGCCCTACTACGAGCCTGCAGAGCTGTACTTTGGCAGAGCAGCAGAGTGGTTTTTACGGAGTGTTTTGTTTGAAACACTTAGAGAAAAAGGAATTTGTGCTTGGTCGCTTGCCTAACTTACATCTGGGATCTGGTAAAAGTACAAGCCATACTTTTATTAACAACGTCTTAGTTTACGGGGTGGGGGGGGGGAAACCAAGCGGTTTGAATTTCTGAGAGCACCTACTCTGTGGTCTTCACTTGTCCTCCTCGCACTAAAGAGACCTGCAAGAGATGTAAAAAGTTTGGCATCTCTGCCCTTACCAAGGGACTCAAACTGGGCCTGAGAACCGTTGCTCCGTGCGGCTGGACCCTCTGAGCTCCGACTCCTTTTCCCGTTGAACAGGGAATATCCTGGGACGTAGCGCTCAGGAGACAGTCACAGCACTGGGGACCTCTTTTCAGCCAGCAGGAAGGAGCTTTGAGCTGTATCAAGGAGAGAAGTAACGAATGACTGTGATAAATATGAAGGAGGGTCCTCAAGCTCAAGCAGCAGATGCCCAACCCCAACTTTTCCAGAGAGCAATGAGCTGGGAGAAGGATTTGCTGGCCGGGCAGCCAAGCTACACTACTTGAAGGGTCACAGCTCAGGGAGTCTCAGTCGCTGGTCAAGGGGCTCCACTTGGTGAGAAGAGCAGGAAATTGGCCCAAAGTAATGAACTATAGTGAATTCTTCCTGAATTATTATATTGAATCTCCCTGAATGAGGCCAGTGAGAAGGAGGACGTGTGAGCAGCCAGGGGAGCAATCCCTGTGGAGAGCAGAGCATCTCAGAGAATTGCCCCAGCCCTGCCAAGCCACCAATTTTCATTCACTTCTGTCTTCCTCTAATTTAAGGAATGGAAACGCCACTTCTGAAGGCTGGTGACAACTGAGGTACACTGATTGCTCGTGACAGGGGAGACAAATCCTGGGCTGCTGCTCCTGCTGTCTGGAAAGCACACTCTACGTGGAGCCAGGGGTTCATTAGCTGTGGGCCTTGCTGGAAGGCAGGAGAAGGGCTCCTTGCAGGACACATTTATTACACAAATCAGCCCTTCAGTGCTTTCTGGAGAAGGTTTGGAGAGTTCATTCTAGCTGGGTATTCTCTCTCCCAGAGCTGGAAGAGTGGACAAAGACCTGCGTGTGAGGACACAGCTGTGGGTGAGCAGGAAGCTCAGGGCGACTTCACTTGGTTTTTGGCTACCATCTGTGTCTGCAAAGCATTCTCAGCCTGGACTCCACACGCTGTGCTGTCTGCCCTCTCCTACCTTTAACAATGAGTACAATTCTGCTGGGGTCACACTAGGCATCTGACAATAATTGGCAGGACCTTTTCGGCTGCTTGCTCAGCTTGTAGGCAACAATTCAGTGCTCCGGGCTGTCTTTCCCAGGCGGCTAACGGGAACAGGCTCCCACTGCAACACCCAGATGCTGCTTGTGTCCCCAGGGGTGGGCTGACACCCCCCCAGCCTGTGGGCAATCTTGTGGTATGGACCATCTCCCAGTCCTTGCTCATGCCTCCGACTCCGTTGTGGATTTGGGAGAAAGGCCTCTCTCACTCACAACCCTGCATTTTCACATCCCGTAGCCGCAGCTCTGCTCCAGTGGGTTTTGTTTTATTTTTCTTTTCTTTCCTTGGCATTTCCCAGTTCCCAGATGGAGCCACTGCCAGCAGGCAGCATTTGGTGCCATCAATTGAAATTAGGCTTACTTTGTCCCTGCTTATCTTTATAATCCTGTTGTTTATTTAAAGTGGACAACGAAGACGTTATGGCCAGCGTTGCTTTTCCTTCTGTCCTTTCTTAGCATCGCCCTTTTGGCCACAATCACGTTGATTAAAATAGTTTTCTGTAGCAGCTGAGCACCTCCATCACGTTCCTGGGCTGCACAGAAGGTGATAAGGAAGATCTGCCTTGTATTGGCAGGTCTATTTTTACATCAGCTGAACCATGGGGGGTGACCCAGCGGTGCCAGAAAGGTTGGGTACGAACCTGTCAGCTCTTATCTCTTATCACCCCAAGGAAAAAGCCACACAGGCGTTAGCACCATCTCACCAGTAAAACCCTGCCTCCCCAGAACTGGATCCTGTCTAGATAAGATCCCCTCGCTACTGGTGGCCAATGAGGAGGCAGAGCTGGGAGGGAGTAGGGTAAAAAAACCACCTCTTGATTCTTAGTTTAGGATTGATTCTTTTGAATTTTCTCCATAGTTCTGAAATGCCTGTGGATTTTGATTATCAGAAGGTTGTGAAGAAGTTTATTGAATTTAATCTAATTTTGACCTTCCCATCCTTAGCTCTTCCCCACAAACACTTCTCTGTTTAACAACTAAATTATTTATCCACTTTTATCCACACCTTCAGGCTGATGAGAACGTGCGTTTCCAGCTTGTGTTTCCCAGGATGGAGATAACTGTTATTAATGTTAAAAAGCACTTTTGTCACAACTTTGCTGAAGATGCTATTTTATTTTTTCCTCTTGCACAACAGCGTTCTCCTTATTGAGTTCTTGCTTTGGAATCTAATTTCATTCTCCCTCTAGGTCATTTCTGCGACACCATTAATTTCAGCCCATTCAAAATGGCTTCTCCCCCATGTTTTGTTTTGAAACTCTGCTAATTTTTAGCATATGCTTATAAAGGTTTAGTTTGGGAGGAACAATTGGGATCTTGCAGTTTAGCCTGCTCCCTCACAGGGTGCCCAGGACCTCTCCCAGAATCCCTGCACAGAGCTTGGAGAAGAGTCTTGGCTCACTGTCTTTCAGAAGGAGGTGGTAGTTGCCACCATAGTTAAAAATACCCGCTGCTTTATCAATTTCATTCAACTTCCACTTTCTTCCATCTTAATCTGCAATATTTGGTGCCTGGCTATGAGCTGTCTGGGTTGTTTGGAGGGTCCTATGTCAAAAACCAGATCATCCATCCATCCATCCTGCACCCTGGGAACCTGAGGGCTTTACAGGCCCTCCGTCTGCTCAGAGGGAATGTATCTTCCCAGTTAATGCCAACCACAGACATATGTCTACTTCTAACTGGAGATTTGTGCCTGGATAGCGGTGGCAGTACTAGATAGTTTTGGATTTTCTCCAGCCTAATGCAACCAGGAACCGGCAACCCGAGATGTTCCCTCATCTGCAGGGGGGAACCTTAATCCATACCAGCAGAAACAGCTCTGCATTCAAGGTCTCCTTTTAACTTCTAAGCACAGGAGAAGCACCAGATGCCCAGCCTTTTGGAAAATGTAGGCTCTTCTGAAATCAAACTGCAGATTTACTCTCCGCCTCCAACAGCAGCACCAAATTATTGTAGCAGAGCCCTCGATTCTGTGGTTGCGGGGCTGGTGAAGGAGGCCCCAGACAACGCTGGGCAAATGCAGGTCATGGAAAAACAGTCGCCACGGTTTCTACACCGGCCATTGTGTCTGGGAAAATTAGAATTGGGAAGCAGAGCAGCACCCTTCGTTGCACAGAAAGTCATCCGACGTGGTGTCTGGTCCTCAGGGATCTTCTGGTCACCACGAAGAATAGAAACTAAGATTGTTTTTATACGGTGTCGTGGTTTCTGCCAAATGTACCAACACCAGACCGACAGATGGCCCTTCCTCCCTCCAGAAAGAAAGGAGAGGCAGAGGAGAAGGAGATTTAGGAGTTTAGAATGAACTAAACTTCTTTAATGAAGTATTAAGACTAAAATTAAAAAAAGAAGAAGAAAGTAATGAAATAGATACGCTATGTACAAAACTGTATGAAGCTCCCAGGATGAGGATCACGTCACCAGGAGGCATCGGGAAAAGTCCCAGCCTGGACTCGGTGACCGACAGGAGCTGGATTCCAGCTCTGGAGTCAGGAGCACTGGGATTGGGATCAGAGGCAGAGGAACAGACAGGGTCCTCCTCAGACATCGGCCATGGAAGGAAGAGAGTTGACCCTTTGATCCCTTGGCTTTTACCTCAGACCAGGGAGGACAAACCATGGGAACATCATTGCTCAGGAAAGAGGTTCCTCAGAGTCTGCTCTGAGTCCGGCTGGGTGTTTTTGTCATTAATGCCTGGTTCCTTTTTCCATGGGACAGCATCCTACTGCTTCCACGTTGCAAAGATACACCTACGGTGTGTGTCTGCAGACGTGCTGCGCTTGTGGCGTCTCCCCGCTCTGCGGTCCCTCTGCCCCGTGTTTGCTGGATGCGGCTGCCGTACGCGCGCCGTGTTTCCCTCCCATCTGCTCTGCACCCCCCGTCTGCCTGCTGCCTTTCTGCTCCGTCTTTGCGGTGTGTTGGCTGCACACGTGTGTTTCATCTCTGCTGCCTGTCTTCTGTGTTACCTCCTGCGATCACGCTGGAGGTGGGAGACTCACGGAAGCCTCAGTAAGGGATTTGGGGTGTTCTGGGATCCACCAGCCTCTCCCAGCCAGAAAAGGAATCTGCTGCCCTAAAGCACCACAGGTTCTTGCCAAAATCCAAACTGGAATCTGGTAGGTGGGTCTCAGAGGGTGCCACCAAGCCTGGTTGTCGTGCCCAGGGTGTGCAGCCATCCCAGCACCCTCCGCCTTCCCACTCCGGGCTGGCTGCGGGAACGTGAGAATGGCAACCAGAGGAAGAAAATCTTCAAAAACCAAAAATCCCCACCACTCAGGCACAATTTCCTGGCAGAAACAAAGATGAATTCAGGAAAGCAGGCTAATGGCACACTTACCATAGCAAGGACCTCAGGACTTGAGGAAGGACAAGCCCTGGAGTAAGGAAGTTAGTTACTATCAGCACCCCCAGACAATCTGCTGAAGTGGTTGACGAAAAACTTAATTAGCAAAAATTGGAATAAGGATATAGGAATTTTGGACAATAGATCCTGACAAATTAATCTGTGTTCCTTCTCTCATCTAAGGTGTTACAACATACAAAGGTCCACTGGGGGAAGAGACTTTGTTAATAAATGGTTCTTCAGTTCAGCTAGCAAATATTTAACCCGATCCAATGGCTGAAGGTAGAAGCTAGATAGACTCAGACCCCAAAACAAAGCAGAAGGTTTTAACAGCGGGCATTATTACACCCTAAAAAACCTCCAAAGAGTTTTTTTTTCCCCCTTTCTCTTGTGCTTTAGTTAAAATTCTCACGCTTTCCTAAAAGATGTGGTCCCTCAGCAAACCTCCCAGATGAGGATGGAGGGCTGATGGCCAGGGTCCAGGCAAGGTCTAAACTTTCCGACTACACTTAACCTCCCTACTGCCTTCCCCTGTCTCTCTGACCCGGTGTTAGAGCCCCAGCATCTCTGCAAGGGGCTGCCTTCTTGTGACTCCCCACTTGACAACACCACAAGAGTATGAACGTCACGTCACATCACCTTGGTTTCTGGTTTTCCTGCCAGTTCACGTGTGGATGTGTGGCCCAGCACAACGTGGTGTAAAGGCCGTGCTGAGGAATACGCTTGGGTTGGGTTTCCTGCCATCTCTGCTGCGTGACGTTGATTAAACCATCCAACAAACAAATGAAGACAAAGAAAGCCACGAGCAGCCTTGTCTGATGGACAAGTTGGAGTCTGCAGGAGTTTGTTACTTGTAGGGGCAGGAAGGAAGAGCAGGGCTTTGTCCACCTCTGCATAAAGTTCTCGAGGGACAGATGTCCTCTTCCTGTTTGGGTTATGAAGACATTCACTTGCCCGTGGTGTGGAGGGTTGTCTGGTGTCTAGGTCTCTCATCCCATGTGGAAATGCAGGTCTCCCACTGCCTGTGTCTAACCTTGGAGGTGGTCCCATGGTGTGGCTTCGTGTCAGGGGAGACCTGGCTGGGCCTCAGTTCCTCACTCCTCCGTATAGCCCTAAGGGGGTCACTGTAAGACCAGAGCCCCACAACATTCTGCACAGGTTAGTTATTAAAATAATGTATGGTGGCTCCTTCTGGTGGGAATGAAACGTGGTTAGTTCAAACTCATGGTGAAGGAGTGGAGTTTGGCAGAGGAATGTCACAACAAGGAGCTATTCAGCTGCTCTCCTGCAGCGATGATACATGCTGAATTCATCCAATGGCACTGCACAGAAACAGAGGGAAAAATCATTGCTTTTCATTTTCAGACCCAACGTCTGTGGCTCGAGGTTCCATTCCTACTGCTGCCCTGGTTGGAAAACGCTGCCTGGAGGGAACCAGTGCATTGTCCGTGAGTATCCATTTTCCTGTTAAGGGCACCGAGGGAGCAAGTTGCTGTGTGGGAAGGAGTTCATATCTCACACTTCAGCAGATGACAGAATATTGCATAATCCACTGGGGCAGGAGCAGTAATTGCTGGGACTTCTCATCTCTGCTAGTCCTGATTAAAGCAGGGTGGTGGCAATTGGTCCCGTTTAGTGCATGGCCTTTTATCTTCTGCCAAATTGCCGCTGTGTTCCTTGACGGTTTGTGTGCCCAGCTTCAGAAGATTAGTCTCAAAGGAAAGCTATGGGTGACTCCAGAGAAAGTTATTTTAGAGCTGCTTGCTTAGATGAAATAATTTAGCTGGTTGCTAGAACAAAGGCTGGATGCTGACGTTGCAAACACGATGCCACGAGACAGTGCCCACCAGCAGGAACATACATCTTTCTCTGAGAGGCCATCGAAAGCAGGATGCTGATTTAGATAAGTCACACTTCTGTTTTGCCACCCTCCAAAATTTGGAGCAGACCATTGTTGAACTCTCAGGTGCTGACATATGTACATCTATAAAATCCATTAAAGGGCTGGTGGTTTGCATTTCTGCTCCCAATGGAAATGAAAGTCAGCTCAGGAGTAAATACATGAGCTTCTCACTCGAGACAGTAGGGATAATTGTACCTGCATTTGGTCATGCTTCAAATCAAAACCCAGTAAATATATAGTGTCCTGGAGATACTAACCCTAACCTGGACACACAGAATAGGAGACAACACAAGGACAGGCTCGTATCTCCCAGTATTTTAGCTCCTTTTTAGGAGGTTTCAAGTTGAGGAAAAGAACAGGCCCTCTCCTTTCCCCACGAGCACAGAATCACAGAATGCTATGGGATTGTCAGGGACCTCTGGAGATCATCTTCTCCAACCCCTGCCAGAGCAGGTCCCACAGGAACGTGTCCAGGTGGGTTTAAATATCTCCAGAGATGGAGACTCCACCACCTCTCTGGGCAGCCTCTGCCAGGGCTCTGCCATTCTCACAGGGAAGAANGCAGAGACAGGCAAACTCACAAAATCCTCCTCACCATGCCATAGACAGCGGATGCTCCACCAAGGAGACAAGGCTTGAATTTAACGCTGGCTGCAGCGAAGGGTTAAGGAACTTGCAGCCAAAGAGTTGCTCAGTGGCATGTGGGGTTAGCGACATTGGGGGTTGTCTGCTGACTTTTCTCATAACTGTAAAACATGCCATCTGGGCTGGAGGTCCTCGGGGGACTCTGTGTTGTAATTGTATTTATAAAACACACAGAGATGAGATACTTTCATGGGGCTCTAATAAAAATCTGTGCTTACACAGGTGGGACAATACTGCCAGCTCTGCTCTTGGCTCCCATGGCACAGGAAGGGGAAGAGATTAGCAGGGGTCCCAGGCAAGCAAGGCTGGAGGTTGAGGTGAAGGCATCCTGCTGATGCATCTCTGGCTGACTCAGGCTCAGCCCCTCATTCAGCAGGAGACGTGTCTAACAGCCAGTTCCCTCAATGCCAGACCATGGGCTGTGAAATGCTTTGTGGAAACACCCACGTTTTAAGGGAAGGGACAATCTGTCTCAGTGAGAATGTCACTTCTCTCTGGCAAGAAACATTTGTAGCAGGCAAAAGCAGCAAAATATGCCTTCCCCAGCCTCTGCCGCTGACAAAGTGGGACCAGTCTGCGATAAATCTCAGTGCCTCCAGGAACTCCCTGGGAACAAGTGGGTCCTTTCCTACTGTTCCACTTCCCACGCCAGAGTCCTCAAGCAGCATCCCACCTTCCTCCCCAGGTTATTATTCTGTAAAGAGATGAATTCACACCCTTTCAGCAGCCAAAACCACATCTGTGAGCAAGAATCACAGAGTAGCGCCTTGTGCTAACGGCCGTGTCCTTCTCTTCCTCCAGCAATTTGCAGGAATTCTTGTGGTGATGGATTTTGTTCACGGCCAAACATGTGTACGTGCTCCAATGGACAGCTTTCTCCCAACTGTGGCTCGGCTGGAGGTAAGAGAACGTTGCTGGTGATTCTCCTCCCTCTGCAGTCGTTAGGTACTCTCCTAAAAAATTTCCCAGTCACAACATAAGGAAATCTCTGAAATTCCTTGTGTTTTGGCAGCCAGGTTTTAATCCAAATTGGGGTAGTAGTCACAAAATTTTTCCTTTCCTATGGTGCTTTGACTAAGGATCCTCATTGCCCCTGGAGAAAACTGGCAACCTCCTTGCAATTTCTGCTACTTCAGTAGGAGAAATCCTACAAGATGCAGCTCCCAAACCACATCTCACAGCAGCAAATAGCGACGGCGCTGCTGAAGAGCCCATCCGCCCCCTGGCTCTTCTTGAAGTGGAATTAAATCTGTCACTGCTTTTGTTCACCAAATAAATATTTTATTTTTTTTTTTTTCCAATGGAAAAATCACTAAGTTTTTCTTAGGGTGTGATTTGGGCCTCAGGGAGAATTGCCCAGTGTTTTTAGTGAACTGCAGTGAGACGACGGCAGAGCTGGGAATGCAGAAACTGCTTTGCCTTGCCACTTTTTTTCTGCTCTGTTCTTCCACCTCAGACCTTCTGGACCGAACTCTGGAAAGCTCTGAGAAGAGGGACTGGGTGGCTGAGGTTTCCGAAAAGCAGACTGTGGGGGACTCAGCAGTGTGACAGTGACACATCCAGAAAGCAATTCCCATATCCCTCTGGTGATCCCTGCAGGGTGGATACTAGACCAGATCCTGGTTGCAACCACTCCGTTACCCCAACAGAAAACACTCCTCTGGCTTGAGTCTAACTCCCCGTAGCTTATGGGCTTGTGTAGTCTCTGGAAGGCATCCATGCTCCTCTCTGCCCCCTTTTTCACTGGGTTCTATTGCTGGAAAGGACCTGAGATTCATGGTAGATGTCAGGCTGGATATGAGTCAATAGTCTTGTAACAGAGGTCCATGGCCATAAGTTGCCACTTGGGATGTTCAAGCTTGGGATCTTCAGACACGAAGAAAGGGGTTTTTTTACGCTGGAGGGTGTTGCTGTGCTGGGACAGGGAACCAGAGCTGTGGGGGATTGCTCTCCTTGGGGTTTTGAAGACTTAGCTGACAAAGTCAGTGCCTGCCTGGTCTGTGTGGAGGCTGGATGGAAATGTTCAACGAGCCCTTCCACCCCTCCTGGGTCTGTGCAGGTCTGCCCAAAAGGGCTCCAGTTGTATCTAGAGCAAGAACAGTGTTTGACTGGGGACTGGCCCGTGTTCTACATCTCCAAACGTGGACGAGTGGGTGACCATTTGCACCTGACTGTCTACACACTCCACCCATACGTGGTGACACTACTCAAACACACCAGCCAAAAACCCCCAAATCCTGCAAGCAAAGATACAGAGCTGTGGCCCAGTATTGTTTTAAAAAGGCTGGTTTTGCTAGTGCCTTATGTAAAATGCAGAAATTAATGGGAGTTTGTAGAGTCTTTTTAAGGTCTCAGATGGCCATGGCTAAAGACAACCCAGAAATTGATTTTCCATTATTGCCCATCTGGAGGGAAGCTATTGTTAATTAAGTGACTTGCAGGCATCTGATGGAAGGCCAGAGAACCAAGCCCCTCCACCCCCAAACCTCCAAACCACACTCAGGGTGTGACTCAAAGAAGGAAATTCCCAGAATCTGCTTCTAAAGTGCCACGTTGTGCTCCAACCCCGCACATGTCCCCAGTGCCAGAGCCTGCGTCCTCCCCGGCCTTCCCAGCGCTTCGCTGGGAGGAAGGTGCTGGAGACAGGAGAGTTTGTGGAGTTGAGGGTCCCCATGTGTTAGCAATCAGGGAGGAATGTGAGGAATGCTGTAAGCAGTATATACATTTGGGCACAGACCTGGCAATCCCCTGAGCCTGGGGTGGATTTCAGCATGTGCTGGGGTTGGGGGTGGGGGTTGGTTTCTCTGCAGGGGCTTCATCCAATCTGGCATTCATTGTGGGGATGTTTGGATCTGCATTTATCATCAATGCTTCGGGGAGGTAAAGCAGACAAATTGTGCATTCCAGAGGCAATAAAAGCCACTCTGCCTCTCTCTGTCATAACACAAAGCTTGGTTTCCTACTTGGGGAGGAAAGAGTATTTTAGGAGTAATTTGCAAGGGACTGTTTAGATAGTAGTAGCCAGTAAGCAGCCCGAAAACCTGCCTGCAAACTCCACTGCTGATGGCTGGCAGAGCAGCTGCAGCCGCTGATCCTTTAAGATACGTTGCAGAACTAATCCAATCCACTCCAATCATGGGAAAAGTTAACTACAGCGTGCTGTCATTCTCTTTTATTTTTTCTTAGAACTTTTTAGTCTCTGCTACCCTGGAAAATCCTGACAGAGAGTAACAGGCCTTTAAATTCTTGGTTGAAGGATGTTCTTCTGCGCTCCAAATCTGCAGGGAGTTCTGAGAGTGCCAGGCTTGGAGATAAGTCAGATGGTGATGGGACCTCAGGGCCTTTGGGATCACGGCAGTGTGAAGTGGGACCTGCCCCATGCAGGGATTTTCTTTTGCTAATTAGTTGGAAATTATCTGGCTGAGCTTTGGGGCTCTTCCTTGTGTCCAGACCTTGACCTCCCAAAATATCTCAGCTCCTCCAGACTGTACCGAACGTACCGAATGCCGTGTAGGGAAGAGCTCTGATGGATGGTCAGCTCTGAGGGACAGACACTTCCTCGCTACCTCTGTCTCTGGGCAGCCCTCCCAGATTTGCTGTATGTAATTGCTTTCCCAGGGCTGATTAATTGTAGTGAGGGGTGCAGGGTAAGCATGTGCTGGAATCAGTGCTTTTTCCCAGAGAGACGGGTCTCATGTCTGACAATCTGGGCAATGCTTTGAAGCCTCAAGCTTAGTTTCCTTAATGATTAAGCTTTCATCTAAATTTGGCCTGATCTCTGGCCGTAGAGCAATAGGAAGAGTCGTAGACATCATGACTAATTCGAACCACACCAGCAATGCCTGGATTAAATGTACAGCACATGTGCTGAGCATTTTGAATGCAAAGCTCAGAGACTTCCCATTCCACTCCTCCTTCCTTCCAGGCTTCCTATGAACAAGGCGTCAACCACGTAATTATCCCCTTTGGACACTTCTGAGTCCTACTACCTTTTGGACAGACATTTCACTTGTGCTGGCCCCAACTCTTCCTTGCTTGGAGCTGGTCTTGTGTGCATGGAGAAGACACCAGCCACAGCTGAGCATCCACTCGCACGCGCACCCTCCAGCCCCTCCTTCTTCAAGCTGCCAAGTCACGGCCTTTCCTATCCCTGGCCGTCACCAACTGTGGTGTTCATGCTGAAAACCAGTTTTCACACAACTCACTATAACCTCAGGCACTTGCAGTTTGAGTTGTCACATCTTACAAGGGATGAATGTGTTGTTCCAGGCGTCTCTAACTCGGTGTTCGGCAGAAAACCACCCCTTTGGGGCTCTTCTGCTTTAATACCCCGTTCCTTAAACGTTGAATAGTGATGAAATGGTTAAAACCAAGACTTGCTTTTGTGGCTGCATCAGGATAAAACTTCCTGACTCTTATTTATTGCTATTGTTTTCCTGCAGTGCATTAGTCACATTCAGGGTGTCTTAATCTAGCGTGAAAGCTGAACTCTGACATGGACAGAAGAAGATGTGTGCTTTTCTCTTCAGATTTCTTCCAAAAAAACCCCTCCTATTAATAGAATCTCTCCAATAGGGCCATGTAGCAATTGTAAAAGGAAGAGAAATGCCTTAAAAGTTGATGTTTTTCCTCCACTAAAGAAATTCTATCCCCCAAAACATCTCCTAGGTCTTTGACACGCGTCTAATGTGAAGGGCTGTTAAAGATTAGACAGCCCAGAATACGAACAGCATATTTTGATACGGAGTGTAATATCTCCCTGCTCCTCCTCCACAGTCCAAACCTGCAACGTGAGATGCATGAATGGTGGGAGCTGCAACGAGGAGTCCTGCCTCTGCCAGAAGGGCTACACTGGGACGTACTGTGGGCAGCGTAAGTACCTCCAGCACCCGCAGAACACACGGGGAGCTGAGGGCATGGCTGGGTTCCTGCAGCCGCAGGGCAGGAGAGGTCACCCTGATGTCCTCTGGGATGTCATGGCTGTGTTCTCCTCTCCATTGGAATCTCAGCCCACTCTCAGTAGGGGATATAGAGACATAGATATAGTAGATATAATTTCTCCATTTAAAAAATACCTTATATTACACATCATTTGCTGTGAACAGTTTTAGATGAACATCATACTCTGTGGGAATATTTTTTTTTTGTGTGGAAAAGCTTCATTTTAGTTCAAATGAAGTCATCTTGCAATTAGACAAATTAAAACGAAAACCACCCCAACATTTTTTAATTATAAATTACAGCAGGTTAAACGGGGGTGGGGGTGGAGTGTGTCCTCAATTTTCGTTCTGTTTATCGGACAGCACTGATTTTCTGTAGGGAAACCTCAACGTAGTTTTGAAAGACAGTTTGCAATAATTTATGGTTTGGCTTTCTCTTTTGTCAGAGCACCTATACCTTTTAGAGGGAAAAAGTTAATTTCTCCCCCTGGTTTCCTATGAAAGATATTTGGCAATTTTAAACCACCGCTTGTGCATATTGTAGAATTAACAACTTAGATGAAATCTTTAAGAAGTGTCTAGTAAGCAAGTATGCCCCCCAGTTTCGAAAGAATCACGGATGAAATGGAACTTGCCAGGCAAATTTCAAGCCCCTGTATCAATGTGAGAATCACTCAAGTTCTGGGTGAAGTCTATGAGAATTTTTTAAAAGACGGGCAAAACACCGTATTTCCCTTAAACTTCTCCTCAGCTGCGACTTGATTCGTTTTTGATGAAACTTTCCAAAAAGTTCAACTAAAGGCAGACACACCAGATGGAAAATTTCATTCTGAACAGCCAAAGCTTGGGAAAATTAGAAGTAACAGCAAACCAGGGCTTATAATGGAGCGCGCTAGGCAACCTTAATTACGTGCTGCTACCAGCTCCACCTATAATATCCTCAATAGAGTTTTCATAACGGTTCAGATATTGGCAAGACATCACTGAGAGGGTGGGGAACAATGGAGAGTCCCACTGGCAGCATCCCAGCAGAGCAGAGTTCGGCTTTCTCAGCTCTGGGATGGGTGTAGCCTTTGCAGGCTGTGAAACGCAGCGGTACCTGGCCTTTCCGCAGCTCAGAGATTGGCACTGCACAAGTACAAGTCCTCTGTGGACCTCCCCTTTCATGAGATGATATTCTTCTCATAGAATCACAGATTGGTTTGGGTTGGAAGGGGGCTTAACACTCACCCAGGGACACCTCCCACCACACCAGGTTGCTCCAAGTCCCCTCCAACCTGGCCTTGAACCCCTCCAGGGATGGGGCAGCCACAGCTTCTCTGGGCAACCTGGGCCAGGCTCTCACCACCCTCACAGCAAACAAGTTCTTCCCCAGATCCCATCTCCATCTCCCCTCTTTTGTCTTCAATGTGTTGATGGTGTTGGGCAACTGAGTAGCTCGGAGAGCAAAGGTCTGTATAGGAACTTCAGGAAGTGTCATAATGGTACTCCTCTCGTTAGTCATTACAGCTGTTGAGATTTTAAGAGGTCAGTGGCATCTGTCACCAACCAGCACTTGCTGATGGCACATGCAGAAGCATTCCTACAACCTGTTTAATTAGCTAAGCCTCAGGCCGGGACCCAATCAGCAACCTACTCCTTTGACTTCAGTCCTACTGACTGCAGCTTTTTTGAGTCAATGAAATCCTTGTGTGCTGATCAGACCGGTTCTGGTACGTGGGATTAAATGGCAGACAAGTCTCCTCTCCTCACATTTCACTGGTGTCATACCTTAAACATTTGCCTTTACGCAGTTTCTCATTTGTTCATCTTGACCTTGACATTTAAATCCCAATTGCTGACTTGAATGAGCTGAGATTCCAGAGCGCAGGAAATCCTCTCAGATGAAATAAGGGTTTATAGCCTTTTCATAAATGGCTTCATTCATAAAGGGGAAGTCATTTTCTAGGAAAAAAATAAAAAATAAAAATCAGACTTTGCTCTTTAAGCTCTCTACATGCAGGAGAATCTTGGGTGGGTGAAGAACACAAAGTAGGTGATATTCCAAGTCCTGCCAGCACCACGTGTCTCACACGGTGGTTTCGCTACGAGCAGAAATCACTGATTTCTCTTTCTGTTCCGAAACAGCTGTCTGTGAAAACGGCTGCCAGAACGGAGGGCGGTGCATCGGACCAAACCGCTGCGCTTGTGTCTACGGATTCACCGGTCCCCAGTGTGAGAGAGGTAAGGAACATCCTTCCATGATATTATTACTAACGTAGTGTAGGCTCGGGAGTTGCGTGTTTGAGCACAGGTATTAAGGATATTCAATTTTATGTGAATTTCTGCTTGATTCCTCTGCCTGATGATACGGCCCGTAGTGACAGCCTCGTGCCCAAGGCACTCCCTGGGTATTACACGTGCAGGATGTGCAGTGCCTGCTGACTGCACGGCTGTTTGGTGTCTCTGGATCCTCCTCTCCACATGTGACCCGTTGTAGCTGTTTCTTAAACATCAATCAATTCCCATTCTGAGTACAAACAGGGTATTTTTCTCTTGGGCATGTCTCTGTTTCTTGCCTTGATAACCTGAGAGTGGCTTAGAAATGCCAGAGAGCCCCTTACTACAGTGTCCTCATGAAGGGAAGGCGACACCATCAGTCCTAAATACTAAGAGAGAAGGTAAAAGAAACCTAAGCCACCGTTGTCACACCTGCCAGTGCGACAGGCTGCCCTCAGCCAGCAGCCAAACACCCAGCCTTCGTCTCACTCCCCGCTCCCATGGGACAGGAAGAAGAGAGAAGGAAGTCAGACCCATGGATGGAGGTGATGTCAGGTTAACAAGGAGAGCAAAAGCTGTGGGTGGTAGCCAAGCAGAGTAAGGAATTGATTCACTACTTCCCATCAGCAGGCAGATGTCTGGGAAATTCTTGGGAAACAGAACCTCAGCTCCTGTAATGGTGGCTTGGGAAGAAAAAGACCATAACCACCTTATATTCCCCCTTCCTCTTTCTTTCCCTGAGGTTTTATTGCTGAGTATGACGTCATACGGCATGGAATATCCCTTTGGTCAGTTTGGGTCACTTGTCCCAGCTGTGTCCCCTCCCAGACTCTTGCCCAGCTCTGGACTGCGGGGTTGGGCCTGGAGAGCAAAGCCTGATGCTGAGCAAGCACCGTTCAACAAGAGCCCAGACTCTGGTGTGTCGTCCACACTGTTTTAGACAAAAAAGTAGAACACGATGAGGAAAGTTAACTCCATCCCAGCCAGACCCAAGCCCACCTTGAGTTACCCTGAGCGGGACTTGCAGGATTCTGAATGGTATCACAGAATCACAGAACGCTATGGGGTTGGAAGGGACCTCTGGAGATCATCTCCTCTAACTTCTTGCCAGAGCAGGGTCACCCAGAGCAGGTCCCACAGGAACGTGTCCAGGTGGGGTTTGAATGTCTCCAGAGACAGAGATGCCACCACTTCTCTGGGCAGCCTCTGCCAGGGCTCTGCCACCCTCACAGGCAAGAAGTTCCTCCTCATATTTAGATAGAACTTCTCATCTTCAAGTTTGTGTCCGTTCCCTCTTGTCCTGTCCCTGGGCACCACTAGAGAAAAGCCTGGCCCCATCCTCCTGACACCCACCCTTGAAGTATTTCTAGGTGTTGATCAGATGCCCCCTCAGCCTTCTCTTCTCCAGACTAAAAAGCCCCAAGTCCCTCAGCCTTTCAGTGTTCACTGATCCCCCTCACCATGAGTATTGCTCGCTGCAGCTCTTGCAGAGCGGTGATGTTTGAGGGGTTAGGGACCACCCGCAGTTAGGGACCACATGCAAAACACTGGTTTGAGGACTTGGCCAACTTGCACAGGAACTCCATCAGACGTGGGCAGACGGTAGTTCACCGGGCGAGCACTCGGCTCCTGGATCAGTAAGACCATTTCTGCAGCCTCCTGTCTCTCCCTCTCTCTAGAATCAAACTCCTGCAGCAACTTGATTAATTCCCTGAGTTTGACCCATCCTTTGTGTCCTTTTGGGTGAAGGGAGGTCAATTCCATCAAAATTAAAGATAACAATATCACCATCACTAAGAGCTGATAATTTTCAAATGAACATGAAACCCCAAATGTCAATATTCCAACCTTTGCAAAATTATTTTTATATACTTTTAATACTATATTTATTTGAAAAAATCTTGAAAACTCTGATCAGAACTTAAGGTTTGCCATGAAAGAAGCTTACTTTAGTAAAGTTGTTTTGAAGGGAAACGTAAGCCAACTCTGGTTTATTGTAAACCTCACACTGTTGGATGCCAGCTGCTCATTCAGCGTGAATCGAAACAGCTCCACTAAGAACCACAGCTTTCACTGGTAAGAATGTGGCTTTTGGTGACATGTGGCTCTGCTGTCACCCAGCCAGCCTGCGCTGAGTGGCCGGATCAGGTTTACATTCGGGCAGTGTGGGTATGAGTGAGGTTTTGGCTGAGACAAGCAATTTCTCCCTTTCCTGTTGGCTTAGATGGACATCTCACGCCACCGCTCTGATATGATTTTTGGCCAGGGTCAGAGCAGCACAGAGCAGAAATGAAACTGAAACACGACGCCGATGTGCAAACTCCTAGGATTAAGATCAAAGCAGCCTGGAAATATTCTGCTTTTCCAGGCTCTCACTTTCCTGAGATTGGGCTAATTCTGTTCAACTCCACATCCAAGTTTTGGACTGTTCTTGCCTCTGATGTTTTTTTTTCCGACTTGGGGATTCTTGGCAACATGATTTAGGGGGTGAGGTAGGAATAACAGTTGGTTTCCGGTAGCCCGGCATCAGGCAGCCCTGCTTGAGCCGCAGCCAGCAGGAATACAGCAGAACTCAGTGTAGCTGTGCACGTTCCTTGGGCTGCAAAAGTACCATCTACTGAACCTGATGGCGCAGGTGCCCCATAAAAGGCCTCTGCTGTGGCCTGAGCCTCCCATTTATTAGGATGCAGAGAAGGGAAAGCTCTTTAAAAACCCTCCATGCTCATTTACTGAAGCCACTTTCTGTTGTTCCAGTCTCCTTCTTTGTACTCTCCTGCTAACACAGATATCTGTGGAGGACAGCAGTTAAATAGTCTTTAATCCCTTTCCCTGCCTAGTTCTAACACACACACACAAGCAGGTATGTATTGCTTTGGTTATTGAAAGGTAATGTGATAACAGCCCTTCTCTTTCGAAGGCTGAGATTCCTTTCCTTGTGAGATTCCTTCCCCTAAACCCCTCAACCCGAGCTCCAGAACTCTGCCTGTAAAGCTGCTTTCTTTTTTTTTTTAATCCAAGCTCACGGGGATCATTGAGGTTCATAAATCGATACAGACATTGGCTGTGTTTGAAAAGAAAACTGGCAGTTTCTTAAAAGAAACTTCTGGCTGCAGCAATTGCCAGGAGGGACTGAAAAATCCCAACTCCGTGCGTGGTGTGGAGGGGGCAGGAGAGAGGCAGGGAAAGAAGGGGTCTGAGCAGGGGCAGACTTTGGAGACATCTTGTAATGTATAAAATTCTTTAAATAAAGAGAGCATTTTTACAAAGCCTTTAGAGATTTGGTTTAGTCCAGACTTGTACTAAGAGACAAAACAAGCTCTCCAGCTGTGTATACACAGGTCTTCCCTGCCAAGACAAACAGAGCGCTCGCTTTGCTAAGAGATGTTAGAAGTTACACTTTTCAAAGAGGCTCCTGGCTGGGCAGTCTGGGACTTTGCAGCCAGGTGAGGTGGTTGTGCCTGACCTACCGAGAATAATTAGCCTGACAGCAAAGAACTTAACCCTTCCAAGGAGAAAATGAATTCCTACTCCATGGCTTGGCCTGTTAAGATGAAGTCCTGAAGCGCCAGACTTGCTGGAGACATGACTGCTGCCGAATTTCTGTTCCGTTTCTCCATCAAAAGCAGCTGGTTTTTGACATGTTTACAAGCATCCTCGGGAGTCTCCAGTGAGAGGAGACTCAAGCAGCAGCCTCAGAAGCAACACGGATCATGCCTAGCTCTCAGTTTAGCTCTGAGTCTCGTTCCTCGAGATTTTGTTTGGAAGAAGGATTAATTGAAAGCAGAGCTTGAAACCCACTGGCTTCATATGTAGGAAGGAGAAGTTGCAGCCCAAAGCTCCGTAGCGATGCTCTTGGGGCACAGCTGGGTACCTGGGTGAGTACTCTGGAAATTCCTTGGATTCCTGCCTCCATCTCTGCAGGCACAGAGCTTGCACTAGTGCCAGTTACTGCCCAGTGAGACATCCTTCACCCTCCCTCCTTCCAAAGCAGAGGAGCCACTGAGGTGTTTCTCATGGAGGGAGCATTGCTAACTATTAAGTGCAGAGATAATGTCATATGTGTGATGCTTATCAATATCTAAAGGGTGGGTGGCAAGAGGATGGGGCCAAACTCTTCTCAGTGGTGCCTGGTGACAGGATAAGGGGCAACGGGTGCAAACTGGAATACGGGAAATTCCATCTCAACATGAGGAGGAACTTCTTTCTTTCCAGAGCAGATTTAGACTGGATATTAGGAATAAGTTCTTTACTGTGAGGGTGGTGGAACATGGGAACAGGTTGCCCAGGGAGGTGGTTGATGCCCCTTCCCTGGAGATATTCAAGGGGAGGCTCGAGGAGGCCCTGGGCAACCTGGTCTAGTTGGGGGTGGGGTGTCCCTGTGTGGGGAGGTTGGACTAGATGACCCTAGAGGTCCCCTCTGTCCTGGACCATTCTGTGATTCTATGAGCCCTGTGAGGGTGGCAGAGCCTTGGAAGAGTCTGTGGAGTCTCTGTCTCTGGAGACATTCAAACCCCACCTTTGGTCAAACACCCTTTATAGCCTCATCAGAGGAGGATGTTGTTGTTCAGAGCAATTAGTTCTTACAGATTTTACATCTGTAAATGCCTGAATGGTGTAGAGGTAGTTGTCCTTCTGTCCTTCCAGCTTCTCTCTCCTGTGAGGCTCAGTGCGGTACCACGATCTCATGTTGTTACATGCACAGAAGGTAATGCCATGTAAAGACTAGTTTCACAGAACACAGAGATGTTAATATCTGTGCCGAGGAGCTGGGATTCTCAGAAAGGTTCCTTAGCTCCATACAATTGCTGTTGTTTCTAGTGTGGCCATTGGCTGCTCCTTTGCTCTCTGGCGTTGTTCTTTCCCATCTCTTGGGGCATCAGCACTGGCCAACATTGAAAAACGTGCCCATCTGTGTTCATAAAAAGAAGGCATTGAAACCCTACAAATGTATCTAAATTACAGATTAATTTAAGGGTTTAATTTTACTTTATTTTGAATTTCTTTTGCTCTAACCATAAAAGATAATTTTGTTTTTAAAGTCTAATAAGCTGAGTTCCTTCTGCTGCCCTACCCTCGACAAGCTGCATGCTCGACAGCTTAGGGCTCCAGTAAGAGGCTGCTTTGTAATAGAAGCAATCTAACTACCTTCACACTTCATTCAGGAAATACTCCACTTCAGAGGTAAACACCTTAATAGCTTGGTACTCAGAGAACCTTCGCATCATTTCCTCCCTCCACTTGACATCTTTGGGGCTGAAGACTTAGTGCGTGTATTGTATAACCCCGGCCTTCAGTAACATGAACTCACATTACATCAGTGTTGGAGGAAAAGCTGCAGTACAGAAGAAATGAATCTCTGGGGAGAGAGGCTGATTTTTTTTTTTTTCTTTTACTAGTTTGACAGAAAAATGACACATTTTGATGTCAACGTCTCTGATTTCACCCTCCTTCAAGTAGGAAAAAATTTGTTGTAAAAAGTGACAACATTTGACGGAGGGGAAGGTGTGGAATCTCCTCTTGTGTTCCAAGGATGAGGTTTAATTTGGGGTTTTTTTCTTATCCAAATGCTGGAGTCTTCACTGTGGACCTCTGCCTTTAGTTTGGAAAAAAAGAAGGATATTTAGAGTAACGTTCTTGATCTTTGTGGAGGTTGTCTGTGGTTCCTACGATTTGCCTGGTTCAGAAGGCTGCATGTCCTCTCCTCTTAATGGTGCAAGGATTCTTCCAAAACTTTAATTAAGGAACTCTTGGGGTGCTGTTCTTCAGTCCCATATCCCATGAAGAGCCTTGGAAAGGATTGTGTCTGTGAAAAGGTCACAGCAAACTTCAAACTGGCATCCAGTGTCTGAGTTCCGGCTCTTCATTAGCCCCTGCAAGAAAACAAAGCCCTGTTGTTGCACAGAGTGTTTCAAAGACGTGAAAAAAAAAGCAAGGATTAGAGACACTGCAGGTCCTAGACATGCAATGTCTACAGAAACCTAACAATTATCTCCTGTTCTTCTATAGTCCTCACCGCTGCACTGCTCTCTTTCCAAAACCATAACCAGGGCTGGGTTGGATTGAAGTGATGCTCCCAAACAGCAGCTTCTCACCAACAGAATCCATGGCTTTCAACAATTCACTGAGGTTCTTGTTTCTCCTATTTATTCAAGAGGTTCTTGTTTCTCCTATTTATTTCCAAATCCCTCAAGAAGGACTGTCAGGCACTGGGTTGAGTGAGAAGGATATGGGCTTCCAAAACATTGCCTCCCGCTCAGGGAGGATTTCTGAGTCTGTGTAACACGTCCGTGTCTGCAGATTCTCCAGAGTTTCAAAAGGATTTGGATGTCTCTGAGGAGTTGGGTGCTAGTGAACCCAGGGCTCCTTCTAACTGCTACAATTCCAGTCCTGGAAGAAATCTCCATTAACAATGAGTCAGACTAATGGAAGTCCTCAGGCGAACATAGTTTTATATGCTATATCAATTTCTCAAAGATTCTTACTGTATAGGACAGCAGCTCCTCTCATCATAATTTCATTTACTTTCTGTCAGTCTAATTGCCACCCATCCATTGCCCTGAGATATTATTTGGGTAAGGAGGCTGGGGACTTTCATATCTGTAGGTGTTTAAGAGCAAAGTTATGCAAATACTAGTTAGCTCTAATTATGGTAATCGGTCTCGTCTAAAGGAAGGAGAGATCCCAGCTGATCTCTAGCCTTCCCTCCAGCCGTAGCTCTTCTAGTGACAGATACCCCAGGCAGAATGTAAACAGAATACGTGATCCAAAACACCATCCTGGACCGTACAGATGGAGGCTGGTGAGAATCTCAGCAGAGACTGCACTTTAATCCACTTGGATTTCCAGATGGTGGGAATATTGCAGAATACCCCATCATTCTTGCTTGTGAGGCCTCTCCAACTCCCCTCTTGAGAAGACTTATTAAAGAGTGGCTTTGTCTCAGCTTTTCTGTTTCCTCTTCATAATGATTATTATTATTATTATTATTGTTCCTAAATTTTCAGTCTAATTTGGAGGCTGAGGAGAAGCGAAGCAGCCACACAGGATGTGTCTGATCCCTGTGTGTGCAGGCAAAAGCCATAGCAGGAAGGAGCCGACAGCAAACGTGGTCCCTTCACTCCCTCCTCCCTAAGTCAGGTCACACTCCTCAACTTCCCAAGTGCTGCTCCTGGTGAAGGAATGAGTAGGGATGGCCATATTTCATACTTTTAGCTGAAAACTCCCCCAGAGCCCAGGCCCATGAGAGCACACATCACACTAGCAAAGGAAGGGACCACTAATAGTTCACGGAAATTCATTATCTGGGATAACTTGGAGAGGTCTTTAATCTCAGCCTTTGCATTTCAGATGAAGGCACACTAAATTCATTCATTTGAGCTGCCCAGGAGAATTTTTCTTCAGGGCATAAAGGTCAGGTTGGCAAAAAATACCTCTTCCCTATAACCTCTGGCTGTGGCTGAGCTCCATGCAAGTTGTGAAACTGAGCCCCAGCCCAGCTGCTCTCCCAAAGGAAGAGCAGCACCCAACAATCCCAGTGGGATGGAGAGATCCCAGAAATACAGACTGGGATGTGGCTCTGAGACCAAACTTAAATTTCCTTTGCCACGTGCAAAACCCTGAGATGCAAAGCAGCTCCAGGGTGCCAGGAATTCTTATTAATATCTTGGATTTCAGTCCTCTGGGGTAGGAGAAAGTCAAGGGAAGGCCCTGGCTGTGGTGGCTTCTTTCTGCTGTGCCCACCCACCGCCGGCTGGGTGGTGTGAGCAAGAGTGTGCAGCCGAGACAGGAGTTTGCCCGACTCTTGGCAAGCTGTTCTTCCTCTCCATTCCAGATGGTGCTTCGAATCGCTTCAACCAAAAATCTTACAGAGGAATGCTACTGGCAGTGCTTGAGATGTTTTGTTCTTTTTTTTTTTTTCCCCCCCCTCAGATGAGCTTTTTAATAAAAAACTGTGTTTACAAAGAGATTTCTCATCTTTGGTGGAAACCAGGCGTTCCGCTGCCTTTTCCTAGTGCTCTGCTAACCCAGCTGTTAAGACATAAAGCAGGACTCGGAGCTGAGAGATGTGATGGAGCTCCTTCTCCTCAGCCTGTCTCAGAAGGTGAGGCAGAAGCCCCTATTTCTCTGCGTTGTGGTAGAGAAAGGATTTTGATAATCGACTGCGCAGTCCAAAGAGCTCTGCCTTGCATTTATGCAGAAAGGTCTGGCGGAAGCTTCACCACGAGCGGAGTTCAGCTCTGTACTCAATTGTAGGTTGCCATTTGTCTGCTTCAGACAGGTTTGCTTGATAAAATAATTACAGTTCTGTGAAACCACATTTCCCTCTGATCTCCGCAGAAAGCCAGTGGTAGTCTGCTGGGAGCACTGGTGGGATGTAGACGCGTCCTGCACATATAATTTTCCTGTGTGCCCAAGGGCTTTATGGTACACTCTTTAATGAGACAATCACATAGTAGTTTCCCCCCTGCCAGAGGGTGGGCAGCGCTCCCAAAGCACAGCTACTTAATACCTTTGTGTTCTGCTTGGTGTTCAGCATGTGGCTGAGAGCACAATGGGAACCAGCCTCTGGAATCAAAATTAATTTCCTCCAGAGACCTTCAGAGAAACAGCATTCCCAAGATTTATCTTGAAATCTGACAGGAATGTTTGGCCTGGAATTTTCCAAAGCTGTTCAGCCTGGGTATGAACCTGTTTCAGCCCAAAGAGGTAAAATTTGGCAAAGCTACAAATAATAGCAAAGGGGGTCTTGGATGAGAGATGGAGGAGGCAACCTTATCTGAAGGCAGCTCCTTTGTGTGGCCACTGGGAAAGACAAAGAGCATTTGAGTCAGCTGTAGCTGAGTGAGCCAAGGAGGCTGGACCAGTATGGGTTGGGACCTTCTTGTCTCTGCAGTGGGCACCTCGTTGCGTGCTCTGGGTTCAGCAGGAAGCTGACGTATCTTCTGACCCTCCATCGCTCTTGGATGCAGTGACACATGGCTTTCTTTCCTTCCCATGGCGGGGAGGGGCTTCCGTGAGCAAGAGTATCCTGATGGTGTTAAACCTCCTGATCCTTGTAGAAAAAAAGTGGCATGAAGATGAATGCCTGGTTTCACTTTTCACTCCAGTCTGGAGATGCCCTCTGCCAGCTGACTGTGAGGGTGTGATAGGACACCACATGCCACTCACAGGCTGAGTGGAGCATGTTTGGAGGTAGATGCATGAACGTCTGCAGTTCAGGTGCACTGCTACCAAGCCAGGGCTGTGCACCGACTTCTGTTCTCTGCAAGCCCATGAGGATGGATGAGGAGGAACACAGGCTGCCAGGAGAGGCATTGAATGGGCACCCAGCTCATGGTGGCTCAGCAGGTCCAGGCCTGTCCAGCCAAGCAGGTTCCACACACCCCATTTGGGACAGGAACCTAGAACACTTCCCATTGAATGCAAAGACAAAGCCTGCTGGAGTGTACTGGGATAAGGAGAAGCTCAGGAGAGTGCAGTGTTTCCACTCCCATTAATCCAGTCTGAGAAGAATCCAGTAATGGGGGATTTGCTATTTGTGTCTGCGTGGTCACTCTTGGGACTTCTTCCTCCTATTTCAAGGTACTTTAGCTGCGGATAGGCCTCTTCCAAAGAACACCTTGCCCTCCCTAGCACAAGCCATGCACTCCATCGCTGCGTTTGAAACACAAAACCTTTGCTGAATGCAGCAATGAAGATGAAGATGAAGATGACTTCCTTTCTTGCACAGTAACATTAAGACAATCCGGCAGAAGCTGTAAAACCAACCACACTGTCTGGAAGACCTTGCTCAGTAGTGTCCTTGCCATCACTTCCTCCAGGCTGGCTGTCCCCTGAAGGAAGGTAGGCAAAGTCCACAAACCCTCTGTCCTGAAATACTTCCCATCCGGCAGACACAAATATCTCCTTCCCTGGCTCAGTTCCACCAAGAAGACGCAATTGTGTGGCCAGAAGGACCCCCCTCCAAATTCAGTCACAGCTCAACCCAGCTACCACCTCTGCAGTCTCTTTCCCCCTATATCTAGGAGCCTCCCCATAGCCATGATCTCTGCTAAAGGGGTCTGAGAGGTGCAAGGCTTCCAGCGTGTCTGGGGCAAAGTCTGGAGCTATCAAAGCCCCGTGCCACCCCCAGCACCTCCACTCCTGCACCTTCATCTCTGCACTGGCTGAGCAGGCAGTGATTCAACGGCCCATGGCTTTCTGACCCCATGGTCTCTTCTGGATGGAGGACACAGGGTATCAGTGCCAGCCCCTTGCTCCAACTCTCCCCCTGCTCCATCCCTCGCAGATGTTTCTACAACTGCTGGAACTCCTGGCCCCATGTTGCCGTGTGTGTGCTTTGTGCCTCGGATGCTGTTGGAATGGAGAACCCTTGGAGGAGGGCTGTGCATGGAGTTCTATCTCAGGTTTCATCGGGCTAAGACTTTGACAGGAAACTGTAAAAATAGGACAGGAAAACTTAAAAAAGTTCTCCCTTTACTATTTCCTTTGAATATGTTTTTTCAGCACTTGGAATGTCTGGCCTTATAAACTGCCCCAGCCAGCTTTTTCTTTTCTGCAAAAGTCCAAACAGTTAAACATCAGGAATGCGGCTGTGTTTGTATGAGGTAAGGAAATGACTAGGTGGAGAAAATATTCCATGAGAAAGGAACCCTTTACGGAGACCCTCGTGCTGTTCTCCCCGAATCCACCATCCACCTCCCCCACCAAAGCTGTCACGTATCGACAGAGCCTGAGAGGCTGTGTCTAGAGTTCGAGAAATTTAGAGGTGGGTTGTCTGCCGAGACCTGCAATCGATGCTGTAAAAATCTCTGAATTCGCGTTTAGCGCAACAGAAATAATGGCAGGATTTTTGGTTGGCTCCTCTCAGGTTCTTTCTTTGGCTGGTGGCTTCTGGATGTTGCTCCCCTGTGCACTTTCCCATAAGTTCGTGGTTTTGCTATGAGTAGGGCATGAATCGTAGACTGGCTTGAGTTGGAAGGGTCCTTAAAGACCATCTCATCCCAACCCCCTGCCCTGGGCAGGGGCACCTCCCACCACACCAGGTTGCTCCAAGCCCCCTCCAACCTGGCCTTGAACCCCTCCAGGGATGGGGCAGCCACAGCTTCTTGGGGCAACCTGGGTCTCACCACCCTCAGTGTAAGAATTTCTTGCTTGTATGTAGTTGCTTTATAGTTGCCTTATTTCTAGTTGCTCCATTAGGCATTTAATTTGTAAGCCATCAGATCTCCTGGCAGGTCCCAGAGGGCATGGCCAACGTTCTCCATGGGCTTTCTAGGGAACATCCCATCCCAGCAGCCGGAGCTCACAGAATCATAGACTGGTTTGGGTTGGAAGGGGCCTTAAAGATCATGTAGTTCCAAACCCCTGCCCTGGGCAGGGACACCTCCCACCACACCAGGTTGTGTGCGAATCTTTTTGGGTAGAATTTTGCAGAGAGATCTGCCAGATCAGCACCTTCTCCTGGTTGCTTGGTCTCCTAGAGCTGGCTGTTTGTCTTGCTCCAACAGCCCAGAAGGTTACAGACAGAAAGAATTGCAAGGTTGTGCTCCCGTGGCCTGGGGAACCAAGCCTCCTGCTGATGGAAATCAGGCATTGGAAAGAGAAAAATAGATATTTGGCTTGATAGCCCCTCTCCTTGCTCCCCTGTGCTCGGTTGCTGGAGCTTTTCGAGCGCGGAGGGAAGGCTGCCAAAGCCTGGGGCATGTGTTGCAGTGACCTCACCCCAGCGAGGTCTGCGGCTCCCCGGGGATTACTTACAACCAACGTTTGTCCTTACTGTTTAAAGAAAAAAGCCTCTCGGCGAAAGCGTTGTTTATTATGAGAAGGAATTTGATTTTTAGCAAAGAAAAAGCTCTTCTCCCTCGCTGCTCTATTTATTTATTTGGCGAAGAAGGAATTCAGCCAGCCCCACGGCCTGTCTCACAGGGGGGGGATTCCAGCCAAATGGTGCCGGGGGAAGGACAGGCTGGAAGCGCAGAGGAGAGAAACTCCTTGGTCCCTTCTCTTTCCTTTTAGCCTGGACTCTGCAGATCTGCTGGTACGTCAGACATTCACATTTCTAGGACTTCTTTTTTGTTGTTTTAAGGGAAGTAGCGCAGTTATTCCCCGCTTCTGCACCTTTCCCCAGGGATCTGAATTCCCTTTGGAAGCGTTCATTTGCTGGGTGACTCCTTGCCAGGTAGATGGATGTTCCACGAGTCGGGGAAGCCAGTCCTTTCTGCTTGTGAAAATTTCCAAGCAAAACTCTCCTTGTCAAAAGTTCTTTGTCAGAAACTACTGATTTTCCCAAAGGGATAGTAAGAACCAGTTGAAAGGGAGTAAAATGTTAATTTTAAATGCCGCCTTTTTCTTTTCTTTTTTTTTTTCTTTTTTCCCCCAAAGCCAAGCAATGATTTAAATTGGATATGAAATAGAGATCTAAATATTTCAGGTTCAGATACAGTTTCAGTTTGGGTGTTACGAACCAGTTGAAAAATGCCCTTGTTTATGGAAATGTCCAGTTTGAGATCTCCTTCAAAGAAATCAGGCCGAGCTGCTGAAATTCATGTTTCCCTGCAAAAAAAAAAAAAAAGGGCACAGATTTATGCTGATTATCCCAGGGAAACGTTCCCTACAAAAGATTCCATTGTTTTCATTAGCACCGGGGAAAGGGAGCCATAGAGAAGGTGCCTTCCAACTCTTGTACATAAATGTTTGATGGCCTCAGAGTGGGAATTTTAAATAGTCTGAAACTGATTATTCTTTTTTAATGAGTCCAAGCTGCATTTCTGGCATAAATTATAGCCAGGGTTGGCAGAGAGTAGCGCATCGGTCTTTATTACCTCTCGTAGCAGGGGAGACAGGTCCTGGCAAGGTGACTTCGGGTTAAGGAGGGGAGGTGAAGCCAGGGCAGCACCCCTGGTCAATACAGCACCCCAGATGCTGGAAAGGATGAAGTTTTATGAGCTGGCACGGCTGAACCAGCAAGAACTGGAGAGGCTGGAGAGCTGGGCAGAGAGGAACCTGATGAAATTCAACAAGGGCAAGTGTAGGGCCCTGCACCTCGGGAGGAATAACCCCCTGCAGCAGGACAGGTTGGGGGTGACCTGCTGGAGAGCAGCTCTGCAGAGAGAGACTGGTGGACACCAAGTTGCCCACAAGCCAGCGACGTGATCTTGTGGCCAAGAAGGCCAATGGTCTCCTGGGGTGCATTAAAAAGAGTGTGGCCAGCGGGTGGAGGGAGATCATCTTCCCACTCTGCTCTGCCATGGGGAAGCCACATCTGGAGCACTGGGTCCAGTTCTGGGCTCCCCAGTTCAAAAAGGGCAGGGAACTGCTGGAGAGGGTACAGTAGAGAGCGACAAAGATGATGAGGGACTGGAGCATCTCTCTTAGGAGGAAAGGATGAGGGACTTGGGGTTGTTCAGCTGGAGAAGAACAGACTGAGAGGGGACCTCATCGATGCTGAGCAATAGCTATAGAGTGGCAAGAGGATGGGGTCAGGCTCTTCTCAGTGGTTCCCAGTGACAGGACAAGGGGCAACGGACACAAACTGGAACACAGAAAATTCCTTTTGAACATGAGGAGGAACTTCTTCCCTGTGAGGGTGGCAGAGCCCTGGCAGAGGCTGCCCAGAGAAGTGGTGGAGTCTCCATCTCTGGAGACATTCAAACCCCACCTGGACACGTTCCTGTGGGACCTGCTCTGGGTGACCTTGCTCTAGCAAGAAGTTAGAGGAGATGATCTCCAGAGGTCCCTTCCAACTCCTACAATTCTGTGATTCCATAATTCTGTAACCAACACTATTTGAGCCCACTTTCTGCACTGAAATGTCCCACCCCTTCCAGCAGGACTCCCCACAACACGCGGGTGACGGCATATGTTCAGAGCCATCGTGGACCGTTCCACCGCTTCCGTCCCAGACACACTAATTAGGAAAGTTGAAAATGTCTAGAGGGATATTTTCAGGAAGCTGTTTGCAAGTGGAATAGCGTGGCTCGGTGTAAGAGCATGTGTAATGGCAGAGATCCCACCCGTTAACTCCCCAAGGGTCTGCGGCTTGGAATTGTCAGGAATGACCATTCATTAGCTATAGGGGTTCCTGACTATCACCATGACAACCAGCCAAACGTGGAAACTGGGAATGAGGTCTATTCCTGTTATGCTTCCTCTTCTGAGCTCATCTGGGGCCTGTGCTGGCTTCAGAAGGGGGTTGATAAGAGGCTGAGAGAGTTGGGGGAGGGGGTCAACGTGGAGAAGAAAAGGCTCTGGGGAGACCTTGGAGCCCCTTCCAGTCCCTAAAGGGGCTCCAGGAGAGATGGGGAGGGACTTGTGATGAGGGAGTGGAGACAGGAGAAGGGGAAGGATTTGACACTGAAAGAGGGGAGATGGAGATGGGATCTGGGGAAGAACTAGTTTGGTGTGAGGGTGGTGAGAGCCTGGCCCAGGTTGCCCAGAGAAGCTGTGGCTGCCCCATCCCTGGAGGGGTTCAAAGCCAGGTTGGAGGGGGCTTGGAGCCACCTGGTGTGGTGGGAGGTGTCCCTGCCCAGGGCAGGGGGTGGGACTGAGTGGCTTTTAAGGTCCCTTCCACCTCTAACCATCCTATGATTCCATAATAAGAGTTGCTGTATCCCCAACCTGACTCTGTAGCATCTGCAGAATTCCCTGGGCTGGGCTCAGTGGTGCTTCAGAGCCCTTCTCAGGGGGAGGTGAGGGGCTGGAAACAAAGAGCACAGCGAGGAGTCAGGTTTCTTGCGGTTAATGCAAACACGTTGACGCCTCAACTCCGATTCCTCGGTGCTTTTTTGCAATTTGAGCGCTCTCACTCTTTTGCTGGCTGCTCAAGATGGGTAGGCACGAAGAGTAACCGAATCCCACGGCGATAGGAAATCTACAGACTGAACGCGCTGAGCAGAGTCTATTTTGAAATTAATAGGGCAAGCATGAAAAACGAGACTGGTGCCTGGATGAGGCTGGTGATAGATGCTGGGAGAGAAGCTGGTGCCTGCCCTGCGCTGTCTATTTACTGTTTGGAAAGCTATGATGGGAAAAGTTAAGCCAGGCCATGAGCTGATGTGTTTTGAAGCTACAAGTGATGGATGAAGGCTCTGCTGTGTTAAAAGACTCTTCCATAAATGTGAAAACATTCTGACCAATTCCCAAAACAAGACCTGATCCAATGTTTCACGGCATCAGGGAATTGTCAGAGTTGGAAGGGACCTCTAGAGCTGATCCAGTCCCACTCCCCTGCTAAAGCAGGATTGCCCAGAGCACATCACTCAGGGCTGCATCCAGGTGGGGCTTGAAGGTCTCCAGAGAAGGGGACTCCACACCCTCCCTGGGCAGCTTCTGCCAGGGGTCTGCCACCCTCACCCCAAACAAGTTCCTGCTCATACTCAAATGGAACTTCCTGTGTTCCAGTTTGTGCCCATTGCCCCTTGTCCTGTCCCTGTGAACCACTGAGAAGAGTCTGGCTCCATCCTCCTTCAACCCACCCTTCAGATCCTTGTGAGCATCAGCAAGGTCTCTCCTAAGCCTTCTCTTCTCCAGGCTAAAGAGTCCCAGCTCTCTCAGCCTTTCCTCATCACAGAGGTGCTCCAATGCCTCCATCATCTTTGGTGCCCTACGCTGGACTCTCTCCAGTAGTTCTCTATCCCTCTTGATC
This sequence comes from Nycticryphes semicollaris, assembly GCA_013400055.1. Classification (NCBI taxonomy): domain Eukaryota; kingdom Metazoa; phylum Chordata; class Aves; order Charadriiformes; family Rostratulidae; genus Nycticryphes; species Nycticryphes semicollaris. Next base: position 122,621 of record VXBJ01000043.1, read on the forward strand.
TGGGGAGCCCAGCACGGGACGACGGATTCCAGTTGTGGCCTCACCAGTGCAGAGCAGAAGGGGGAGAATGACCTCCCTCCACCTACTGGCCACACTCTTCCCTACGCCATCCCATTGGCCCTCTTGATGTCAATCCCTTTAACAAGAACTTTGCCTGCAGATGGAAAGGTTCGACTCATCCATCTCCTGCCACCGGCCCCTGTCCTTGTAAGGCTGAGTCAGCCTGGAAGGGGCAACGGGAAAAAATCTCCATTTTCATTGAGGAAACCACCTTGACTCAGGTTTTTCTAAGAAACGTACCAGCAAAGACCAAACTTCTGAAGGCCAGAGACCTTTGACAGGGTTCCTGGAAGATGGGATCCTGTACGTAGACTGTAAAAGGGCTTTAGACATCTCCTGTGCATGCATATTTCCTTCGTAAAATTTGATTGGTGCCTCATTAAAAATTTAATAATTTGACCATTAAAATTAGCAACAGCTGGGAGCTGGCACACAGCCAGGCTCTCTGGACTCCAGACTGCAATTTCCTTGGCTTCATTCCCTCCAAAGAAGTCAACTACAGATGAAAATCTATTTTTGTCAATTATTTGCTTAAAAGGGGGTGTTCTCCTCACAATCGCGCTTTCGTTATCACTCTCAAGGAATTCTCTCTGCCGTGTATCCAGCCTTTCCTCGGCAGGGTAAGGCGGGAGGTGCAAATTTACCCCTTCTCCTCTCCGTACAGCACTGCTGTGCCTCGAGTTTGGGTTGTACATTTATGTGATTTGACTTTCTAAGTTGATCAGGGCCCTCTGTAGGTACAACCACAACGGCATCAGACCCGTGTTCCTCCCCATGCTCCTTTTGATTGGGAAAGGGGGAAAGCAAGCCCTGTTCATGAGGTGTTTCTGCGTTGTCCCCGGGTTAACAAGGCTTCAAAAAAGCTCATAAAATGTCTGGTATTTCAGTGTAAGCCCCATGGGCTCTGCCACAGTTAGAGCTGCACCCACAGCCACCCAACGCAGGCTTCAGCCGCGGTGATGCTGCAGCACAATGCTGAACCAAAACCAACTCTGGCATCTTTAAATGGGAAGAAGAGGGGAGATGGAGCTGAGATGTGGGGAAGAACTTCTGTGGTGTGAGGGTGGTGAGAACCTGGCCCAGGTTGCCCCGAGAAGCTGTGGCTGCCCCATCCCTGCAGGGGTTGAAGGCCATGTTGGAAGGGGCTTGGAGCAACCTGGTGTGGTGGGAGGTGTCCCTGCACAGGGCAGGAGAATGGGATGAGATGACCTTTAAGGTCCCTTCCAACCCAACCCATTCTATGACTCTATGGTCTAACTGCTCGGATGGCTCATAAAGTGGTCCAAGGGTGCCTTGAGAGCCACTGCCTGTGATGAGTTTGTGCCTCAAAGCTCTCAACAGAGTCCATAAGGTAATGTCTGGGGAACAGCAGAGGAACAGTGAAATCCTGTTGATCCTCCTCTGTAAGACACTCCTGGGCTCTGGGCACCTGTAACTCACAATCTTTGACAATTCACAACATCCTCCATTAGAAGAATTCCCCATAACTTATGTGTTCCTTGCAAGAACCATGTTCCTCAGTTTATCTCGAGACAACGTCGCTTCCTATCTGCCTGGGATGCTTCCAGGTTCTCCAAACCTCTTCCCCCCCAACTGCTCGTGATTTTGCACCCTGCTATTGGGTCTTCCTCCGGGTGTTTCTTTTTCGGCCTGAGGACTGCAAACCAGTGCAGGTGGCCCTCAAACATAAGCCCTTCCACAGCTCTGATTGCCCTTGCTGCCTGATCCTGTCCCAGTTCTGCTACTGGTTGCTGAACTGGGGCTGAGGCTGGAGCTGGAGCTGGAAGCAGCCCTTAGGATGGACGTGAGCTGTGAGGGCTCTCTCTTTTGTTCTCTATTCCTCTCTTGATACTTTAGTCCTGGCTGTTAGATACTTATTTTTTTGTTGTTAAGGAGTTGATTTCTCCATTGGAAAAGGGTCACAAAGCAACTTATTTCATCCTTCCTTGGGCGTGACCATTGAGAGGATCTAAATGCTCGCTGCTGTGGTGGTAAAAAGCTCTCCTTGGTCTTTTCCTCAAGGTTGAACATTTAAGGAAGAGCTGTCAGTTTTAGAAAAATAGACAGTGGGTGAGAAAACCAACTCAAATTTTGTTTCTTTTCTAGCAATAAACCAGAACTAAAGCATTAAACTCGCCACGGCAGGAGACATTAATGAGGACCATGTGCTTTGGTGTCTTGTTAGAACTTGGGTCAAACCCCCAAAAGCAGATTATTTGGTAACGCACCGTCGCGCATCGTACATTTTGCTGTTCTGATTTCCAGACAAAGGCCTTTGGGTGAGATTGTGTCGCTTTGACACCAACGTAGCTTCGAAATCATTGCCCTTTTTTCTTTTCACCTCCCTCTCGCTGCTTACCTCGCAGTGACATCCGCAGCCCAAACTTCTTCTGACGCTTTTACGAGTCTTGAAGTATGACTGTGCTCCCCAACTGCTCAAGGAACACAAATCAGGGGGAGCGTTAAGCTGGAAATAAGCAATTATCGTGCTAATTGATTCTTTCCCAGAGACAGAGGAGGGTTTCTTGTGTGGTTTCCACGTAGCTTATGCTCGCCCTGCTGCCAGTTACAACAGAGATGGACAATTAGAACGTAGATGAACCTCACGCAGCTTTGTGTCGGCACAAGAAGGCACATCAGCACAGGCATTGTCAGCCCAAAGCCTGCACTAATTACCACCTGCACTAATTACTGGCGTTTCCAGATGATCTTTTACAGCCCCAATAAAGGCTCTGTCGTGCTTTCATGTGAATGTAGCCTCTGCCCATGGGGCTGTCCTGCAAACGTACCCCGTAGGAGAAATCTTCCTGTCTCAAACCCTCTATGTAATGCTTTCCCTTGCTGTTTATTCTTTTATTAAATTCTTTATTTAATTAGTTATTTAAAGAGAAGGGAGCTGATGGCAAAGGTCACAGGTGGGAAGACTTATGTCTGAGGACTTGGAGGCCAAGGACTGAGCTGTGCTTTGTTGAGTGCCTGTATTATACCACGGCATTTCTGGAAGTGGAACTATTAGCTGGTAGACGTGGGTGCCGGTGCTGCCCGTGGCTTGTGATTTAGGGAAAACCACTTTTCACACAAGTTTTTTGTTTTTTTTTTTTTTTTTCTTGCCTCACATGTCAAATCCAACCAATTTCCCTGCAGAGACAGCTGTGGGCTAATCCGGGTACGGACGCAGGGATTTGGGTTCACAGTCAGTTACTAATTACTGGGCACTCCAACGCCAAAATTCCCTAAGCAGCTTTGCCAATCTCAGCCAGACTATCTGAAATAACGGCTACTTGCCCAACTTCCTTAGACAGTTAATGTGGAATTTTCTGGTCTGACAATAACATGGTTAAAGGTCCTTTTTTTTTTTTCCCCAGCCACAGATCAAACACTTGCATGCAATCAGCTATTCCCAGTTAGAAGGAAAACCCCTCTTGCTTAAGAATTTTGTTTCCTGATGAATGCCTGCTGTGCTAATATCCCTAATCAAGGGTCATGAGAGCCCAGACAGCGGCAAACCCGCATTCCTTAGTGCAAACAAGCCCTTCAAAATCTTTTCAGTTTTAAGTGAGGAGAATCCTTCTCAGGGAATGAGAAACAGGCTGGTTGTTTCTGCAGCATCTGGGTTTTAAAGATCCAGTTAAAATTTCCGGGGGGACCTTTAAGAGTTAAACCAAAGAAATTAATCCCAATGAAGTGTGTTACTGCAGGAGGTTGCCTTCTCAGAGACTGTAGGAATCCCTTGGTGGGATTTACAGTAGACACCTCGAGCAAAGGTTTGGAAATTCTCTCCTGGAATGTTTTATGGGTGAGATCTAGGATTCCTCCTCTGCAAGCAAGATGCAGCAGGAAGACATCTCCAGCATCCCCTGTGTTTATGTTACACAGACTGTTGGGCCCTAAGGCTGTCTGGGAGATGCTTTTACCACGTCAACTCCATACACATCTTCCCCACTAACTAAAATGAAGTTTGATTGCTTCACTGACCCCAGCAGTTCCACAGAACAGGTGATCTCGCAGCCCTGAAATTGCCTTTCCCCCTGATGTTTCATGTTTTGAGTTCATTCTGGGGCCAGTGCTTAAAGGGACTGACTCAAGGCGAAGAATAACTATAGTTCATGGGATGAACCTGCATGGGACCAGGAAGAGCTGGTTTGGAGAACCTCTAGGTGATCACTTGAAGCAAGCTGCTGAGGAAACGTTACCATGTCCAGCCCTGGTCTCCAGCTTGGACTTAAATTGTTGTTTTGAGGATTGCAGATTTTTTTTCCAGATCTTGACTTTGCACTTGAAGGACTGTGGTAGCAAGAGGGGAGGAACAGGACCTCTCTGTGTCAGACAGAAAACCTCGTGTTTGTGTCTTGATCTAAGCTGTGGATGTTTTTGTTCTCCCTCAGACTATCGTACTGGTCCCTGCTTCAGCCAAGTAAATAACCAGATGTGCCAGGGCCAGCTCAGCGGGATTGTCTGCACCAAGACCATGTGTTGTGCCACCATTGGACGGGCCTGGGGTCACCCGTGTGAGATGTGCCCTGCCCAACCTCACCCCTGCCGCCGAGGCTTCATTCCCAACATCCGTACTGGAGCCTGCCAAGGTAAATGCTGTGAACATCTAAGAGGGGGTTCCCTTTTCCATCTTGATGTGCTCTGAAAGGGCAAGTGATGAATGTCTGCCAGGAGCCCCAATACAGAGAACAGTTTTCTACGTGAACTGTGCTAAATCCATCAATCCATATCCCAGAGCATCACCACGGACCTTGGGTCTCTCCTGGGGTCACCTAAGATGATCTCAGCTTGCGTAAATGTTCTGGCCATGCTGTGACATTCCTCCATCCCACAAGATGTAGTGGATCAGACTGGTGTCTGTCCAGGTTTAAAACCTTCCCAGCGCCCTCATTCTGTGGTGCTATTGGTGGAGCTTCTGTTCTGGCACTGGAGCACGACCAGCACTTGTATCAGGTGACTAGTGCTCTGTAAATTGTATTATTGGTTCAAAACAGAAGCTATAACTCCTTTGAGGTCACAAAAGCAATTAAAATATCCATAAATCACATGCTTAGGGGTTGCATTGAGTGTCTAGGACACCCAGACAAAACCAGCAGACCTGTCCACTGAGTTCCCATCAGCAGATCCCGTTGGCAGCTTTTCTGGAGCTGCTGTTGCTTCTCCCCACTGACGAGTTGCAGGGCTCTCTCCATGTAGAGTTGCATGAATTCCTTTCTGCATCTGCAAACCATTTCAGCCTCTACCTGCCACGATCAAAAGCCAAAACTACAGTCCAAATCCCACACTGGCCAGTGCATGTAGGATAAAACTGGGAAGGCTGCAGAGGAGAATGCTCCTGCTGTCTAATGTAATCTGCATTTCATGGCACCGGTCTCTTCAGGAGAGCTTGGCTTATTTAATCGATTTGTCACTCAATTACTGCGAGCAGAACAGGAGCATAAATAATGTCTGCAGCACTGGAACGTGCTGGTTCTAGCAGCAAGTTCTGAGGCTTTCCTGAGGTACTTTGGAAAGCAGAGTGTCCCCTTGCAGATGAGGACACCCTGGCTGCAGGATGAGCCGTCCTGGGACGGGGCTGAAGAGCAAAACCTTAACGTCCGTAGGTTCCCCTACGGGGATATTACTTTCTGATGGTGGCAGGAGAACATCCCACCAACCCAATTCTCACCCTCAACCACCAACCTGGAATGAACCACGAGGGGGTAGACACATTGGTGTTTGCTTTGGAAAACAATCCTGCTGTCTCCCTCTTGCTTGTGTAGATAAGCCAGCATTACCTTTATGTCCGTTTTCTGTCCATCTAATGTGATGTGATGGGCAATTGCATCAGGAAATGCAAAATCCACCTACTTGGGGGAAAGCCACTTCTTTCTCGTAGTGCTCCCACCATTCTGGGATTGAACGTTCACTTAGTGCAATGGCTTCACTTTCTAACATCTTTGCTCTTCTTCCTGTAGACGTGGATGAATGTCAGGCCATTCCTGGCCTCTGTCAAGGTGGGAACTGCATCAACACTGTGGGTTCTTATGAGTGCAAGTGCCCAGCGGGACACAAGCAGAGCGAGACCAACCACAGATGTGAAGGTAAGTAGGAGTAGGGAAGTAGGGAAGTGATGGTGCCTCTGTCCTGGGCACTGGTGAGGCCTCACCTCGAGTGCTGTGTTCAGTCCTGGGCCCCTCACTCCAAGAAGGACATTGAGGGGCTGGAGCGTGTCCAGAGGAGAGCTACCAAGCTGGTGAGGGGTCTGGAGAACAAGTCCTATGAGGAGAGGATGAGGGAACTGGGCATGGTTAGTTTGGAGGAGGCTGAGGGGAGAAGGTCTGATTCCATGAGGTGAGGGTATGCAGCAAGTAAATGCAGTGCTGCTTCACTGCCTTGGGGAGACTTTTTCCAAACTGACATGTTGGCCCCAACCTGAACCTTGTCCATGAGTGTAAAGCAGGCACAAACCAAAGTGTGGTACTAGAGAAGTGAAATGCCAGCCAGCTGCTGGTGGGCACCCCTCCTTTGAGCCAGCAGCCTGATACCATCTTGGCTCCACTGAGGAAGCACATCTCACCCACCCAGGGCTGTCCTGCCTCCTGTGCCCGGTTCTCCTGTCTTTCTGGTGACTTTGTAGGACACGCCTTGCTTCATCTTCAACCCAGTTGCAAACGGGAGTGACCTTTTCAGCCTCAGCATCTCTCTTGGAAATGATACGGTGCTTCAGAGGGGGTGGATGTGCTTGCAGTTAGGGATGCTCTGAAATATTTACTACCTTTGCCGTTGCTATGGGGCCCCTGTAGCTTGAAGCCAAGCAGTGGGGAACGCAGTTGGCATCAGCCTGAGCCTGGTGCTGTGGCTGCCTGGGGAGTGCACTCAACTTTCTCACTCTCTAGAGAAGTTCCCAACTTGATGAAAGGGAGCTTGGCAGAAACTACTCTCTGCCTCTTCTTCAGCACAGAAGTTGCAGGAGTTGAAGTATTAGTTACCTTCTGAAAACGGTTCAGTGGAGGACCCAGATGACGAGTTGCAGGTGCAACTCTGCTCTGAACACGTGGGCAAACAGATCTGCAAGAGTCAGCAGCCAGGTCCCTGTGTCTGGAGGTAGGACTGCAGGAAACAGAAAGGACCAGTCTCAGCAGAGTCTGGTAAGATGGTGTGGAGATCTCTGCCATTTTCAGGGGAAACACTTCCCGGGTGGTTAGTGGAGTTGCTTAGAAATGGCCAAATACCTGATCCTTGGACCAAAGGAGTAGTTTTGTTGGGGTGTGAAAATATAACAATGTAAAGACCAGTTGTGGTAGTTCAGGCAGAACTCTGCCTGATTCTGGAAGCCCTTAGAGCTGCTCTTTGCCCAGGAGGTAAGAAGTTGGTCCACTGCATTACTTAATTAAATTCAGGACTCACTCAGAGAGTGAGAGGCAACATCTCAGTGTCTTGGTGCCCACACTTCTCTGTGAATTCTGGAGCAGAGGCAGGGTGAGGTGCAATCACGACGTTAAACATTCACAGTGCCACCAATCTGAGCCCTCTTCATGAGAATCTGGCTCCAGTTCCTTGAGGTTCAGTCTCAGCATCTCCTTTGTCAACACTCGGCGTGTCTCCCGGGCGTGCAGACCTCTGTAGGAAGGAGACGCTCTCCCCAAGCCTTTCGCAGTGGTTCCCGTGGGCCTTGCCATACCTTCTGTACCTCTCAGAAGTAGGGGAATAAACATTTGTTGTATTTTCCAAACATCTGGCGAATGAAAAGGAAAACAGCATTAAACTTTTCCTGCCTTGGTTGTTAAAGCTCTTTCCCACGTACCCTAATGAAACCCTGCTGGCCTGCGTTTGCTATTTTGGGGATAAAACGTGTGTGTTGTACTGGTGCGACTGCGTCCCACCTAGCTGGGCTTTGGGAACTCTACTTCCCTTTCATTCCTCTCCAAGGCTCTGCTGTAAGCAAGACAAGGCCCGATGAATGCACTAGAATCCAGATGTTTAACCTGGAATTTGTTTCCAGGTGGCAAAATTACAAAGAGAGAGCAATCTCAGCATCTCAGAGGGAGCATCACAGCAACCCACCCCCTGGCACCGTGGGTGTGACAGTGTAGGGTGTCTGATGGGGTTTCTCCCAGCAGTCGGTTCTTGGGGAAAGGAGCATCACTGCTTCCAGGTGACTGTTCCCATACCCTCACCTTCCCTTGTTAGTATAATCCCAGCCATCTCTGTGTCAGCACATGCTGGTGACCTGGGTTTAGCCCTTCGGAAAAAAGGAAAAAACCTCCACCTCTTCCAAAGTGAGACACCAGCTACGGAGGTTAATCCTTCGGTGGGGGATGGACCTCCTTTTATGTTGAGAAGACATCTGTGTCAGTGGATCCTCCTTGGGAGGATGCCACCAGGACACTTTCTACAATTTTAACAGCAGGACTTTTTTTTTCCACCCCCCAGTGCTCTGGCATCCAAAGAATTGGAAGCAGTAGAATCCAAAACAACTTCTTTTTTAAAATTATTTTATTTTATTTTATTTTATTTATTTTATTTTATTTTTACAAGCATCTCAGGTGAAGAACCAGTTTCCCATGCCCAGTGATGTCCCTTGCCAATTTGGCTGGCCAATGGGCTGAGGCTGGCCTGCACTAGAACCTGATCGGGCCCGACCTCAGGACACACACACAAGCCTTGGTCTGCTTCACCCGCGCTGGCTGGGGACCAGGCAAAGCACATCTGAAATCAGTTTAGCTGGAATCTCCTATACACCAAGATTAAAAACAATCCATTGTCTCAATCTGTCATCCAGATGCGAGGGGCCTCTGCGTGGGTCCCCGCTTCCCAGATCGCCTGTGAAAGCAGCACGATGTGGCCATAAACAGCTTCCTTTCACTCTCCTTCCTGGATGGCCATAAAAAGAGACAACTCCAGCATCTAGGGTGTCTGTTCCATCACTTATCTTACCTCTTTTGCTAAGGAGACCACCAAAAGAGGATGGTATCATTTACTGACCTTCTGCGAGGATGACATAAACCTGAGGGATGCTCCAAACCCACGGGGCTAAGGTTGTTTTCGAGGCCTTGTTTCCCAGATGTGAATCACCAGCACGTCCCCAGCGGGCAGCCAGGAGGTGAAGAGGACACCTCTAGGACGTGTAACCCATACGAGTGACTAAAAGGAGGTGAATTAGGACATCAAGAGCCAGCATCTTGTAAGGAGTTCACACTTCGTAAGCCCAGGAAGCTCTGGGCCCTGGCTCAGATATTCCTGTGTGCTTTGATATGTCAGGAGCAAATCGTTTGCTGCAGCTGATAGAGCAGTGGATTCCAGATCAGCTGAAATTATCTGCGCTGCCAAAGTCGCTGTCTGGGTCCAAGTAACCTCCTCCCCGAGCCAAGGGTTTTAATCAAAATAATGACCTCAAAGCGTAAGAGGATATTTTCTTTATCCAGGTGTGCTGCAAGCCCAAAATCTCCAAGCAGCAGGAGTTCCCTTGTTGAGTCTGTTTGCACTAACTTTATAGCTGGTGAAAAGAGTGATTTCTCCGCTTGCACCAAGATCATCTTGCTTTGGGAAGAGGAGATGGTTTCCTCTTGTTTTCATATCCCTTATCCAAGCCTAGCATCCAGGAAATATTGAAACTAGATTAAACATCTATGGTAAATTCTTCCCTGGTTCCCGGGAGCTTGTATTTCCAGCTTAGAAGATTCCTCCTGGGGAGTGAAGTCAGCAGATGGGATTGTGTTTGAGCCAAAGGTCAGAGCCCGTGTCACTGCGTCTGCTGATTAATGATGTCTCCCTCATTAACAGCGGCCCCAAGTACCACTAATCTTCTTTGGGCTGTTTATTGGTGGGAATAGGCCGGAGCAGAGATAATGTTGGTTTCCCATAGCGATACTTATCTCTTCACAGGAATGGCACCTGGAATTAAAGCTCCCTTTTTCAGTCTCTGAATCCCTGAAGAATAAAGATGCTTTTCTCATGCGAGATGTTCTGTGCTGATAACAGGGGCCAGCTCAGGCCCTGGGCTCCCCAGCCTGTGTAAGTGTGTGTGTGTGCGGGGGGGCTGCAGCTGGATACCCTGCATGAATTTTGGTCAAGCCCAGAAGGAAAACAATGTCCTTTTTCTGTCTGCAAAACGCGCACACGACATCCAAGTCTGGATTTGAACCGAAATATTCTCCCAAGTTCAGGGTTGCTTCCAGAGTTATTTCTGCAGCTCATCTCTAATGAATGTGATGCTTTCAAATAGTGGCTTATTTTATGCCTTTGTTCATTGTATTCTGGAGGAGCTCGAGGGATCAAGAGTTCCTCAGCTCAGGGCTGTGCAACATATCATGAGAAGTTTCTGGCACCGAGTTGCCTGCTCCCTTTCTGACACATAGAAGCAGAAACACAGCAGTGTTGGGGGGGACGACACATGGAGGAAGGGGAAAGGGAAAAGGAAGGGGAAGGGGAAGAGGAAGGGGAAGGGAAAGAGGAAGGGGAAGGCTGCTCTCTTAAACCAACGCTGGAGACAAGGCCAGCTTTGCAAGTGCCAAAGGATTGCATTTATCTGAAAGGGAGCCTTCAGATTTGCATTTATCTGAAGGGAGCTCCAGGAGAGCTGGGGAGGGACTCTTTGTCAGGGAGTGGAGTGACAGGACGAGGGGTAACATCTATAAATTGGAAGAGGGGAGATTGAGATGAGATACCAGAAAGAAATTCTTTGCTGTGAGGGTGGTGAGGCACTGGAACAGGTTGCTCAGAGAAGCTGTGGCTGCCTCATCCCTGGAGGGGTTCAAGGCCAAGTTAGATGGGGCTTGGAGCAACCTGGTGTGGTGGGAGGTGTCCCTGCCCAGGGCAGGGGGGTTGGAACTTGATGATCTTTAAGGTCCCTCCCAACTCTAACCATTCTATATGATTCATGTTATGTTTGTATAAAAAGGTGGGCAAGGCGGGCAGATGTTGCCAGCTTAGGGCTAAACTGACAGATGCTATGCCTGGCTTATGGGGAAAGGGGAGGGAAAAGCAAAACCTGTTGAGGTTTCCAGGGGAAGGAGAAGGGTTTGAGCACTGAGAGAAGGGAATGTTTTCTCCAGTTGACTCCTTAATGCTGCTGGAAGGAAAGAGTCATTGAGGAGGACACAAGAAAGTGACCCTGGCAATAACGGTGCAAAACGAGGAAGGGAAACATCAAAGCTGAAATCAGCCACATCTTCCTGCTGCAAAGACCTTTATCAATAAATCGTAGGGAAGTGGGGGGCTGTCACGCAGAGTGACATTCTTAAATTACCCTGGAAGCAACCATAAAAATTACACTTAAGGGAACAGTTCCATGGCATGTTCTTAAGAGTGGAATCACTGACTGCATAAAGCTTTTCCTTCCATAATTTCACTTGTTCTCTGCCAATAATTTAACTTCTTTTCTTAATAGCCCTTCCCCTACTGCATAACAAACCACTCAGCCAGCTCTGTTAGTAGTGCAGTAACATGAGTACCTGACCCAGGACACTTTCCAATGAACTCCCAAGAGGAGTAAGTGTCTCGCATCCAAAATTGTTCCAGAATGATAACATGCAAGATACCAAAAAGAACGCAGAGCAACACCAGGCAGGGGAGTGAAAAGGCACTGCGTGCTTTGTGCAACAAGCTCTCTGCAAATTCATCCACGGTGGATCCTTCTTGATGGGCTTCGGCATCTCCAGGAGGTGGATTCTGCCAAGGGAGAGCAGCTCCTTTAATTACTAATCCCACCTCGTTTTACCCACCTCTTTCCAGTTAGCGTTTGTAGGGTGACACGGTAGATGCTACTTAGGTCCCTGTGGGCTACTTGGTTGTCACCACCACTCAGAATTCCAAATTTGCTAATGAAGACAAGGCTCTATTTCTTTTTCCTCTGTTGACTCTCATTCATGTTTCCCAATTGGAGGGAGCTTCCCTGCCTTTTCCATGAGCAGAGCGGGTAGCCTGGCCCGCTTTCCTCACCAATGGAACACGATAGCCATTTTATTAGCGTGTTTTCAATTTTCTTACAAAATGTCTACAGAAGAGCTCATTGTTTGGATCCATTAAGAGCTCATTCCCATGGATTTGGTGTGGTTTGGAGGGTTCCATTACTCTCCCCTGTGGTTTCTTTGTGCTTTCTGGAAGGGAAGGTCTGTGAGTCCCGTGCACTGCACGGGAGAGGGCTGATGAGGTATGACCTCTGCTACGTGACACAGAGATGTTTTCTCCATTAAGTCCTGGGTTTTTTTAGCAGATGGAAAGGTTGGGGTTTCAACATGTCTGTGGGCACCCGACTTGGATAGGCTTTGCCGTCTGCAACTCTTTTTCTGAAGCTTCTGTAGCCTTTGGCTTCCAGCATTTTCAGCCTTAACGATCAGGCCAACTCCAACCCAGCGAGTTGGAGACCAGGTTCCAAAATCAACGTTTGCATTGAATTCTGCCATTGTCTGAAGAGCAGAGCACACAGAATATTGCTTTAATTTTTAACAGAGAGCTGGAAAAGTCGTGAAGTAGCCAGGTTGGAGTTGGCAGAATTCCCTACCCAGAGCTGGCAGCGGGGTGTTAATGAGAGGTGTACAAATCCATCCCACTGTGTCAAGTTCTCCGTGGGCTTCAGCTCTGAATGAACCAAGGCTATGAGACACTTAACAAAGGGAAAATAAAGAAGGCAAATGTGGTGGGGAAGAGCTGAAACGACAACAAAGCCCCGAGCTCAGTTTCTCAAAGTACAGGATGTACGAGCAGGCTGGAGAAACTGCCTGGGCTTTTTTTTTTCTGCCTCTTGGGTTGCTAATGCTGCTCTCGTCTGAGCTAGGGTTTTCAAATGTGTGTGTGTGTGTAGGGGGGGAAAAGTGGCAGTTTGATTTAACTTTCTGAATTAACTCTTCCTTAAGTTGCTGTCGCCACAAACACGTAGGCTTTTGCTTGGCTGACCGGTGCTCTCTCCTAAGTATTGGTCTAATAAGATGCTTGACCATCAGCTGCCTCCAGAGCTGGGGCACAGCACATTTCAGGAGAGACAGGGAAAAGTTTGAAGCTGCTCTTTCTAATAGTACAACCCATGTTTGCTCGGGAGAGCTCTTTCCCTTCCAGTGTTCTGCAAACTGTAACCAAACACAGGCCTGTAATTAAATGACAGGGCACGCTGTAGTGATAAAATCTCTTTTCGCTGCAGGGGCCCAGGTGGGGGAAGTGTTTTCGGGGGATTTGCATTTCTGCCTTTCCAGGTTTCGAGTCCAATCTGTCTTTTTGCTGGGGCTCTGAGCATCAAAGAGCCGGAGGAACACCGCAAGGAAGGACAGAGGCTGTATCTCTGCTGCTTGCAAAAGGCGGGTGAAATCTCTGGCTGGCTGAAAGATTCATTTCAGAGTTCCTAAGGAGCCAAAGAGAAATACCTCTTCCCTTGATATATGAGTGTGTAACCCGCCCTGTGCACTCGGGCTTAATTTTGCGCGTGTTGAAAGGGAGGTTTCACTTGATTCCTCAGGACTTGAGTGACAGACACAACGAAACAGAAGATGTGTTTGTTGCAGGTTGTGGGAGCAAAGAGGAGAGATGGGAGAGTATTTCCTTGACCACGTGAAGCACCCGTGGTGGGGTCCCTGCCCGATGCCATGTGTCTGGCTTCAAAAAGGCAGCTCAGTTCATCTTAAACACGTAGATTGTCGGTGTCTGTCGCTGAGTGGGATGAATTCCACTGTGTCTCACTTTGCAGGGACAAATAGTCACTGCTAGGGCACAATTCTTCGGCTCTGTTTAGACATTTCCCTTCAGATGAGATGAAGGTGGAGTGGTGAGATGATCACTCTCCCTGGGTGAGATGCTCTCATTGTGCAGAGCGTAAATGGCATCTAGAAGAGCTCTGGTGGAGGTGCTTGTTCTGTAACTAACATCTGACCACAACCCAACACGCACCAACGTCCAGATAACTTCTGCAATCTTTTCCTCTGGAGTTCTAACAGTGTAGACCCTCTTATGTCTCTTTTCCTTCAGAAAAAGGCGGGGCCTTTCTGGTGATGGGAATTAACAGTTATCATCCATGGACATTAACAGTCTGTGGCTATCGCATCCTGCATCCGAAGGCAGGTTTTCCCAGGCCTTGAGTTGTCCCCATGGACTCTGAACCCCTCGGTTTTGTTAACAGCCTGCTGTGAGAGGTGGCACCGCACAGAGCTGTGGCACCCAGGAATGATCCTGGTTAAGAGGTAACATCACCTGCTTTCTGCTCCGTGTTTCTCCTCTCCATCACCTTAGGGCTGCACTAGCGTCGCTAACCACTGCATGGCACTGTGAGATTGCATTGCGTGACGCATTTAGAATCACAATGGTTTAGGTTGGAAGGGATCTTGAAGACCACCCCAGTGCTCCTCTGGGCAACCTGGGCCAGTGTCTCACCACCCTCACACCAAGCAAGTTCTTCCCCAGATCCCATCTCCCCTCTCTCAGTGTCAAACCCTCCCGCCTTGTCCTGTGTCTTCCCTCCCTCATAAAGAGTCCCTCCCCAGCTTTACTGGAGCCACTGAAAAGGGCTCCAAGGTCTCCCTGGAGCCTTCTCTTCTCCAGGCTGAAGCCCCCCCAACTCTCTCAGCCTGTCCTCACAGCAGAGGGGCTCCAGCCCTCCCAGCATCTCTGTGACCTCCTCTGGCCTTGCTCCAACAGCTCCATGTTCTTCTTATGGTGATGGCCCCAGAGCTGGAGGCAGCACTGGGGGGGCTCTCACAATTTCCTTCCTACATCTCAATTTTTGCTCAGTTTCTGCTCACCACCCCTCAGGGTAGCCCACACATATTCCTTACAAAAACTTCTTGCCCATTGCTCAGATCTGTCACTGTGGCTCTTACCCACCATCACAGCCAGGTCTTCTGGCTCCCAGCACAGATTCCTTCTGGTCCTTCCCTTGCCTTGATGGGGTAACTCTTTTTCTGGTAGCTCTTTCCCATGTGTGTTTGCTGTCTTTGTCACTGATGTCTGCCAGCTGAGCTCTTCCGAAGGCACCCTCCATTCCCACTCCCAGATGAGAGGTCTCTGCTGTTCAGCCCACCCTTTTTTTATTTTACCCCAGCAGATTAGTCTTTGCCATGCAGCAACTTGAACCTCCCCACGTGCCAATGCCATCAGGCCATGGGGGGCTGTTGGGCTCTTCACCCCAGAACCCCCCCCCCTCCAATGAGGAGACTTTGACCAGTTCTTTTTCATTTCTTTCCTGCCAGCCCCAGGCAGTGTCTGAATTGCATGTAAAAATCCCCTTTGGTCATTTACCCCTGCCTGAGTCACGACCACCAACCACCAGCTTCAGGTGGATTAATTAGAGGTTGGATTTTTAATTTCATTCATTTCATTCAAAAAAAAAAAAAACCCAGCTTTTGATTTTCAGTTAAAAAAAACCTGACTACAACCCTGATCCCAGAGGACTCCTTAGAGTCAAGTGCCCCACAAGCACGGCTGAGCCCTATACACTTAATTATTTGGACAATTGTAATCAAAATTTGCAGAAAGCGGATTGCCTTTTTGAAAATCACTGGTTTGCTGCTCTGTTCCTTTTGATTTCCCATTTTCAGATCCCAAGTGACAGCTGCACATGGAATTTTTAGGTGGTCTCTCTCTGTATCTTCCTTATAGGTACCTGGTGAATTTTCTGCCCCGTCCTCACCCCTTTGGCTTTGGTTCAGCTGCAGCTTTCAGGCTTTCTGTGTGATTTCAGTTGTTAACCAGAACTTTGCACAAGGATATGAAGCTCTTCAAATGCTTCGTATAAAAAGAGCCAAAGAAATAATTAACTCAAGAATTTTCTCAAGGTTGTAATATAAATGGCCTGGCGAGTTTGGAGAACTCTCCACTTCTCAAGGAAACCCTACAGTGTCTCCTTTTTCCAGCTCAGTTCTTCCAGTGTGGATTAAATCTAACTCTGAGCAAGGTTTCAAATATGGATTTGTTTCGGGCACCCAGGACCTTGGCAATGGGGTCAGGGCTTCGTGTTCAGCTTGTGGGGGAGGTTCTGCCCTATCTCCACACCAGAGAGATGCTCGTAGAGCCCATCCTGAGTTCAAGGGGCAGAAGCTACATCATTGGGGTGATTGCCTCAGAATTTGGGTACTTTGCTAACCTTTCTGCAATTATTACTCTTTGTCTGGGCACTGGGGCTGCCTGGTCTCTCTGATGTATCTGAAGTATATGTTTATATACATATATATGTATTCCAGGATCAGAACGGGGCCTATGAGAAAGCTGGAGAGGGACTTTTTACAAGGGCATGTAGCCATGGGGCAGCGGCTTCAAACCAGAAGTGGGGAGATGGAGCTGAGATGTGGGGAAGAACTACTTTGGTGTGAGGGTGGTGAGAGCCTGGCCCAGGTTGCCCCGAGAAGCTGTGGCTGCCCCATCCCTGGAGGGGTTGAAGGCCAGGTTGGAGGGGGCTTGGAGCAACCTGGTGTGGTGGGAGGTGTCCCTGCCCAGGGCAGGGGGTGGCACTGGGTGGGCTTTGAGGTCCCTTCCAACCAGAACCAGTCTGTGATTCTATGTCTGAGGCTGGATGTTGCACCTGGACAAAATCTTGTTGTAGTACCCTTATTTTCTGTGCTCTTCAGTACTGGGAGATGCTCCTCACTGGTGTGTTGTGTGGTCCCACACGTGGCAGTGGGCTGCTGGTGAAGCACTGGGTGGCAGGGATTGCTGACGTGGATGGGGTTTCTTTGATTGCCACAGATAACTAGGTGTGATCTTTCCAATGACTTAAATATATCTCTGTCTCACTGATCTTCCCTGTGATGAGATAAATAGTTCAAACTATGGCATGCTCCTGGTATTGTTATGCAAATCAGCTCACACTAAAATAAAACTGCTGACTGAGGAGGTCAACCCTCAGAGGGATATCTCCAGGTCCCCCCCTTGCCTACCTGATAGTACAGAGGCCTTTTTGCCTGTACATCCTTCTCTTAAAATTGAACCAAATCCCTCCTGTACAGAGAGTTCTGGTGAATAATGCAGGAGCCCAGTGCTTTTTACAAACATGACGTTCTCTCTGATGCAGCATCTCTGAGAGGCCTCCAAATGTCCCTTGGACAGGAGGGACCTGCTGCCCAGCCAGTCACACACCTGCACGGACGTGTTTCTGTCCTCCAAGGAGCTCAACATTTTAGATCAAGCTGCCCCTCTACTGAGCTGTCAGTAGAGATAAGCAGAGGACTCCATGAAGCCACTATCTGGAAGAGCTTAATTTCTTGTTTTCTGTGCTGCTCCACTGCTGGGAGGCCACTTGTGCTCTCAAACATCCCCTGGGAACCCATAACACCAGCTGTGATCCCAGCTCCGGTCCTGGATCCGCACTGCAGATGGGAAAGGAGGCGGTTTGCAAGGAAAAGTAATGGTTGTGGGTTTGTTCTCTTCCAGATGTGGACGAGTGCGGCGCCATCGCTGGCGTGTGTGATGGTGGCGAGTGCACCAACACAGCGGGGAGCTACGTGTGCACGTGTCCACGCGGTTTCATGACCAGCCCTGATGGATCCCGCTGCATCGGTAAGACGCTAAACACACCTCGGGACCCTGATTGCAGGGAGAGGTCACACTCTGAAACCCAGATTTGATGACTTGCAAATCGCTATGTGGTGAGGCCCAGGTTTGCAAATCAAAGGGCATCCTTGTTCCTGCGATAGGTGGAAAATGTTCTTTTCCATGTGGTGTCCTTGCATGTGCCATGGCTGTCACGGTCTGTCCTGGTCACAGGTTTTGATGCTGTTGCAGACCAGAAAAGGAGGCTGAGGGGAGACCTTCTCGCTCTCTACAACTCCCAGAAAGGAGGGTGTAGCCAGGCGGGGGGTCAGTCTCTTCTCCCAAGTCACAGGGTACGGGACAAGAGGAAACGGCCTCAAGTTGCATCAGGGGAGGTTTAAGATGGATATTAGGAATAATTTCTTCACCGAAGGGATGTCAAACATTGGAACAGGCTGCTCAGGGCAGTGGTGGAATTGCCATCCCTGGAAGTATTTAAAAGCTGGACAGATGTGGTGTAGAGGGACATGGGTTAGTGATGGTTTTGGCCGTGTTGGGTTAATGGTTGGACTCAATGATCTTGAAAGTCCTTTCCAACCAAAATGATTCTATGATTCTATGATTTCTGGCAACGCAGTGACTCCCCAGCTCGTATGGCAATCACCTCTTGCAGTCTCCATCCTGCAAACTGTATGAAGGGCTTGGTGGGGCTGGTGTGTGCTGTCCCACCAGCTCTGATGTATTTGTCCACACCCTCCTTCCCCCTACCCTGGATCAGTCTGGCTCTCGGTGTCTGTATTTCGAAGCTTCCCCGAACTGGCCTGACTCCAGGTGAGCTTTCCCCGGGCTGAAGAGTTCTCCTGCCTCCAGATTACAGAGCCTGGAGTGAATCTTGCATGTTTAACACATCAAAATTCCTCTCCGAGCCTTGTAAATATTTGATGGTCCATTTCTCCTTGTAACAGATGACAGTTTCTGCGATAAATAGATCAGTTCTCTGTTTACTTGCACTCAGCAGGGACACTTCTTTACTCAAATGAATCCCAGTGTTTGTCTCGCTGATCGGAAGGTTCAAGGATGGGAGGGTTGGTAATAAGGAACTGTAACACACACAAAAAAAAAGGCAAAGATGATTGTTAGTGCTATGGAAAATGTCAGGTACAGTTTTCTGTTGAAAGTCCTGGACATTCATAAAGAGAAAAAACAAGAAGTTATTTCCATATATATTTTTTTTTACACCCATGGAACCTGGAGTAAAAATTAATCATGTTATAGTTCCACAAAGAAAAGTGTTGTAAAGTCTAACGTCCGAGTCGCCTTGTTTGGGAATCTGAGAGATGTTAATGAGAAGGAAATTCTTTTCCTCGCTGGTTCCCAGACCCTGCCATAAGCCCGGAGGGGTGTGAGGGCTGTCGAATGAGTCATACGGACATTTCTCCACTTTCCTTGAAACCAAGGGCTTCAAGAAATGAAAACTAAATAAAATTAGAAAGCCCACATTTAAAAATAGTCCAAAGCTTCGTTAGCTGCAGCAGACTATGACTGCATCTCAACTCCATACATCATGCTGTAGCTATTTCCCTGAGCCAATGTACGCTGCTGGTGTGCTGTCACCTTTTGGGACAGACAATATTTTGTCTGGCCAAAGGCACCGTTACCATTGGGGTGTTGTTGCCCCGGGATCTGTGTTTTGCAAACCCCGCTCCTCTCGGTTGAGGGGGTTTTACTGCTGGTTTTCAGCTTTTATGGTAGTTCCAGGGCACAGTAATTTACATCCTTCTGAAATAAATCAAAATCGTTTGTACGACTGGAAATCAATAAATAATGCTGCCACCCTTAAAGTGGAGACAGCATCAGGAGAGAGTGGAGGAGATTGTCACACTGTCACCTCCCAGATGTTCAGACTGGAAGTGACCAAGTGTCTCATACATCGTGGGGCACCAGCGCTGGGTATGTGGTGACTTTATGGTGGCAGCTTTGATATATTCCCATCCCTTTCCCCTCCCTTTTTAGTAAAGTAAACACCTTTTTATTGCATTTGAATAATCTCCTGTAGTTTTTGCAGCTGAAACAGCAAGACGCTGAGCTTGACTTGATCCCAAATCTCATTAGCTGCTTTCACTGCCTTCCTCAGCAAGATGCCAGCAGCAGCGGGGCTGGAGAAAGTCCGTCATAGTTTGAAATGAACATTTATTGAATGATTCAACCACCTGCGCTTGACAGAAAGAATCCAGTTCCACACATGCTCATAACAGGGTCATTCATTTAGGCTTGTAAAAGACAGGCTCGGCGTTGTGCAGGCAGCAGAAGGATCTGCTCCAGCAGGCTCTCAGCTTGCTGCTTTTTTTTTTTTCCCCCCTCTTTTTTTGGTACAACGGGTTGCTTTTCAAGAACAGCTTAGAAGAATAATTTTCAAGTGAGAAAATGGCCTTTCAAATGCACTTCCATGTTCATTGCAAGTCAGCACTCCTGCACGTTGCTTGCTTTGCTCTTTTCCCCTGATAGTCCGGCAAAGCTCTGAAAGATTTGGGTCTTACCTCTCTTTGGGCAACATCAGCAGCTTTGCTGCTTAAAGCTCCAGGTAGGGCCAGATCTTGCTTATTGTTGCAAAGTCCTGGGCTCAAAGAAGGTTGTGAGTGTGTTACTGAAGACCTCAACTGCCTGGAGAACCCTTTTTGCCCACGTTGGTCATTATCCAGGAAAGGAAAGAGCAAGAGGAAAAAGGAAACATGAGGAGATAATATTTAGAAGGGCAAGAAATGCCGAAGGGGGAGTGGTGTGAGGATCATAGGCATTGTAATAGATTGAGAAGGAGCTGGGGAGGGACCCTGAGCAGATCATCCCAACAGCTCCCAAGCAGAGCTCTGCCTGGACATCTGCAGGGACCAGGGGGTGCAGAGAGGCTCTGTAGTTACTGGGATTCTAGTGTGAACCTGTGCAGGGACCTGGACTGTAAAGCATTTCCCCCTAGGGAGCATCGATCGTTTGAGGAATGCATTTATACCTCAGCCTCCCAGAGGTCGAACTGGGAGGTGAATTTGGAGAAGAGCAAACAGCCAGGGAGGGAGTGAATTTATTGTAGCACTTACCAGCACAGAAACTGTCCTGCAGTAACAGCCAGAGCTCCCCTGCTTGCACCAGAGCCCTTTTGCAGAAGCGTTGGTGGCCAAGATGTGCCATGGATGGATATTGCACTCTGGTGGGAGCTGTGCCCAGAGGGATGCTTTGTGCCTTCGTTCTGCCATGACTCTTTAATGAGACAGACACCACCATCTAGCTTAATTATTACCCAGACAAGAATGAAATTGGTCAATTTTCCAGAAAAGGAAAACACACAATGGCATCAATTTGTCTAGGCTGGGTGTCCTCACTGCAGTATGAGGCTCCTTTTGCACCCTTCTTCCTTGGAAACCAAGCACCACTGGACATGTTGGGTGGAGAGACCTTTGGCTGCTGTGGTGCAGCTCCTTTCTGAGCTAACAGCCCCCAAGGTCCTTTATAGTCAGAGCCAGCTGACTTTTGCAACCGTTAGTTTATTTGGGTTTGGTCGCTTGAGTTTCTCAGTTTCTGTACGTGACAAGACACAAAGTGAGAGAAATACCCTTTAAAGTTCTCTCTGCACTTTCCATTCCTCCTTCTCTCCCTACCCCTACCTCCCCACCCACCAAAGAAACAAATCCAGTTTTCATCGGGATGACAGTTAAGAAATCCCTTGTAGGGGCACAGCAGATCTTACATGTTCACGTCGAAAGGGAAGACAGAGATGAGCCGTGTTGCATGGTCACTCAGAGGGTGCAGCTCCCAGTGTGGGGCTTCTCCTGAGCATCAGGACACACACTTCAGGGCACCATGACCCAGCAGATGGGTGCAGACTCTGCAAGACCCTGTCAGGAATATCCAGCTTGGTGTCCCTCCTGTCCCACTATCATCAGGAGGAGGCCATACTCATTTTCCTGCTCTACAGCTCCTGGCAGGACCTTCTAAAGCCTCCCCATCCTCTCTGAACCAGAGAGCTCTGACAGACCTGTGGCTCTGTCCCCCACCTTCCTGCGCTCTCTAATCTCATGTGGAATTTTTCCTCCTTTCTTGCCTGCAGCATTTCAGATTTACTGAGGTTATTGTGCAGACCTGTTCCCTTAAGAGCTGCAGAGGAAGGCAGAACAAAACCGCAACAGCTTTGTGTTCCTACCTCCAGCGTGTGGGTGGTCCTGCAGGAGGTCACTGAGGGACTGCAGGGACCCACTGTTCTTTCCACCCACCCCTCTCTCTGCCCAAGGCAGCTCCAGATGAGTTTTCAATTAGTTCTGAGCTTCATTTCTGAGCGAGATCGTTACAAACTGCAGCAAAACCAGCTGAATTTAATAAACGTTTGTCCAGATGAGTAAGGGCTGGACCGTTCCCTCCCTTACACAAACTGCTGTGACCTCCCTACCTTGTCAAACTTGTCAGCACGTTGTCTGTCTGTGGGGAAAGAGGTTGCATTCTCCAGATCACTCCTTGCCCCTTAACTGGCTGGCTGTCACCTTGTGTCACAGCTTTTGGGACAGCAAACATCCCCCAGAAGAACACAAGGAACTGGGTGGCATCTGTCCTCTCTCTAATGCCCAAAGGGTTTCTTTCAAATTACCACACTGGAATTGAGAAGTTCATTTAAGCTCAACCCTAAAACTCCCATCAAGGGTTTGAGCTAAAGCTTCTCCAAGTGGACCCGCTATCCTGTCCTGGTGTGTCCAGGGAGCAGCTTCTTTCTGGAATATGAGATTTTATGGAACATCAACCTGTTGATGTGCTGTGGAACTCGGTCCTCTTCTACACTCCAGAAGCTGCTGAAACCTGCAAAGATCTGGGCATTGCTCTTGTCCCCTTGCCACTTTCCAGAGACCAAGGGCTTGGGATGACCCAAACACCCACATGGCTTGTACTTCATGAGCATTAGAAGCCAATCTGGTGCTGTGTTCAATCCCCTCACTTGAGTTTCCCTTCTCCCAGTCTGTCTTTCTTTCTGCAAGTCTCTTTGGTGGAGAAGGTTTGGGAAAAGGGAATAGTTCGTGCCGAACTCCGAACGGTGGAAAGGGGGGTAGCTGAGAAAAGACCTGCTGGTTTAGTCACCCTGGCTTTAAATGGGGTCACTGTCCTCTGCAAGTCACCGAGCTGTGATTAGGGAAGAAATGTAACCACAGCCCACAGATCAAACAGCTCCATGCAATTAATTTCAATTACATTTCAGGAAAGCAGCAGCCTGCTGGCTAATGTCAGTCTAGAGGCACAGATGACAAATCAGACTAGACTTTCCCCCTCATTAATTTACTTGAGAAACAAGGACGGGAGATGAATGAGTGGAAGATTCCAGGTTTTCCTAGAGGACTTGGTGCCAGACCGAGCCTGCTAATCATGTGAAAGACCCTCAGTCTCCTGGGCCTTGTCCAGAAGCCACACACACCTAACACTGGTGCCAGGCTTGGTGTCTGTGGCTTTGGCCATGCTTGTGGGTGGCCACCATCCAGGGCTTCTTTCTGCTTCCAGCTCAGTGCAGGCGGTGGGAACTAACCCATGACCTGAAACAGGCATCCACTGGGAATGGGAGCCATCAGGCTGGAGAGAAGTGGAACTGGGAACAGCTCCGGTCCTTTAGCGAGAGATGCTGGGATTGCTGGGACCTGGCAGGGAATGCTTCCTCGTGGGAAGCCTGGCACGTGGGACATTTGCCATGGGAAGGAGAGGCGGGTCCTGGCCAGGCTTGTGGTGGCTGTGGAAAGGTCCTTGCTTAGCACAGCCTTGAGGATCACTGACTAATGCTCTACCTGGTCCCCAGCCTGACCAAAGTGGTGTAGGAAATGGCTGACCACCTTGGGAAAGGACTATCACAGTCAGGGCTTCATTCCTGGAGCAGGAATGGCTGGGGAATGTTCCCCCTCGCTGTCTGGGAATCCTCAAAATAGTATCAGGCAGCACTGGATTCTTTTTATCACGGAGAAGTGTTTTTAGTGGCAGGAGTTAGAGGTAAACATACCATGCTGGGTCCTACAGCCCGAGTGAGAAGATGCTGCCATTCCACATGGCCAAGGTCAAGGGCCTGTTGGACAGTTCTATGGGCAGTGATGGCCAACCCCTGGTTCACAAATGTAATCCAAATTAGGTGGAACTTGAAGGATGGAGATTTCAGCCTTAGGATACAATTTTATTGAATAATGTATTTAGTCCAGAACAGTTTGTCTGTCCCCGCTGAGGGGGGTGGTGGGTCAGGCTGTCCAGCAATGTCAATGTTTGTGGTGGTCTCCTGCAGAGCAGCTCCCTCTCCCAGCTGGTGTGTTGGGTCAACCCATCCCTGGCATCTCTCCTCAGGAACTCCAGTGAGAGGAGGGAGACCCCTGTAAATAATCCCAGTTCTTTGGGTTGGGAAGGTGAGAAAATACGGGATGAATGGGGGATCTCATCTCTTTTCTGCTCTGTGCATTTAGCCAGGATCTTCTGGGTCAGCTTGTCCTTCCTGCAGGGAAAGGAAGGCAACTCCCAGTAGAAAATCCAATGGAGAGGGACCAACCAATTGCTGCCTGTTTCTGGCTCTCGGTCAGGCTGCTTATGGTATTCAGGACCCTAAATGGGAATGTGAGATCTAATACTGAGGAATAAGACCCGGCCCTACAGCCTTTTTGTGCTCCACATGGAGATGCTGGAGAACCTCATGGTATGGGAGGATGAGGCAGAACAGGAGGTCAGGTCAGGACATTGGACAGCCAGAAGAGGCACCACTGGGAACAGGCACTCAGGACCCAACCAAGAGTACGGTGACAACACGGTGTGAACGTGTCCCCTTCCCTCTCTCCCCTCTCTGCAGACCAGCGGATTGGGACGTGTTTCTCTGCTCTCATCGGGGGCCGCTGTGCCGGGGACCTCCCTGGCCAGTACACCAAGATGCAGTGCTGCTGTGACTCGGGGCGTTGCTGGGCCATTGGCCAGACTCCAGAGATGTGCCCTGTCCGGGGCTCTGGTAAGTGCAACACAAAGGACTTCCACCTGCTGCTGGGCCAACCTGTGGCTCTGGTAGCCCTTAGTGGTACCCCCAGGCTTGACATGGAGAATGATCAGTGCAACACCCAGAGAAAGGTCACACGGGGATGCTGGCTCTCCTGCCTGGGTCCCATCTGAAGTTGAGCCAGATGAGTTCAGCCGAGGCAAGAATTTATCCCTTTCCTCCTACCCCTTCAGCACTCTTTGGCTCCCACCACAGTTGAACCTTGGGGCCAGCTGGGGGTGAGCCGAGGCTGCAGGAGGCCGTGAGGAGGCTGTAGAGCCATCTCTCCACTTTTCTTCTTTCATCACCAGCTCTGAGCAGGGCAGAGCTTTACTGTGTCTGGCCCCATCCTGTGCCCTGCATGAAGGGACCCCAGGATGCCAGCTGTCCCACACGCCCTGAGAAACTCTTGCCAAACACCCTGGCAAGCTGTGTCTCGTCACCAACTCCAGAGTGGAGGGTGTTAAAGCCCTCCTTGCCCATCTGCCCTCTTCCCATCAGCATCCACCCTCTTTGCTCCCTGCCGGTACATCTCCATCCCTCTGTTCTCTGGCAGAGGCAGGAGGGGGATTCAGGAACTCTTGGAAACGTTCTAAGGCAGCTGTTTTGTTTCAGATGAGTACCGCAGGCTCTGCATCGAAGGACTCCCAGTCGTGCCAGGGTTCCCTGGGAACTTTCCAGGAATTCCTGGATTTGGGCCCAATGGTGTTGGGCCGGGACTTAACGGGCCCGGAGGCATCGGACCAAATGGGGCAAACGGACAAGGCGGGATCCCAGGTCTGCCTGGAATGGGCCCAGGAAGTTCAAGCATCGGTAATTAAAATGACTTTCTTACTGTGCTGACCCAATTTGGCTGCCTCTCTCAGAGACGGGCAGCGTCCGGGCCTGCAGGCCGGCCTGCGTCCCTGTGCCGCGCACGCACGAGCGAAGCGCCCGCGCTCTCCGCCAGCTACGAGGTTTATTTTGACACGGGGGGAGCGATGGGATGTGACACTAATGCTGTGCAGGATGCTGAGCCCAGAAGCAGATCAAACAGCGTCTGCTGGCAGAGCGAGGGAGCTGAGCCTGGCTCCGCTGCAGAATATCTTTCTAATTACCAAATAGGAATGAAGCTTTCACGTCACCGCCTCGCTCTCTGCCTCTCCAAAACAAAACTGGTTTTCTCACCACCGTGGACACCCCCCCAGTAGCTCCTTCTAAGGGCTGAAGCCTGTCAAAATGCACTGGATGTCAATAAATATTGATTTCCACCTTGCTTATGAGGGGCTGGGCCATGTTGTGCGTGTCCGTGGGGTAGGGGCAGGCCAGGTACTGGAGCACCCGGCAGAGATTTCTGAGGAGGCTGAGCCTGTGTCTGCAGCCCCGTGGCTGTTCAGAACCCAGGAGCATCACTGATCCGTCAAAGTGTTTGGATATTAGGGAAAATTTCTTCACTGAAAGGGTTATTAAGCATTGGAACAGGCTGCCCAGGGAAGTGGTGGAGTCCCCATCCCTGGAGGGATTTAAAAGCCGGGCAGATGGGGGGTTCATAGACTCCACCATTGGAAGGGACCTCAAGGATCATCTGGTCCGACAGCTCTTGAGGGACGTGGGTTAGTGGTAACTTGGCAGTGTTGTGCTGATGGTTGGACTCAAATGATCTTAAAGGTCACTTCCAACCTGGATGATTCCGGGACTGAGAGACCTTGCTTCCTGGGTACAATCGGAGGAGCCATAATCCTCTACCTGATGCTGTCTCTGTGCTTTCCAGGAACTGCCACTTTGAACCAGACCATTGACATTTGCAAGCACTTCACCAACCTCTGCCTCAACGGCCGCTGCATCCCCACCCCGTCCAGCTACCGCTGCGAGTGCAACATGGGCTACAAGCAGGACGTGCGTGGAGAGTGCATTGGTGAGCAGACCCCCCTGGGAGTTCCCCGCAGTCCCCGTCCCAGTCAGAACCCCCCACATCCCAGTCAGAGGTCCCCACAAGAGGCTGGAGATAGAGGGCTTGTGTGTGGTGACAAAGCAGCATGATGGAAAGGAAATGACTGCCCCCCAAGGAACACCCAGGGTTCCATTGGCTTAGTGGTGGCCAATTCACACTGCAGGAAGCCCCATAAAGCCAGCCCCTGAGCAGGGATTCCAGTTATTGGGCTGCTGCCTGCTCTGCTTGCCCCACGGGCATCGGCAGTAGCCCCTATGATTACCCCAGCTAGCTGGTGGCTCTGCAAACCTTCTAGGAATCTTGAGGTCTCCGAGAAAGTAGAATTAGACAGATGGCATCTTCTCCAAAAGGTAGCCAGAAGCTTTAAACAAGATCTAGTGGGAGAAGGGGATGGAATTTTGCGAGCCAGAGAAGAGCCAAGGGCTGCTGAGGTATTAGGAACCAACAGGGAAACACCTGTAAAATGCTTGAGAGGAATTAGGGTGTGTTCCTCTACAAAGGTGAGAGGGTTGGTGGCCCAGCTGAAGTGCCTCTATACTGATGCTTGCAGCGTGGCTAACAAATGAGAGAAGCTGGGAGTCACTGTGCAGCTAAAAAACTACACTGAAATGTGGTGGGACTAATGATGCCACTGGAGCGCTGCAACTGGTGGCTGTAAACTCTTCAGAAGGGAAGATACAAAACTCAGGGAAGTGGCTTCGTCAAGGACAGTTTGTGCCTCAGTAATTAGGGGGCTTAGAGTGACCACATCAGTGAAAAAGAGAAGAGCTATGGATGTTGTCTACGTGGACAGATCTGTGAGGCCTTTGCTAGAGTTCCCCACAACATTCTTACCTTGAAACTGGAGCGACAGGGCTTTGGCGGATGGACTGTGGGATGGATTAAGAATTGGCTGGAGGACTGTATCCAAAGAGTTACAGTCAATGGCTTGGTGTCCAAATGGACACTTGTAAGGACTGGCGTCCTTCAGGGGTCCATACTGGGACCAATGCTATTTCATATCTTCATCAGGGATATAGATAGTGGGATCGAGTTCATCCTCGGCAGGTTTGCAGATGACACCGAGCTGAGTGGTGCCGCTGATGGACTTGAGGGAAGAGGTGCCCTCCGAAGGGACCCCGCTGGCTGTGCTGGCAGGAGGCTGAGCACTGGAGCTGAAAGAACAGGCCCAGCACCTTGCAGGGGGCAGCCCTGGCTGCCCATCCTGGTAGTTTGCTGCGTCTAATGGTGACTCACGGGTTTAGGCTTTCCTTCTTGCAGATGTGGATGAATGCTCCAGCAGCCCCTGCGTCCACGGCGACTGTGTAAACACCCCTGGCTCCTACCACTGCAAGTGCCACGAAGGTTTCCAGAGCACCCCCACCAAGCAGGCTTGCATCGGTAAGTCTGTTCCCTCTCCCCTTTTGGAGGGGACGCGGGGTTGTCCCAAGAGTGTCAGCAGAGACCCAGGTACCAAAGGAAAATGGTTGTAAAGGGGAAATGGACTGAAGAGTCCCCAGCACCCAACAACCTCCCAATTGGGTGTGTGCTGGGATTTCACGACAACTTAACTGAGCTGCCAGCGGCGCCTGGAAATCTGTCCAGGAGAAGTTTCCTCTACCTTAAGCAAGGAACTTAAGAGTCCTTTTCAAGAGCAGAACTTGATTTAAAGATGAGAACGTTTTGCTTTGACAAAAGCTGGGATTTTGAGGAATGTTTGTGTCGATGTGGAGCTTGTCATTTCTAGAAAGCTTGTGCTGTCAGTGTCTTGCAGCAAGATGGTGCTCTGGCTGAGGGACTGCTAAAAAGGAGTGTTGGGGAGGTGATGTCCCGTGTGAACAAGAAGCAAAAGCAGATTTCCCTCTCAGTGCCGGACTTTTGATTCTTTCTTTATTTATTTTTCTGTGGAGTAGCTTCTGATGAAGGGGTTTCCAGAGGACCCTGCCCCCCTCACAACGTGAAAGGCTTTCCTGATTTCCACACTAAAGCTTTTAAGTTGAATTCGTCTTGTGGTTCTATTTCTGTCTGTGTAAATGGCTTCATCGCTGTCTCCTTTACAACATTTTATCCCATGTTGGGAAACTGCAACTTGTAACCCCCCTGTCATCTCCCTTCTAGACTAAACAACTGCAAGTCTCTCAATCTCCTCTCATTGATAATGTTTCTAAGGTTCTCATTGTCCTGGTTTTTATCTTCTCAACTTCCTCCATTTTGTCTTTATCTTTTCTAATGTGTGGTGCCAAAAACGGGATGTCATTCTTCAGCTGTGGCCTCTCTAGCTGTCAGGACAAGAAGCCATCCCATGGGGCTTGCACACAGCTCTTCTGTTGATACAGCCCAAAAAGGAGGTTTCCTTCTGAGCAGGGTCACCCCATTTCATCTGGGATTCAGACCTTTTTCTGCCAGGCTGCTCTCAAGCAAACTTCTCCACATTAGGAGAACCACAGTGTCATAGAGTGGATGGGGTTGGAAGGGACCTCTGGAGATCATCTCCTTCAACCCCCTGCCAAAGCACGTCCACCCACAGCAGGTCCCACAGGAACGTGTCCAGGTGGGGTTTGAATGTCTCCAGAGAAAGAGACGCCACCACCTCTTTGGTGGCCAGGCCACTACTTTGGCAGGCCAGGGCTCTACCACCCTCACAGGGTGAGGTTCCTCCTCATGTTTAGATGGAACTTCTCATGTTCAAGTGCCCATTTCCTCTTGTCCTGTCCCTGAGCACCACTGAGAAAAGCCTGGCCCCATCCTTCTGACACCCACCCTTGAAGTATTTCTAGGTGTTGATCAGATCCCCCCTCAGCCTTCTCTTCTCCAGACTAAAAAGCCCCAAGTCCCTCAGCCTTTCCTCATAAGAGAGATGTTCTAGTCTGCACAGTGTTTGGATTACACATTGCTGCTGGGGCAATGTTTGCTGTAATTTGCTCATAAAATAGCTCCTTCTGCCTTCCCCCAAAGGGTCAGTAACAACCTCCTGCCCGAGACAGTCCTCTTCCTTTCTTCTTTCATCTTTTCCTGGAGACATTCAGTGACCCATCTCCCAGAGAGAGTGGTCGTCATGTTCCTGGTTCCTGAATGTGCAGCCCTACTTCAGACCCATTGTACCCCAGCTTCTGTCCTGGAGTTCTTTTTGCTGAGGTACTGGTACCACATCTCCATGGCTCGCCTGAGTCCGTGGCTGTTGGTCTGAGCCGCTTTTGCTGTCTCCCATGGACTTGAACAGCCCCAGGATAATTTGAGTTGCAAAGGGGACTGTTGACAAAAACATCACGGAGGGGCTGAGGTCCCAGAGCTCGAACTTCACAAATGTCTTGCTTCTTCCAGACCATTCAAAAAGCTTTTTTTTCCACATCTTTTCTGTCTCCTGTACAGAGGGGAAGACGCCGGAGCAGGGCGCTCTCTGAGTGTCTGAGAACACTTACCTGGTTTTCTCAGGGAGCAGATTTAAGCTGCAACTGCTTCTCACTCCACCCGCTGCGACTTTCTGATGTTGTTTTTTCTCCCTGCCAGATATTGATGAGTGCATCATGAACGGAGTGATGTGTAGGAACGGCCGCTGTGTTAACACCGACGGCAGCTTCCAGTGTATCTGCAACGCTGGCTTTGAAATCACCCCCGATGGCAAGAACTGTGTTGGTAAGTTATTTCCTGCCATGCCCTGGGGAGACTGGGACTGAGCTGATCCCCTGGGTGGTTGCTCTGATCTGTGCTTTACTCCCTCCATCTCTAGGGTGGAGCATCTTAAAATGAGAGGACTGAAATAAGAAGGGGGTTTTATAAAGATGCGAGGGCTTCTGTGGGTTTGGGGGTCCAGGAGCATGAGCAGGGCTGGGTTTGGAAGCAGGACCTTCTCCAGCAGCCGGTGTCTGAGTCGTGCTGAGAGCTGTGCTGGATCACCAGGGTACCGAGAGTGGCAGGGACACAGCAGGACATGTCTCACCAGGAGAAGCAGAGACAACTCTGCCTTAAGGATTAGCATCCCCTGCCAGAAGAAGCAATTTGACCATGAGATGGGGCACAGTGAATTTTTGAGCAGAGGGGAGTCTTCCTCACGTTTTCTGTTTGTCCTCCCCAGATCATGACGAATGTGCCACGACCAACATGTGCCTCAATGGGATGTGTATCAATGAAGATGGCAGCTTCAAATGTATCTGCAAGCCTGGTTTCGTGCTGGCTCCCAACGGGCGGTACTGTGTCGGTGCGTAGGTCCCCAGCCTTGGTCTCTGCCCTCATCCCAGCCCACCATCCATGCTCCTGGGGACTTGGGATGTGTCTGAGGTCAAGGGGAGCTGAGAAGAACCAAGGTTTTGCCAGGCATCTCCTGCTCTGCCACCAGAAGTTACCCCCTCACAGCAGAATGGCCACAAGGGAATGTGTCCTTGCAGGTCCACTACTTCAGCACAAATTGGAGCTTAAATTCTCTTTCTGAAGAAGGTTAAGCAGGGCTGGGAAACTGTGCAGCTGATGTGAGCTGGCAGCACTCATCTCCACAGCTTTCCCAGCTTTTGCAGCACATTCCACTCCAGTTTGTGTGCCACCTCCCTGAGCTGGGAAGGTTAGGATGTGGAGGCAGAGAGGAGAAAGGAGGAGGAGTATGAGAACATGGCATTTCGTCAATACGCTGCTGTGACGTGGTGTGGATTCTCTGGGTCGCTGCCCCATTAAGGGAGCAGGGACTGGACCCTGCTCCTCTGAGAAAGGGCTGGGTCTCAGGAGGCCAAAGAAGCCCAGGTCCTTCCCCTTGACCCATCAGGGACAGCCAGCAGAGCATGTGGGGGATGTGATTGTGTAAGAACTAGTGTGACCAGCAGAAGTAGGGAGGGGATTGTCCCCCTGTGCTCAGCACTGGTGAGGCCACCCCTTGAGTCTTGTGTCCAGCTCTGGGCACCTCAACACAAGAGAGATCTGGAGGGGCTGGAGCGAGTGCAGAGGAGGGCAACGGAGCTGGGGAAGGGCCTGGAGAATAAATCTCATGAAGGAGCTGGGACTGTTGAGTTGGAGGAAGAGGAGGCTGAGGGGAGACCTCATCACTCTCTACAACTACTTGAAAGGACATTGGAGAGAGGTTGGTGCTGGTCTCTTCTCACAGGGAATTAGCCATAGAAGGAGAGGGAATGGCTTCAAGCTGCACCAGGGTAGGTTTAGGCTGGACATTGGGAAGGAATTTTTCCCAGCAAGAGTGGTCAGACCCTGGAATGGGCTGCCCAGGGAGGGGGTTGAGATGTGGTGTTGGGGGATGTGGTGTAGAGGAGGAATTTGTAGAGTGGGGCTGATGGTTGGACTTGAGGATCCCAAGGGTCTCTTCCAACTGGAATGATTCTATGATTCTATGTGATGCTCTGAACTGCACCTCTGGCTCCCTTTTGGCCTCCAAATCTCTCTGCAAATTAGCCCGAAGCTCCGCTCTGTGTCTCCTGCTGCCCTGGGGGGGCAGGGGTGTAACAGCCAGTTTTTGCTGCTTCTTTCAGACATCGACGAGTGCGAGACGCCGGGAATCTGTATGAACGGTTGGTGCATTAACACGGAGGGCTCCTTCCGCTGCGAGTGCCTCGGGGGCCTGGCCATCGGGGTGGACGGACGGGTCTGCGTGGACACCCACATGCGCAGCACCTGCTACGGAGGCATTAAAAAGGGCACCTGCGCTCGTCCCTTTCCTGGAGCCGTCACCAAGTCCGAGTGCTGCTGCGCTAACCCGGACCACGGCTTCGGAGAACCCTGCCAGCCCTGTCCGGCCAAAAACTCTGGTGAGCTCCTCTTCCATTTTGAGTTTGCAGAGAGCCAGGAAGATGCTCAGAGACATTTCTGAGTCCCCAAGAGGTCCCTGACAGGTCCTAGGCAGCTTGGCAGTGACATGGGAGCCACAGGCAGGGGGAAAGGGATGCCCTGCGGCCAAAACATTTCGGGTGGGTTCACAAACCTGCTGCTGGTTGCTTTGCAGGGATTCTCCCTTTGGCGTTGGAATGCGAAGTGTGAGTGTCGGCTCTAAAATACACGTTGCAGAAATGTAAATAAACACTGCTTGGAAGCCCACAGATGACGTTCTGACAAACAAGCAGTAAATCCCGCGTTACCCAGAATTAATGTCACTGTGTGTGAGCTGCTAACGGCTCTGTTGTGCTTTCTACACAGCTGAATTCCAGGCTCTCTGCAGCAGCGGCATTGGAATAACGGCTGATGGCAGAGGTACGTGCATCCCCTGGACCAGATTTTAGGCAGGCACATCCGATGTGACTCTCAACTCGTCCTTTCAGCTGCTTTTAATGGGGTGTGCATGGACCTGTGTGCCTGGGGGAGCGTGTGCCGTGAGAGACTGGGCACTGGAGAGTTAGAACGTTGTGCCCGTCTTTTGGGGGTAAGAGGCGTTTGGGAGTCGACGTGGGGCAGGTTGCACAGCCTGGGTGGGTGTCAGTGCAGGCAAGGACCTGGCTAGGTGTTAGTGGGGGTCTGCGGGTGGGCCGTGAGCTTGGACACGGCGGGGAGAGGGGTGCTGTGAGTCTTCTCACCTCCCTAAAGCACCTCAAGTTGAGGTGGAGCAAACGTGCCCTGAGGAGCGTGGATTGAATCGAGTGGTTGATTCCTTGGCACCCTTGTGGGAGCTGCGTTTCTGGGGATGCACACACGGAGCTTGGCTTTACTCCCTTGCTTTGATGGGAACGAAGTGCGTGACCAATTGCATCCTCTTGCTTGTTTCCCCTCCTCTACCCCCTCCAGCTCCCTCGGTGGCGGGAGAAGAGGGTTCTTCCAAGGAGAGGGAGGTGATAAGCGCGTGTTGGGATGTGTTGCCAAGGGGCTGCTTTGCATTAGCCAGCTGTGCAAGAGGTCAGGCAGGCGGCCGCGCTGCCAGCCCCGGGCAGTGCTTGGATCAGCAGGAAGAGCACGAAGCAGCCAGATAGCTACGGCCTTTCATAACTTTCCAAATGGGAACGAGCCAGAGGCGCGAAACCCTGGTGGCTTCTTGGGCTTCCTTCCAGGGCACCGTGTCTTGGCCGAAGTCAGCCTCAAGCTAACGATAAGACGCTTTCTAGCAAGAAGCAGAAAGTCAGACACGCTCTGGTCAGCCCCTTCGCTGCCCGCAGCCAGGACTCAGGGCGGCGTTTCCCCGGGGATGTCACTGAAATCCAACTGCTTGGAGACAAAGGCCAGCGGTGTCTGGGAAGCCCTGGCCTGGGCTATTTGCCACCTGGCAGTAGGGCACAGCGAGGACACTGCTGTACAAACACAAACCTGCCCTGTTCCATGGGGAGACTGGTTCTGGCCGTAGTGGTATCTCATTGCCTGGTCCAAAAAGGCAGTGAGATGGTGCTGCTGCAGAGGAAGAGGTGCTGCCCACCTGACTGCCACCCTGCTGGGTTCCTCTCCACATGCACTGGGTGGTGCTTGGTGCGGTTGACAGCAGGGATGGGCAGGAGATGGGTGATGGCAGAGATGCCCGTGGCTCTCCATGCCAGACACCCTCCAGACCCAAGCCCAACTACCATGTGCATGGGCAAGTGGCAGAGGTGGTGGTACCCTTGCTGTAGAACCAGAAAAATCTCTCAGTTTAGGGCAAGCTTGTCCAAGGCACTTTGCAAGTCTTTGAAACTGAGGTTTTGACATCCTGCAGAACTTGGCCGTTGTCCCAGGCCCTGCCCTCACCCAAACACAACACTTCTCTGTCTCTGCCCTACCATCACCACATCTTTGCCAGGGCCAGGAACCAGGCAGAGGCCACATGTCCTCACTTCTCACTGCTTTCAGACAGTTCTTTATGTCAGCAATAGGGGAAGGAAATTTTCTTTGGCCTGACCAGGACTTCTCTAGCCTGGCAGCAGCGTTGTCAGGGAGCCTGTGCAAGCTCTCAGCTTGGGGACCGTGGCTGGGCTAGGAGATGCAGGGGTTTTGCCATTGGAAGGGCTTTGCTGTGACCATCTAGGCATAAACATGACCCTCTGCCAGCCCACAGTGTGCCCTGCAGTAAGTCTGAGTGCTCCTTGCCCTCTTCGGTCCCCAGAATGGTCCCACATGTTAGGACTGTGGATGCACAGGCAGGTTGTTCATCCTGCTCTGCCCTTACCCAGGTTGGCCCCATCATCCTGCTCACAGGACCTTACAAACAGCTTCTTCCTCCCACCTTTTCTGTTAGGAGGGATAATGAAATGGTCTGACCTGAGTACCTGGGATAGAAATACTGTAAGGAGACTTGAGAACCCAACAGAAGGATCTGGGGAGCCCTTGATATGGAACGGAACCTGGGCTTAATCTCAGTTCTTATCCAGCTCTCTCCTCCTGAGCTCAGAGCCCTACCCTGGATCAGCTGTGTATCCCCAAGACAAAGCTGCCCAGCTCCACAGCACCAGGAGGAGAGGAACAAGGGTCTCCAGGGCTTACTGTGTCCAACCAGGAGGGCAGGTGGGACAGGAAGGAGTGATTTCTGCAGAGGGGTGCCCCAGCTGGCTACTGACACCAAAGAGCAACGAGGAATTAGGGGATGGAAGTTTTCTGTCTTGGTGTTTGTGGTGGTCCATCTAACTTCTTTCTTTGCACAGACATCAACGAATGTGCCCTCAACCCGGACATCTGCCCCAACGGCATGTGTGAGAACCTGCGTGGGAGCTATCGCTGCATCTGCAACCTGGGCTACGAGTCAGATCCCACGGGCAAGAACTGCGTGGGTGAGTTCAGGGCAGCCCGGGCTCAGGGTGGGGTGGGGAACCGGGAGCTCGGCGCTGGTTGGGATAGAAGGTGGCACTCAGCGTGTGAGGCTGGGAGCCAGAGGCAGACCTCCAGCTGCACGGAAGCAGGAGGTGACACAGCAGCCGATACCCTCAGGCACTGTCCCCACTCAGGGCTGCCCGTGTCCACGTGGAAGAGCATCAGGTACTGTGCAAAAACTGACGCATATGTGATTTAATGTACATCCCACGTGGTATGGCTTTGAGGATGGTGCTGCATTTCTGCGCCTCTCGGGGTGGCCAGAGCTCTTTAGGCTGGCCAGAGCAGAAGAGAGAGCGCAGGGGTTGCAGCTCAGAAACCCCATCTCTCTGCCCACAGATGTTGACGAATGCACTGTCAACCGTTTGCTGTGTGACAACGGACTGTGCCGCAACACACCCGGCAGCTACACCTGCACCTGCCCCAAGGGCTTTGTCTTCAGGACGGAGACAGATACCTGTGAAGGTAACGTGATTCTGAAGGCAACAGAGAACATCCTCCTGACAGAGCCATGGCCTGAGGTCCTGCTTGAATGGGAGCTCGAGGTCTGACGTGTCTTCGGTTCCCCTGTGACCGCACTGGTTTGAACTGGAGCAGGTCCAGGCTTTGGGTTTGTGGGTTTTGGATTCGGTTTTTTGTTTTTGGGTTTTGGATGTTTTGTTTTTTTTCCTAGGGGGAAATTTCACACTTCATTCAAAATAGTGGACATCCAAACCCAGAACATCTGGGTTTTTCAGTGACTGAAAACCAGAACAATTTCCTCTAGGCCTCCAAAATTTTAGCTAAAACCAGACCAAAATTGCAAGTTTTGGGGATTTGATTGAAAGCTTACAGTTTGGAGTGGGGGAAATTGTTTCCTGACCACAAAGCCCTCAAAACATTTGAGAACTGGCACTTTGCACATAAATATCTGTTTAGAGAAGATGAAAAATGGCAAATCCTATGTAGCCTCACATCTGGTTCAGATGTTGTGGCACGTGAAGGCCACATTCAGCTCCATCTTAGCCAGGAGCAGCCCTGAGAGAGTGAGACTATCCTTCCCCTGTGGCTGCACCAACCGCCCTCGATCCGTCCATCCCCTCAGCCCTGAAGCAGCTCAGTAATTTCATGGTGTCTGCTCTCGGTGCCCCGGTCCCTGGCCCAGAGAGCTGTGTCCCGTGGCACTGACTGTGGTGACGGTCCCTTTCTGCCTGCAGATATCAACGAGTGCACCTCTAACCCGTGTGTGAACGGCGTCTGCAGGAACAATGCTGGCTCCTTTGCTTGCGAGTGCTCCCCGGGGAGCAAGCTGGACCCCAGTGGCACCATCTGCGTGGGTAAGGACATGGCCTTTGACAGGCAGCTTCGATGTCAGCATTGCCCATCATCACTGCCAAAGCAAGTCTCACGCTCCTGCCTTAGGGATGGGGATCCTTTGAGGCCTCTCACCTGGTGTTTCCCTGGTTAATAACAATTCACACCTCTTTTAAGCATCCAGGCAGCCTGAGAAGCTGCATCCTCAGGCAGTGCTCTGAGCAGCGTGTGTCAGACACAGAGATCCCCAGCAGCAAATCAAAAACAGAGACGTGGGGGCCCAGGAGACCCTGTAGGGCATCAGGATGGTGGGTTTTGCTGACATGGTAGTGTGCTGATATTATGACACATCAAGGTCAAGTAGATTCCTTGTCATCAAGATGATAAGGAGGTACCCCTTCCCACTCCTGGATGGTCAGGGCCTTGCAAAGCATCACAGGGGCAGCTGAAAAGGACTGTTTTTACCCAGGAGAGGAGCAGATTGGACCAGGAAAAGGGCAGGACACAGAACAGCTGCGACAGGAGTTGTCTCAGAGAGCACAGAAATGCTGCTGCAAGAGCACAGCAGCAGGACAGGGCTCTGGGGACCAGCACAGCTTGTGTCTGTGCTGCAAAGTGCATGGGGCACGGCCCAAAAGATAAAGTGAGCCCAGAGCAATAGTCACGTTGCAGCTCAGGTGTAGTTTCTCCTCGCTGCTTCTCCTGGTGGCCTGGGTGAAGCTGGGATCCTCCCTCTGCCAAGGAGCAGCTCTTCACTCACGCCTTGGCTTTCTCCCTGCAGACAGCATGAAAGGGACGTGCTGGCTCAACATCCAGGACGGGCGTTGCGAGGTGAACATCAACGGGGCCACGCTGAAGTCGGAGTGCTGCGCTACGCTGGGGGCGGCGTGGGGCAGCCCCTGCGAGCGCTGCGAGATCGGTGAGGCTCCGCTTGGCACACAAACCAGGGAGGCAGGATGCAGCCCAATTCTTTGCTGATTTTCCTCCGTTTTCTTGCAGATACTGCCTGTCCCCGGGGATACGCGAGGATGAAGGGGGTGACGTGTGAAGGTAAAGTGCCACAAGATGCAGAAAACGGGTTTTTTATCAGGAACACGATCGCTGTTTATTTGTTGTGTCCTGCATCTTTGAGCCTGGCCCTTTGCTGGACTCTCTCCAGTGTGTCCATCTCTCTCTCTCACGCTGAGAAGCCCAGAACTGGACACAAACATTCCAGGTGTGGCCTCACCAGTGCTGAGTAGAGGGGAGGGATCACTTCCCTTGACCTGCTGCCAATGCTTCTCCTAGTGCTGCCCAGGATATCATCAGCTTTGTGGCAAGAGCTCATTGCTGACTAGTGTTCAACTTGGTGTCCCCCATATCCCCCAGGTCCTTTTCTGCCCAGCTGTTTTCCAACTGGGTGACCCCCTGCATATACTGGGACATGGGGTTGATCCTCCTCAGGTGCAGCACTTTGTGCTTCTCCTCGTTGAACTGCATGAGGTTCCTGGCAGCCCATTTCTCCAGCCTGCCAAGGTCCCTCTGGCTGGCAGCAAGACCTTCTGGTACCTCAGTACGTCAGCCACCCCTCCCAGTTTTGTATCATCATCAGATTTGCCGAGGACACACTTTACCCCATCATCCAGATAATTAATGAAGATGTTAAACAGGATCAGGTCCAATATTGACCCCTGGCATGCACTGCTAGTTCCTGGCCTCCAACTAGACTTTGTGCCACTGGACACCACTCTCTGGGCCTGGCCATTCAGCCAGTTTTCAATCCACCTCACTCTCTGTTCATCCAGCCTGTGTGGCAACGGCGTGTCTGTGAGGAGCTTATGGGAGAGAGTGCCAAAGGCCTCACTGAAGGTGAGGTAGACAATATCCACTGCTCCTCCCTCATCCTCCAGGCCAGTCATTGCATTGTAGAATTTTATCGCACTCATCAATCGTGGCTTCCCCTTGGTCAACACATACTGATTGCTACTGGTGACTTTCTTGTCTTTCACGTGCCTGGAAATGGGTTTCCAGCTGCTCCATCAGCTGTTTGTGAGACCTGGTGCCACTCTGCCAGTGCCATGCCAGCTATGAACACGTGCAACAGGACCACCCTGTCTGTCTCTAACAAGGCTTTTAATGCAGCCTCCTTGCAAAAATGTCTGGGCATGGTTGGAGGTGTGCATGGAATGTGATTTTCCTTGCAACAGGTTGCCAGTTTTAGGCTGCTGGGCAGCTCTGGGCTCCTTCTGTCTCCTCCAGGAGCCCTCAAGACCATCCTGGGCTTGTCCATGTGCCACGCTTACGCCTGTCTCTTGCTTTTTTGACAACAGATGTGAACGAGTGTGAGGTCTTCCCCGGTGTCTGCCCCAATGGGCGCTGTGTGAACACAGCTGGCTCCTTTCGGTGCGAGTGTCCAGAAGGCCTGACCCTTGATGGTACTGCTAGGACTTGTGTGGGTAAGGACACCTCATCTGGCCTCTGTTTAGCCCTTTCCACCATGTGTACCAGTCCTGGGAACTGAGTGGTGACATGTCATAAGTGGTAGGGGCTGCCAAACCAGCAGTGTACCCAGACAAGGCTGCCACAGCTTCATGTCCCCATGTCCAGACAGTAGTGCAGTCAGTTGTGGCTGCCCCATCCCTGGAGGGGTTCAAGGCCAGGTTGAAGGGGGCTTGGAGCAACCTGGTGTGGTGGGAGGTGTCTCTGCCCAGGGCAGGGGGTGACACTGGGTGGGCTTTGAGGTCCCTTCCAACCCAAAACAGTTTGCGAATCTCTGACTCTTTCTCCTTGGGTGGACATCAGGGGCAGCCAAACAGATGACCAGAGTAGTCAATGACACGGCCCTGTGGCCCTCAACCAACTCCTGGCTGCTTTCTAGGAACACGGTGACAAACTTTTGCCCTTCCATAGGAGCCACCTGCACTTCTAACTGCACCACGGGGGGTCCATTCTCTGGCCCTGTTTCCAAGTCACAGACTGGCCATGTCCATGCTCTCCAATCTCTCAAAATGTCACAAATGAGGTGGCCTCATCCAAACGATCTGTACCTGGGCATCGTTTGGAGGATGCTCCAACCAAAGCTGTTCCAGGAACATTGCTAACTATGTCTCAGAGAATAGTATTTATTGCTTTACCAGAGGTTAGGTGCTGAGGGGAAGGGCTCAGCTCTGCTCTCTCACCAGACGTGCGTGTGGAACAGTGCTACATGAAATGGGATGAAGATGAGTGCACGGAGCCACTGCCGGGCAAGTACCGGATCGACATGTGCTGCTGTTCCGTGGGCTCAGCCTGGGGCATCGACTGTGAAGAATGTCCCAAGATCGGCTCCAGCGA
The DNA here is from genome assembly GCA_013400055.1 of Nycticryphes semicollaris. Taxonomy (NCBI): domain Eukaryota; kingdom Metazoa; phylum Chordata; class Aves; order Charadriiformes; family Rostratulidae; genus Nycticryphes; species Nycticryphes semicollaris. The sequence goes on from VXBJ01000043.1 coordinate 162,316, forward strand.
GTACAAAGCCATCTGCCCAAGGGGACCTGGCTTTGCCAACCGAGGAGATGTGCTTTCAGGAAGGCCCTTCTACAAAGGTGAGAAGAAAGAGGGGTGCTGCTGCTTGTAGGCTGTGCCCAGCCCATCTCAGCTGCAGCCCAAGGAGCTGGCTGCCTGCCCTGGGACCCACGGCTCATTGCAGACATCCCCTCCCTGAAACACTGCTCTTCTACCTTCACCCACAGATGTGAATGAATGTAAGGTCTTCTCTGGCCTCTGCACTCACGGGACCTGTCGAAACACCATTGGCAGCTTCAGGTGTCTCTGTGGCAATGGCTTTGCTTTGGATGCTGAAGAAAGGAACTGCACAGGTAAGGGAAGACTAGCCCTTCTCTGGACCCCTCTTACCCATCTTGCTGCCTTGCCTGCCTTGTGGGATGCTTGGCTTGATGATGGTACCCAGAGGGGTCATGGCAATTGTCTTAGGGACATGCTGAGAAGCAGGACCATGAGCAGAAGGCTTCTCCAGCTCTTGGGATGAAGGATCAGTCCTACACCAGAGAGAAAGCTTAACTGCTCTCTCTTCCTTTGGGAGTCTACTGGGTCAGACTTGCCAGTCCTTGCTCGTTGAATTTGATGTGCGGTACAGGCGGCCCAGTGCCAGCCGTAGCGGTGCCTGTAGCCTGTCCTGTCTTCATCCCCACAGACATCGACGAGTGCCGCATCTCACCAGACCTGTGTGGCCACGGCACTTGTGTCAACACACCAGGCAGCTTCGAGTGTGAGTGCTTCGAAGGCTACGAGAGTGGCTTCATGATGATGAAGAACTGCATGGGTAAGGACTTGTGTCTGGCTGTCTGGCTACCTGTCTGGCCGGCTCTCTGTTCCCTGGAATCAAATCTCTTTGTTGCCCTCTGTGTGAGTTTTAAGGGTCCTAGTGCTGCAGAGAGCCCTCTCCTTGCCCCAGAGTAGAGTGTCTTCTGCCTTGCTTTGGTTGCCAAGGCAGTGCTGGGCTGAAGGGCAGCACGTGGATGGAGAGGAAGCGCTGTGTATGTCGGTGAGAGCACCACAGATGTCACCCTGGGAGGACAGCAGAGCACAGGCAGTATGAAGTCAGGAGTTTGTGAATCTCAGCACAGGCTGTCGAAGCTGGACGACATAAAGGGAGAGGCCACATCCCCAGCAAGGCTTGGCCTGAGCCCCAGACCCCTCCGTAGAAGGAGGGCAGAGAGACAGAGCTGCAGCCTTTGCTTCTTGCATGGATGCTGTGCCTTGTGTGGGCCAATAGTCCCTCAGTGACTGGCCCCGTGCTGTCTCTCCTAGCCATGCCCACTGCTCCGTACCACACAGAGCAAGGACAGACCATGAAAAGGTCACCAGACTTGGGTCAAAACTGGAAGCCTTCCCTCAGAGAGCTCAATTTATGAGGACCTCTTGGACCAGAGCCTGGGCTGGTGGTGCCCCATGAGCTGGGGAAGGAGACTGGCACTCCAGGGCAGCATCAGCCCTGCCACCTCCTGGTCACCTCAGCAGTAAGAGCCCACAAGAAAGCCCATGCTGGGAGCCCCTAGAGCCACCAGGCAGCTCTTCTCAAGTTCTTTTCCATCCCTTTCCTGCTTTGTATACCCAAATTTCCAATTGTTTTGCTATTTTTTTCACATAAGACTAAGGCCTTGTATTTCCTTTTCATCTTGTACTTGTACAGTGTTCATTCGTCTTCATTCTGTACTCTTCCTTCACTTGGACCTTCCTTTGCACCACATCTTGGCCACCAACCTTTCCTCCTCTTTCAGCCACCAGCAGCTGGAGCTTGAGCCTGGCATTGCCACGGGGCTGGGACAGGATCCATGCCTGGTATTTTCATTCCTGCTATATAAAGAGACGGCAACCTTTATACGGGGGATTGGCTACCACACAGCGGAGCTCTGCCAGGCCGGCAGCTTGAACTCCGTGGCTGGGAGCTCCAATTCTCAAACACACTTGGCTGTTTCCTTTGTGTGACGTCTCATCTCCTTCAGCTCTTTTTTCAGCCTTGTGTTACCCGTCTATTATTTATTCTGCCGCTGATCATTTACATATCCCCACTCTAAACCTGTCTCCAGACATCATTAATATCGTATGTTCAACCCCGTTTTCCAACGCCGTTGCAGAATGTTCCTCAGCTTGTAGATCTCTTTGTGTGGTACCCTACCCGTGCCACCAGGGTTATCTTCTTCACCTGGTACATCTGCCTGCCCTAAATGCTGTCCCACATGCCACATCAGTCATTTTAATCCAGGTACGTGTAGTTTGGTCCCTTTTCTAGACAATATGTCTTTCTTGCAAGTAGCTGCCAGTTGTGTTATCATTAGATCGCTGCTGAGATTAGTGGAGTTATTATTTCCACTCCTGTGTTAGGACAGATATTAAGCTTTGGTCTTTATATCACTTGGCCTCCTGCTGTCACTGCACACCCTACAGCCGTGTGTAATTAAATCAAATGTCTCTGCTGGCATGAGAACAGGGAGATATCTCAAGAGGTTCACCATTTGATAGCTTGTGTCTCTTCTAGCTCTGGATCTTGCCGATTCATCTCATTTTTTCTTGAGCTGCTTTCCATAGAATCTTTGCCAAAGTGACTCTCAACCTGGTCTCACTTATATGTGATATCTCCTCAACTTATTGCTAGTTTTGTACCTTTCCTGAGGATCGGAATCTTGCAGCAATTTCATCAACCATTAATCTGGCCCTTGTCCAGTTCCCCAAACACTTGCACAGATCAAGTCCTTTGTGAGAAGCTCTGGTAGACCATCTGCATTCTTCTACCCCACCCAATTTCCAGTTCTAATAGTAAGGGCTCCCTTTCACCTGCCCATTTAATCATCCTCTATCCTCGGATAATTCTTTACAGGTCCTCCCATCTGGCCCATGCTTGGTTTTATTCTGTCAGATTCTCATCTGTTTTCAATTGACTAATTCTTGTTTGTAGCTTAAAAAAAAAATAAAAAGGATAAAAAAAATCCCATCAATGACCTCAGTACCTCAGTTCATCTCCAACAAGTCAGCCAGACTGTTGCTGTCCTCTAATTCCTGGCATACCACGTTCCTCTTCTCCTCTGTCTCGCCAGACTGACTTGTCTGACTGACCTACTCTTAATATTCTGCTCTTTCTGCCTTGGCTTGGACTTTCAAACCACATCAATCTGTGGCATGATTCAATACCATTTATTTATTTTTCTTATTTGATTCTCTGGGTTCTCTAAAATATATCCCCGCCCTGCTGCTGGCATGGTTTTCTGTCTTTTCCATACAGATTGTAGTGTGGGTTACCACAGCTCGCACTGGTTGCCTTCCTCCTCCTCCTCCTTCTCCATTCCTGAGCTACTGAGAATGTCCCAGTCCCCACTGGTGGCCTGCTGACTTCTGCCAGTAATGAGATTACTGGTATCTTTACCTAAGGGTGTTGTGTTTCGTTGTTCTTTTGTTTTAATGCTCACTATTCTCTGCACGATTCCAACTTATCCTTTTTTTGAAGTGACAGGGGATTGAGCCGTTTCACCCCAAATGGTGTTGTGACACGATGGTGTGCTCAAGGATTAGCTTCTTCCCGTCTGTGTTTGGCAAAAGAACTTGGCTTCGGCCTCATGAGGGAGGAATTATTGCCAGTCCCTGGCAATAAACTCCATCAGCCCTGAACCTGCATCCTGCAGTTCGTTAGGAGCAGTCTCCCACTGGAAGCGTGGGTCCTGTAGGACTGTCTGATGGGGGGCCTGTCACCCCTATCCTCAGGTGTGTTCCCGTCCACTCAGCCTGCAGATAAGCTGAAAATCTCCACGGAGTGTTTTATTCACGTGAGGCGGAAGATTCCGGTCTTAATTACAGGCTCGGAATCAGAAAAAATAAACACGAGAAGAAAAGGGGTTCTTTATGATCTGACATCTCTCCCTGTGCTGTCACTAAGGGGCTTGGGGCTGTTTCCCCACTGAGAGCCTCAGGTCCTGCCCCATAGCGGGCAATGGCGATGCTCTGCTGGGTCTCCCACCGCCCCATGCCAGCCCTGTGTGCCTGGTGTTGGGCTGCGGTGAGGAATTTGGTGGACTCAGATGTCCCAGGTCCCAGATCCGGTTCCCATCATTTCTGCTCCATCCCCACAACATGGGGACCTTTTTTTTTTTTAGCTCCCTCAGTTCATTTGTGTTACTCTCCGTGGCTCTGTTCTCTGAATGCACGTTTCTCGGAGTACAGCTGTGGACGGATGAGTTCCAGGGTGACTCCCCCGTTCTGCTCTCTCACTGTCAGCCCAGGACATCTTGAGTCAATTCCTGGGCATGCAAGAATGCAAATTCTTCTCAATCTATTCTGGGATCAAAACAGAGAACCTCCATCTCGTGTTCCCTTTTCCAAAGTCAGAGGAGCAGATTCACCCAGTGCTTTGCCCTTCAGAAGAGTGTGACTTGGACTGTGAAACACCCCGAGCGTCACCAAGACCGTTACCGGTATGATCACAGAATCACAGAATCTTAGTGGTTGGAAGGGACCTTTGAGATCATNTCTCTACAGTTTCCTTTCAGGTAGTTGTAGAGGGCAATAAGGTCTCCCCTCAGCCTCCTCTTCTCCAAACTAAACATGCCCAGTTCCCTCAGCCTCTCCTCGTACGACTTGTTCTCCAGACCCCTCACCAACTTGGTGGCTCTCCTCTGGACACGCTCCAGCACTTCAATCTCCTTCCTGTAGTGAGGGGCCCAGAACTGAACACAGTACTCGAGGTGAGGCCTCACCAGTGCCGAGTACAGAGGCACGATGACTTCCCTACTCCTGCTGGCCACACTGTTCCTGATACAAGCCAGGATGCTGTTGGCCTTCTTGGCCACCTGGGCACACTGCTGGCTCATGTTTAGCCGGCTGTCCACTAACACTCCCAGGTCCTTTTCTGCCAGGCAGCTTTCCAGCCACTCTGCCCCAAGCCTGTAGCGCTGCCCGGGGTTGTTGTGACCAAAATGCAGGACCTGGCACTTGGCCTTATTAAACCTCATCCCATTGGCCTTGGCCCATTGATCCAACCTGTCCAGATCCCTCTGTAAAGCCTTCCGACCCTCAAGCAGATCAACGCTCCCAATATCCCAGTAGATCCCAAAGAGCTTTCTCCAGGAGCCATGGACAACGGATCGATAACAAGGCTTCCTGGTTCTGGTCCTTGCAGCGCTTCATCTCCGCCTGCTGTCGCTTTTAGCTTCCAGTCACCACCAGTACACCAGTCCAGTGGTTCCCATGGGCTTCTCTTAATTTTTAAAATCTTGCATTTATAACTTTTTTTTTTTTTCCCTATCACTTCTTTCTTTACTTTTAATGCCAGCAGCCCTGGTTTCATCTCTGTTTGGCTGGTTCGCTTCTCTCTCACAGGAGTTTCAGCCATTCCAGGGATTTCTCCGCTTCCCAGTAAATGCAATCCCTGTGTCCGCCTGTGATTTTTCTCAGAAATGTAGAGATTGTTTCCCAGCCCTGTTGGGTGACACTGGAACTACCCCGAAGGCTGTTAACAAGAGAACTTGCCTGTCGGTCTTCGATCTAACAAACAAAATACGCATCTTCTGAGGAACTCCCCCTCTGCTGATGGGACTTGTGAAGATGTACAAGGAGAGGTGGGATGTGAGCTGGGAACTATCCTTCTAGTCCTCGCTGCCAAATCTGCCCGAAGCTACTAACGGCCTCCCTCCTGATGTTTTCCATTCGAGGCAAGAGTTGTGATTTCCCAAAAAGCAAACGTCAACCGTAAATCCTCTGGACTCACCGCAGCCCTGGGTTTGCTGCCCTCTTAATTTGGCGATGCCTTTCTGTTTTGGGGTATATCTCTGGTGATGGGACTGTGGTGCGTGGCACCAGCACCGCCCCGTGACCTGGAAAACCCAGTCGAAGGGGACAATCTGCCACATTTTATCTCGTTCTCTGCAGATATCAATGAGTGTGAGCGGGACCCGCTGCTGTGCCGAGGTGGGATCTGCATGAACACAGACGGCAGCTTTGAATGCATCTGCCCTCCTGGACATGAGCTGACTTCTGAAGGGAACACTTGCGTAGGTGAGATGATGGAAAGACTTGGTGGGCACATGGGGCTTGGAGCAGCCTGCTCTGGTGGGACATGTCCCTGCCCAGGGCAGGGGGTGGCACTAGATGAGCTTTAAGGCTGCTTCCAACCCAAACCATTCTATGATTCTATGAGTCTCTCCTTCCAATCCCATTTGTGGGTAGAACACCCTCATCCAGGAGGGACCGAGGTCACAGCCAGGGTTTCACCTGCATTTTTGATGTCTGTTGTTCTACTCACTAAGAGAAATGACGAATTGAGTGTGGAGACAGCAGTGGGTGGGGGTACCCAGGGATGGGCACTAAGTGATTCCTCACATGGCACTGTGGTGTTTGGCTGCTCTAACTGTTTTTCCCACTGCAGATATCAACGAATGCTCCCTTAGTGACAATCTGTGTCGCAACGGACGCTGCGTCAATGTCATTGGTACCTACCAGTGCTCCTGTGATTCAGGCTTCCAGGCCACACTGGACAGGCAAGGCTGTGTCGGTGAGTGCTCCCCTTCGCCAACTCGCCGTGCCAAGACCATGGTAGACTCCCAGAACCCTCCTGGCCTCTCTTTTCTTATAAAGCTGCATAATGGGAGACCTTAGAGCCCCTTTCAGTACCTAAAGGGACTCTTGATCTGTGGAAGGACTCTTGATCAGGGATGGTAGCCACAGGACAAGGTGAAAGGGTTTGACACTGATGAGATGTGGGGAGAGCTGCAGCCCCTGTGCTATGAGGACAGGCTGAGAGACTTGGAGGGATTCAGCCTGGAGAAGAGAAGACTCCAGGGAGACCTTAGAGCCCCTTCCAGTCCCTCAAGGGGCTCCAGGAAAGCTGGGGAGGGACTCGTGGTGAGGAAGGGGAGCCATAGGAAAAGGGGGAAGGGTTTAACACTGAAAGAGGGGAGATAGAGATGAGATCTGGGGAGGATGTTCTTTGGTGTGAGGGTGGTGAGAGCCTGGCCCAGGTTGCCCAGAGAAGCTGTGGCTGCCCCATCCCTGGAGGGGTTCAAGGCCAGGTTGGAGGGGGCTTGGAGCAACCTGGTGTGGTGGGAGGTGTCCCTGCCCAGGGCAGGGGGTGGCACTGGGTGGGCTTTGAGGTCCCTTCCAACCCAAACCAGTCTGTGATTCTATGCAAAGTGGGGTGTCTGAGGATAAAGGAAGGGGAGAACCTGTGCCATGGCCAGATTGTCACTACTGGTAAGAGGCTGCTGTCAGCTGTGAGCTGGTTCGCAGAGAAGGTCAGATGTTCCTCTTCTGGCTGGGGGTGTGTGTTTGTTTCCTCTTCATCCCTTCTCCCACTCTGTACCAGCACCGTGTCTGAGCAGCTCTGCTGTGAGGCACGTGCCCCAGCCCACAACCCCTCTCCCTTCTCCCCCAGACATTGATGAGTGCACCATCACCAACGGCGGCTGCGACACGCACTGCTCCAACTCGGAGGGCAGCTACGAGTGCAGCTGCAGCGAAGGCTACGCGTTGATGCCAGACAAGAGATCATGTGCAGGTGAGGAGACAGCTTGGTGCTCTTAGGGACTGCCCCAGGGACCTCTGTGTCCACTGCCAGCCAGCCATAGTATTGGCTTCCGGATGAGGAGGTCTCATTATTAAGTCACTTCCAGAGGGTTTATCTCCCTGGACAGAAGTTTTGGCTTTGCATAAATGTCCTCTGCAATGTCCAGCCCCTCGTTACAGGCTCCAGAGTCCTGTAACTACATCATCTGGATCAAAGCCCCTCCTGTGACTCCATCTTTTCACTGGCTCTAATGTCTTTCCTTTGGCGCTGGTCTCCTCTCTCTAGATATTGATGAATGTGAGGATAACCCAGACATCTGTGATGGTGGGCAGTGCACCAACATCCCTGGAGAGTACCGCTGCCTCTGCTTCGATGGCTTCATGGCATCCCTGGACATGAAGACCTGTATTGGTGAGGACAAGGCTGTGCCCTGGGCATGGTATTGCAAGGCGGCTGTTGGAGGGAGGAAGGGATACAGAGGGTTGCCCCAGAGCCACTTCATGGTTCTTGTGGTGTTCCAAGCAAGCCCTTTTTTCTCCTGCAGATGTGAACGAATGTGATCTCAACCCCAACATCTGCCTGCACGGCGAGTGTGAAAACACAAAGGGCTCCTTCATCTGTCACTGCCAGCTGGGCTACTTCGTCAAGAAGGGAACTACAGGCTGCACAGGTGGGAATGCAGCAGATCTGGAGCTCAGGGTGCTGGTGGGGGCCCTCACAAACATCTCCTCCAGCTGCCACAGAGGGAACTCGAGCATTGGGGGATGCTATGGACACGGGGGATGTGGTTGTGTGCCGGGAGCCCCTCCTGGGCAGGCAGATTGCCAGGAAGGCAGACTGCAGGCAGGAATTGCCACTTTCCTAATTTGTAGCCAAGCCATGGGCTTGCCCATCCTTTTGTCTTTATCTTCCAGGGGTGGGCATAGATCAGCTCTTTGGCTGATCAACCCCAGGCAGCCTGCTCCCAAAACACCCTCTTCCCACCCCCTGGGCTCAACCTCCCAGGAGCTGTTGGTACCCAGACCCATTGACAGGACTGTACTCGGCTGCCCCTTCCTCTCTTGGAGGAGCTGAGCTGTGTCACCTCTGGTGTCCTTCCTTCCTGCAGACATTGATGAATGTGAGATTGGGGCTCACAACTGTGACATGCACGCCTCCTGCATCAACGTGCCCGGGAGCTTCAAATGCAAGTGTCGCACAGGCTGGCTCGGAGATGGGCTGAAGTGCAACGGTGAGTGCTCATCCCAGGAGAGGATCTTCACGTGTCCAGGTGCTCTCTGGGCACCTGTGAAGGCTTGGTTGAGCTGACACCCACACTTAAAGCGCTCTTGAGCCCCAGGAACCCTGCACGAGGATTTATGGAAGTGTGGAGAGATGTGGGCGTACGGGTGTTTCACTGTCAGGCTGTGCAACCGTGCCTGGGAAGCCGTAAGTGGCTTCACTTGGGAGGAAGAGCATGTATCAGTGGGATGTGGAGCGTGTGGGCACAGTGTGGAGATGAGCGTGGCTGAATGTCATTGTCATGCTGGTGATGTGGCCGCGTGGTGGTGTGTTGGGGCATGGTGTGGTGCATACGGAGGGATGCACACGTGTGGGAGGTGTGTGGTGTGTATCAAGGGTTGTAAGGGGGTCTGAACTGGGAGGTGCTAGCAATGTGTGTGTGAAAGTGTCCCGCTGCCACATTGTCTGTGTCAGCACCAGGGGATTGTCTCATGGCCACAGAGGCTCACAGAGAAATCTTGGAGCCTCACAAGTGCTCCAGCTCCCTGGAGGCTGCCATCTCCTGGGCCATTTGTGTGCCCCCGGGGACCCTACACTGCCTGCCCAGGCTTAGAGGAAGGGCCAGAGGCAAAACACTGATGAGGGCGTTCTCCTTGTGCAGACCTGGATGAGTGTGCAACTGAAGAGCACAAGTGCAACCTCAACGCCAACTGCGTCAACACCCCGGGCTCCTACCGCTGTGCCTGCCGAGAAGGCTTCAATGGGGATGGTTTCTCCTGCTCAGGTGAGGCCACAGACTCAACTGGCAGCAGGAACATGGCTTGGCCATCCTGCTGGGACATGGGGTCACCTCCTCTTAACCACCAGCCCGGCTCAGCATCCCAAACCAGACGTCCCCCCAAACTGCCCTGCACCACAACCTGCTCAGATACCCTCAGCAGGGATCCACCTTGTTCTCAGCAGGTTGGGGTGGGGGGAATCAAGGCAATGAGAAGTATTGCAGCCCCCTTCTTACCTCCCAACAGAGGGGTGGGATCAAGCTCGTGGGAGTTTTCGGGGCAAGCTGAGGGAAGCTCCCATCTTTGGGTGGACCCCGTGTCCATCTCACACTTGACTCTCTCTAGATGTGGACGAGTGTGCAGACAATGTGAACCTGTGCGAGAATGGACAGTGTCTCAACGCACCTGGGGGTTACCGCTGCGAGTGCGAGATGGGCTTCAATCCCACAGAGGACAGCAAGGCCTGCCAGGGTGAGTGCCCAGAGCTTTCACCGCTGCTCCAGGAGATCCTGTGTCCACCTCCCTTCTGTCCTGGATCTCTCCACTGCGCTATCACCGCCTGATTCGTTACTAGGCAAGACCCACCATCACCTGGTAGCACAGGGCTCCTGAAATGCTTACAGGAGTTGGTCCCCAGCCTGCAGAAAGGTTGGGCTGAGCCAAGGATCCATGTAAGATGTGGACAATCAGCAAAACAGGGGTGAAGGCAGAGGCCATACCCATAACATACTTGGTCCTGCTCACCCAGGAGGTGGTGTCCCAAGGCTACTACCTTGAGCAAAGCTGTGGCTCTGCTTTGTGACGGGAGCAGGAGAGACCTGTCTTGGCCCTCACTCTGCCAGATCCTGAGTATCCAGCTCTCCCTGTTTTGCAGACATTGACGAATGCACCTTCCAGAATATCTGTGTCTTTGGGACCTGCCAGAACCTGCCCGGGATGTTCCGCTGCGCCTGTGATGATGGCTATGAACTGGACAGGAGTGGAGGCAACTGCACAGGTAGAGGACTTTACGGGGCTCTGAGATGAGGATCACTGCTCTGGGATCTGCTGGTGTGAGCCTGCCCCATCCATGACATGCCCAACCATGGCACTAGCAGCCCAAAGCCTATTTAGTGTCCCTGGGTGATCTCTTTCCTCTTGGCAAGACATCTGTGCTGCTCAAAGCTGGGCCTTCAGTGGACAGGAAAGAAAGCTTGGTGTGGCTCTGCTCCTTTCTTCTGACTCTGGGCAGGGAGGTGTGAGGTAGGACAAGGCAAGGTCTGTTTCCTCAGACAACTGCCCACTATCACATGAAGAGCCTTAGAAACACCAGGGTGGTGGGGATACACCCTGAACACAGTGCAAAGCTCAGGGCTGGGGCTGTGGTTTCTGTGGCAGTCTCCATCTTTCTCTTTAGCCTTCATCTTTCCATCTTTTCAGACATCAATGAATGTGCAGACCCCGTGAACTGTATCAACGGCTTGTGTGTCAACACCCCTGGCAGCTACCTCTGCAACTGCCCCCAGGACTTCGAGCTGAACCCCACTGGTGTGGGCTGTGTGGGTGAGTGGAGAGCACACCTTCCATCCAAGATCTTGGTGGTCCCTCTTGTTGGTCCCACACAGCTGGAACTGGTCACTACCAGAGACTGGGGGAGCTGAGCACAATCTGCCCTGCAAATGGTTGTCCACGGTGGGCTTAACCCTGCAGCAGCAGTAGAAGAGTCCCAATCTCCTGTTGGACCTGGCCTACCTTGTGTCACCAGTGTGGGTGCTCTCCTGGGGGGAGCAGTGTTATTCCTGGGGACCTCTGGAGCTATTCTTATGTCTTTGTTTCTTGAAAAGTCCTGGCTTAGGTAGCATTGTTTGGGTCCTATTCCCAAACTGAAGCCAGACTGAAGATGCCATTGTGCTAGGACCTCAGAATGACAGAGCGTGGCTTTTACCAGTCAAACTGGGCACCCTTTATTCTTGAAGGGTTCCCAAAGCCATGAGCTGCAAGGAGAGCCTGGATGTGGTTTCCTACATCACAGCGTGGACATCTAGGACAGGACTGGGCCCTTGTCCCTCTCTCTGTTCCTGAGGCCATGATCCCCTTCATTCCCCTTGTGTGCCAAGGCTTTACTGGAGAGGTTTGGCTCATCCACTGCTGTCTTTGTGCAGATACCCGTGTCGGGAACTGCTTCCTGGACACCCAGGATCGAGGAGATGGGGGCATCTCCTGCAGCGCAGAAATCGGAGTTGGGGTCACCCGGGCATCCTGCTGCTGCTCACTGGGTCGTGCTTGGGGCAACCCCTGCGAGCTCTGTCCTCCAGCCAACACGAGTGAGTTGGGGAAATGTCTGGTGTGAACTTGGGCGTGGGCCAGATGGGAGGAGAGAGATGGGGCCGCTTCCTTGCAGCTTCTCAACTCGGGCTGGTGGCCCTAGATCCAGGATACACCATCATCATGATGGAGCAATGGAAGCTGCGGGAGAAGAAGGCAACCCTGTTGTGTCAGTGTTGGGTCACCAGGGCAGGGGAGAGGTGGGCAGACTAGACTGGTTGTGTCTGGGGGTTCCAGGTTGGGATCCTTTGTTCCTGGTCACAGTAGACTGGGGGAGGACAGTGGACATGGAATAATCCCAACTAGGGGTGGGCAGGCAGAGACAGGATGGCTAAATTTGCTTGGCATGTGATGGGAGTCAGGCTGTTCCATCTGGACCACTGCCACCATCCTCATGGCCTATTTCTCCTGAGTTTCTCCTGGTTCTCCCTACCCCTTCCATTTCATGGGATCCTCCCAGCTTGGGATCCCCCTGACTGCCTTTTTCCACAGCTGAGTACAAGACCTTGTGCCCCGGAGGAGAAGGTTTCCGTCCCAACCCCATCACTGTCATCCTGGAAGGTAAGCCTGGAGGGTCCCCGTGTGCCCTCACCAGGAACTTGGGTGCTGGAGTAGCCCAGACCTGTGTGGGCACTGTCTGCTGTGGCGCTGGGCTGTCTGAAAGCCCACTAAGTAATGGTGTGCTCTCCCTGGACGTGCTTTGGCCACCTGTCTGAGCTGCTTGGTTGCCAGCGAGGGCTGGAGGCGGTGGGATGAACCTGCTGGAGCTCCTGGGGTGGAGGCACTGCCCGGGCTGGGCTGGTGGGCAGTGAACACTCCCTGGCTCCTCTCCCTCTGCAGATATCGATGAGTGCCAGGAGCTGCCAGGCCTCTGCCAGGGTGGCAACTGCGTCAACACTTTTGGCAGCTTCCAGTGTGAGTGCCCCCTTGGCTACTACCTCAACGAGGACACACGCATCTGTGAAGGTAGATACACTGTGGGGCCTGCGCTTGTCTGTGTGTCTGGTGTGTATGGCACACGCATGTGTGCATGCATGTGTGTGCAACTGTCATACGTGTACCTGGGCTGCTCTAGGAGCAGTTGGCAGAATCCCTTCCCCTTTACTCTTCCAGCCTCCCCATCTTCGTCACAAACCCTGTCCCCTTTCCCAATGCTGGTCCAGCCTGGTCCCCCTGCCAGGATGGCCTGGCTTGAGCGACAAAGGACTAACTTTTCTCCTAATGCTGGGGAAAGCCACACTTTTAGAAGACTTTAGTGTCTGAATTCGTGAAAATATTTACTTTATGGCCAGCCAGGCTCTCTGGGATTCAAGATCTCAGTGTTTTTGAACCTTGCCACATGCAGGGACGAGGAGGAGGAGTGAGACCCGGGTGTTTGACCCAAGCTGGCCAACAGGATTATTTCATACCATGAACGTCACATTTGCTATATATTAGAGAAGTTTGCTGCGTAGTTCTCTCTCCCTTGATGGTGTGGTCCAGAGACCTCCTTGCCCCGGTGCCAGACCCCTGAGTCCTTCCCTTCCTCCTGAAGCTGCAGCACTCTCACTGCCCCACACTGGCTGTCCCTGCTGGGAGTGCCCAGCTCCCTAGGATGGAATTTGCTGAGTATAATTCTTGTATATCTTATATTAGTATCAGGATTAATACTAATTCTTTGGTATTATTGTTAATTAGTTAGTCTTATCCTATTAAATCTATATCACCCCTCGTGTTTCCTTGCTTTCCCCGATTCCCCTTTCCAGGTGGGGAGGGGTAATTGAGTGATGGAACCGTTGTCTAAACACCAATACATTCTGACTGGTTTTCTCCACCCATACCACAGGCCCATCCACACCGTGTGCCAGGCCTTCCCCCGACCCCGTGTCAGGTCCTTCTCTTCCCCGTGCCCAGCCCTTTGACCTCCCGTCTCCTTTATTCGGCAGATATTGATGAGTGCTCTGCCCACATTGGGATCTGTGGCCCTGGGACCTGCTACAACACCCTGGGCAACTACACCTGCGTCTGCCCCCCCGAGTACATGCAAGTCAACGGAGGAAATAACTGCATGGGTACGGCGTGGTCCCAGCCCGCGGGAAGGGGTCCGGCCGTGCCCTGCCTGTGCCCGACCCCTGGGCTGTGCTTTGGGCAACGTGGTTGAGGGGATGGAGCAGAAATGATGGGAGCCGGATATGGGACTTGGGACATCTGAGTCCACCAAGTTCCTCACCGCAGCCCTACGCCAGGCACGTGGGCTGTGCCAGAGGGGCTACCGCTTGCCCTGCCGGCAGCTGTAGGGAGAGTGGCTGGCATGGGGTGGTGGGAGACATGGCAGAGTGTCGTCTCTGCCCGCTATGGGGCAGGACCTGAGGCTCTCAGTGGGGAAAAGCTTCACCCCATCACTTGCAGGCATTTTGGGCTGTCACCTACAGTCCCTGAGCAGCAGGACAAGGCAGTCTGGCGTATTCCCAGCAAAGAGCACCCATTCCTGGAGTTGGTAGCAGCATTCCCAGGACTGGTAGCACCATTCCCAGGACTGGTAGCACTATTCCCAGGGCTGGTGGTAGCACCATTCCCAAGGCTGGTAGCACCATTCCCAGGGCTGGTGGCAGCACCATTCCCAGGGCTGNAAAAGCTTCACCCCATCACTTGCAGGCATTTTGGGCTGTCACCTACAGTCCCTGAGCAGCAGGACAAGGCAGTCTGGCGTATTCCCAGCAAAGAGCACCCATTCCTGGAGTTGGTAGCAGCATTCCCAGGACTGGTAGCAGCATTCCCAGGAGTGGTGGCACCATTCCCAGGACTGGTAGCAGCATTCCCAGGACTGGTAGCAGCATTCCCAGGACTGGTAGCACCATTCCCAGGGCTGGTAGCACCATTCCCAAGGCTGGTAGCACCATTGCCAGGGCTGGTGGTAGCACCATTGCAGGGCTGGTGGCAGCACCATTCCGAGGACTGATAGCACCATTTCCAAGGCTGGTGGTAGCACCATTCTCAGGGCTGGTGGTAACACCATTCCCAGGTCTAGTAGCACCCATTCCTGGGTTTGGTAGCACCCATTCCCAGAGCTGGCAGGAGGGAGACATTGTCTGTGCTGCCTTTGCAGACATGAGGAAGAGCGTGTGCTATCGCAACTACAATGACACCTGTGAGAACGAGCTCTCCTTCAACATGACCAAGAAGATGTGCTGCTGCTCCTACAACATCGGCAAGGCCTGGAACAAGCCGTGCGAGCCCTGCCCCACGCCAGCCAGCCGTAAGTCAACCCTTCCTGGAAGGGATTCTTCCATACCATGGCTGCTCCCTTGGTTTTCCAGCAATTTTGTGCACTTTGAGGCATCACACGAGCAACACCTCTAGGGAGAAGGGAGAGCCGTCGTGTCTGGTGGCAGCGCTTGTGGTCGAGTGCTGTGGGGAGGCTGGAAGGGCACGGGGGGCTCAGGAGAGTATCTGTGGAGAGGAGATGATGTGCAGGCTGGGTGTGGGTGGTGGGGTTGCAGTGGGGAGTTGCGCTGCCTGTAGTGGTGAGTCTGTACCTGTGTGCGAGACACGCAAATGCCACGTGTGTGCATGTTGGGGGGGGTGTGTGTGCGCCCCTCAGCGCACGCGTGTCTAAGTCACCTTTACCTGGTGCCATACGTGTTCTTGGGGTTCCTCATGTGCTGGCCCGTGCCGTTCCCCACTGAGCATCGTGCCAATCCCCTCTTGACTGTCAGACCCCCCACCTCTACTCGCTCCAGCCACAGCTGGCTCTTGTCCCTCTCGCTCCTGCCGGGCATGGCCATGACCTCAGTGTTCCCCTTGCAGCCGAGTACCAGATCCTGTGCGGGAACCAGGCCCCTGGTTTCATCATCGACATCCACACAGGGAAACCCATCGGTGAGTAGATCTCCCGTGCCCTGCAGAGCCATGTCTGCTCTCTGCTCCTCTGCCTCCTTCCCACTGTGCCTGTGAGATCGTCCCCTTCCCCTCCCTGAGTAAATGAAGCCCTGAGCAGAGAAGAAAGAAGGAAAAGATGTGGCTGACATGGCTGCAAGCAGCTGGCCAAGCCTTTCAAGCCTATGTCCTGAGGGACTGGGCTTCACAGACCTCCCCCATCTGCAATTGTGCCTTGATTGCTGTCCCACCCGGGGACAGAGGTGGCCAGTGACCACAGAGAGTGGCCAGTGGCCAGGTAGATCCAGAGCCATGGTAGCCCTGGCACCCATACTGCCAGCAGCACTGGCCCTATAGCAGCAGGGCAGCGCTGAGAGCCAGGGTTTCAGGTTTGTATTTTGGTAGGTGGAAAGCTAGAGGAGCTGGTGAAAGTCCTGGGATTTGTGGGCTGTCTACAGGTGTTCTGTAGTCTTGAAAGAGGGACTCGCTGGTAGTTTAAAGAGATTCTTTCCTGGGAGAGAGGTGAGGCACTGAAACAGGTTGCCCAGGGAAGTTGTGGCTGCTCCATCCCTGGAGGGGTTCAAGGCCAGGCTGGAGGGGGCTTTGAGCAACCTGGTGTGGTGGGAGGTGTCCCTGCCCAGGGCAGGGGGGTTGGAACTCGATGGTCTTTAAGATCCCTTCCAACTCTAACCATTCTTTGATTCTATGATTAGTTCATCATCCCCCCAAGCCAGGGCACTGAGGATGATGAGTTCATCTTCTGCTCCCAGGAAGAATGTGCAGCAGAGGGGGTGGATTGCAGGGCTGGTGGTGGATTGTCCTAGGCACAGCAACAGGGTCAGAGACCCTGGAACCATCTCAATATTTCAGCAGCCTGCTTGGACCTCCCATTTGCAGCCTGGTCTGGGACCCTGAGCAGGTGCCCGTGGTACTGCAGGGGCACGGTTGGAGGAAACAAGGGGGATGTCCTGAGTAGAATCCCTCCCAACACGTGCTGTGCAGGCTCTGCCAGTCATCCAATGTCACCTACACCTTGGAATCTTGTGTGGCTCTGCTGGGAACCCAGCCCTCTGCAGAGCAGCCCTGGCATGATCTGCAGGGTCCAGTGTCAATCCTCCAAGAGCTGCTCCACTATTTATCTGGTGGTCTTTTCCCGCTGATGGTCTTTTTAGCATGACCAAGGACAGCAGTCTGCCAGCGCCGGGGGGTGCTCTCCTCCCTGCTGCTTTCCTGGGATGCTGAGAGGTTGTTTTCTGTGTGCAGATATCGATGAGTGCAGTGAGATCCCTGCCATCTGCACCAACGGTGTCTGCATCAACCAGATTGGCAGCTTCAGGTGCGAGTGTCCCATTGGATTCAGCTACAACAACATCCTGCTCATCTGTGAAGGTAACAGGGCAGCCAGGGCAAGGCTGCCAAGGGCTCCCGGGTGGGTGGGAGCTCCCAGCGAGGCATTAGCATCTCCCCCAGCTCATGAGGGAGTGGGGTGAGGGCTGGGGACATCAACATAGTCTCCACGTTCTCAACCTTCTTGAAGTCTTCTTCATTTTCCCCATCGATGGTTGGACAAAAATTGCTGATTTTCACTCGTGTTCCTCTCTGGTTTTCCCCTCCTCTGTTTTTGGGTGGTTTCTTTCTTTAGAAAAGTTTGCAAGTGTGGTTCAAAGTTTTGACTTGAAACTAAAAGTCATTATTTGTACCAGTATAGGTTGGGA
>VXBJ01000044.1:6286-59186 GCA_013400055.1 Nycticryphes semicollaris
TTTTTTGCAAAACAGGAAGCAGTTATATATATTTGTTTGGTAATACAGTGGCACACCCTCCCTAAAAAAATCAGAAATTTTAATAACAACTACGATAGTGATCAAAACACTGGAGAAAATAATTGAAGCTGTGTGGAGTTCTGATTGTATAAAGCTGAAGGATATGCTGTTTTAAAGTCAGTGAAGTGTCTTTGGTGAGCTTAATGGTACATGTAAAATTTGAAGTGGTATCAAGCTGATCAGTTCTAATTCCGAAAGATTTTGATAACTGCAAATACATCATGACTGAATCTATTGTAAAGAGATTAATTTCACAATTACATAAATAAATAAACAATTTTTAATAACAAATTTGTTTGAAGCATGAGGTGGGCTTCAGAACTTGATGTTCTTTATGTAGGGAAAGAGATCACAATCCTTTGGGAGCACATTGTATTGCTATTGTGAGATAGTTTGATTCAATACCTCACAAATACAATTTACAGGGAGTGCATGGAAAAGAAATTGATTAACGTATTAACACTAACAAGGTTTTAAATAACACTGTACAAAACATTTGTAAAAAGTTAAAAAGAAAGGAAACCAACAACAATGAAATTGAAGTCACAATAAAAGAAAACCAGTGTCTTCACTCCTATTCAATGGAGCATTTGATCAAGTAATTTTTGATCCAGAATCTTTAGGCATAAGTTACTGTTTTGGTCAGATCACAGAGATTCCTCACCCTTTGCAATACAATTTGGTCTGACCGAGCAGTTCTGGCAGTAATACAGAAAAAGCATAGAAACATTATACAACCTTTTTGTGTACTCCTGAGCTTACAAAACTCAAGCCAAAAAATGCTGTGACTCTTATGTCTGCATGTGACCCTGAACTGTCAGGAGCTGTGAAGCACAGATGTTAAGCTCTGTGAGACTGAATATGATTGTTGAAAATAATCTGAACAAATCTAAAAATTATCTGTGTATAATGATACACCCATAAACTGGACCTGTAAATCCAGACTTTGCTTCACATCGGTTAGACCACTTTCAAATTATGTCAGAATTCTGAATATATATTTCTCAAAATTTTACATCTAACATATGTGAAAAGCACATTTATTATGCTATCAGGAATGACTGCAGAGTAGCATCTTTCATTAGATTGTACCTGTGATAATAGCTTGCAATACTTAAGCTCTAAGGATGGTGATTTTGGCATACAAAGACCTAACAGAATTATTTCCTATACTTGTACTTAAGACAGGTACAACAGTTAGCCTATTCTGACTTCCTCTTGAGTCATCTGATTTCTTGGGAAGGCTGTATCGAAAAGTAATGCAAGAAATCCTTCATTTTGGCAGAAAGCAATGGAAAAGAAAAATCTTAACTATTTTTAGCTGGATGTTATTTTTGAAAATGTGATTTTTAACATGCAGGTATTGTGGTTTTCCAAATAAGCCAAATATCAGCTCTTGTTATGTAATTAACCACCCTAAGATCTGCCTTTAGAGAATATTGTATTTCACATGAACAAGAATCTCAAAGCAATGTCGTGATAAAACCTAAGGTGGTAAGAACAGAATTAAAAATCAAAATGTATCCCCGTAAAAGCATCTTTTTACTCAAACTTTTTACTAAAGTTTTCCTTAAAACAGAATTTTTAGATGATGGTAAACACAAATGACTGTGAAAAGCAATTCCCATATTACCAGAAGAACATGAAACTACTCACATATTTTGGGTATTGTTGAGTTCTTCAGATTATATCACTAGGCAAAGTAAATTATATTTACTTCTAGAGGATGAAGCCAATAGAATACAGTGAATGATTCATGGCAAATCATGCTTTTGAAATTATAATAAAAACCTTGAAAACCCCTAAACATTTTTTTTGTTTTGTTTTCTTGACCTAGTGATACTGGTTCTGCTCTCAAATTTGTCAGGAACCAATGGTTTTCTTTTTCCCTTGGGATTATTGTAGACCTTTGACATTTCTGGAGGGATAGACTGAAAAACAGATACTGGAAGGCAGAGGAAATATATACACTCTGCTAAGCCTGTGGTGCAGGCAGAGAAAGCAGCAGCACTACCTGGGCTGCAGAAGAAAGATAGATGCTTTCCCAATTCACCTGTGGATGCAGAAAATGGTACTAGGTCAGTACTGGGACCTATCTTGTTTAATATCTTTATTGATGACCTATAAGAGGGGAATGAGTGTACCCTCAGTAAGTTTGCAGATGACACCAAGTTGGGAAGTAGTGTCGATCTGCCTGAGAGTAGGGAGGCCCTTCAGAGGGATTTGGATTGGCTGGATTGCTGGACCAAGGCGAATGGTATGAGATTCAGCAAGGCCAAGTTTTATGAAGAATGGCTGAGGGAGCTGGGATTGTTTAGTCTGGAGAAGAGGAGGGTCAGGGGAGACCTCATCACACTCTACAACTTCCTGAAGGGAGGTTGTGAAGAGGAGGGGGTTGGCTTCTTCTCTCAGATAACTAATGACAGGAGTCCATCAAGGGAGAGACAGCTACGCAGCAAACTTGTGTGATTGTCAGTGATACTACATTTGACTTCTCATTGTGTACTTCTGCTAGGAGCCTAATGCAGAACTATGTCTTTGTAGCCTATTTCAGCATCGTGATTAATCAACATTGACCACATTGAGATGGGAGGGTGAGGGGAGGTGGGTGGTCAGCTTCGTAATTTTTGCAGAGTGCTTTCCAGGTCAATTTGGAATTATCTTATCGGGGTGAAAAAGAAACTAATATTTGGGTTCAAAAGGATTTGGATTTCTAAAATGAGAGCAGTTGAGAGCAGTGACTCTGTGATTACAGGTGATACAATGGTTATCAGTCAAAATAACCACCAACACTTATTTTGGGGGCACAGCAATTGACCAGGACTTCCTATGTGACACTGTGTTCCCATGGTAATATCTCCATCTCATTAAATGCAGTGCATACGAAAGAATTTGAATTCCACAAGGGAAGGGGCATATCAGTCAGTGAATATCCTGCTGTTTTCCTCTTGCTTTTATATCAGTGTACCTAATGTTTATAGCCTGTTTTCACAACACAAATTGTATTCAGGAATTTGTCATCAAAGTCACTAAACCACAGACCCCCAGTGAGAGAGTTGACTCCCCACCTTAGGGTACTGTTCTATGGGGAATTTCACAGTGGGAAGTAGTCTCAGCCTTTTTGAAAGTTGCCACTATTGAGTCTTGCTTTGCTTTTGCATGTGAATTGAGACTCTTCCATCACTTTTGCTTGTTAACTGTGCTTTTAGGTACCGTGCAGTTGCACAGTTTCCAAAGTTACTGAAGCCACTTTCTCTTTGCACCTGGATGACTCCTAATTTCTTTTCACCTGTTTTGTGGATTTGATTCGGAATTGATTTATCACTTCCTTCTCAGAAATGTTCCATTCCTGTGGTTACCAAACACTGGTCCTTGCTTGCACCATTTTTTGACTTCAAATACATCCCAGGTGCATTCCTGTGATGTGAAGTTAGTCACCAAATGAATACCAAGTAGCTATTTAGCTACATCATGCTCACTAAGATCCTCCCCTGGAGCCAGAAAACAGCATATACTGGAGCTTATATAGTTGCCTAACTGTGAGAGGTAGTCATCATGCAAGAAAACCAACTGCAGAATTTGAACTACAGCCAAACTTACTTAGGAAACCAATATATTTTGAAAACAGGAAGAGGAAAGGAATGGGGTAGGACAGGTGCACTTTGGTTAGAAAAGCAGTTTCATAAAAAGGCTCTGAAATTACTTTAATTGGCCTGGTATTGCATTTGTCACTCAAACCTGCCTGCTTTAAGAAAATGAGTCATGCTAACTAGACACAATAAAAAAGAAAGAGAAAACAGCTTTATTTCTATAGGTAATGCTACTTTTAATTCCCCACCTGAGTTATCACTATCCCAACTTGTCCTGAATCACCTATCACATGTTTGTACTTGCTTCTGTGCAGTAGTACTACTACTGAATAGTAAATGTGAATAGTAAGTACTAAAACATATGCAGCTGAACATCCTTCTGACACTCAGTAATCAAAGCTGACTTGCACGAGAGAATGTTTCTTCTGTGATAAGGACTAAAAAATGGTTGATCAACACAGTAAGACTTTATTTCACAGCAGGGATAGTTAGTCCTCCAACTACAACTCATAGCTTTCTGGTTGATGTCATTTACTCTATTAAATGCAGGTGAAGGAGGTAATAGTTTAGTTACCTCTCTGCCCGGAAATATACTGGCCTTTAATATGTGCACTGGATGAGGCCAAACATAAGTGCCAACAGAGGTGTCTGTTGCAGGGCTCAGGAAATCATTACAGATTTTTTCATCCTTTGAGATCTCAATTGGAAAGCCAGATTAATCACATGCCACACACACACACACATACAGAGCCAGAACAACAGAAAAATTCAGTTCTTACTGCTCCGTCTACTTTTGCCCCTGGCTCATGTCAGAGAGTCAATAGAGATCTCTTCCTTATCTCTCCAATATCAAGTCAACTGGGACAAGTAAAGACACTTTATTTCTGAAGATAGTTACTTAGCTCTGCACTGCAGTATACTTGGGTAGTGAAAGGAATCAGCACACCTAAAAAGTAGTTGAAGGTGACAGAGTTCCTCTGTTTTTTCTTTAAATAAATACATTGAATTAAATGTCCTTTTTCCAAACAGCTTACAATCATCTGTGCCTCTATGAAATCTTCTACCTCATTTTTAATATCACTCTGTTTAGCATAAGATTCTGGTCTGATTCTAGTCTGATCTTTAGGAAATATATCTTAGAAAATTATAAGGTGCCTTTTTTCTTATCTTCTCCTCCAAAATATTTCTTAAAACTTTCTTTTTAAGGTGTAGTAATGTTGTCTTTAGCTACTGACAACAGTATTATCTGTCCAGACCAGAGGGAATTTGGTGGTTAGAGTTCAATGAACATATATTTCTCCTAATTCCCCATCAAAATGTGGCACCAAAACTCAATAATCCTACCCTGGGGCCATAACTCTGATGCTGAAAAACATTGAATTCTGAATGTAGTGATTAATGGTTGAGAAATCTGTGTATAGAAAAGCTACACTGCATAAAGTTAAAAGGCATTTCACTCCCAGGAGAAAATTAATAGATGGCGAAAACACTGTTCGTTTACAAGGTTATGTTTAACTGGTAGTGATGTCACAGAGCTGGGTAAATGGCAGAACTGCATTAATGGTCCCCAAACCCCAAATCTCAGCACTCATTAAGCCTGAGTCATAGATTAATGAAGAGACATTTATACTTTCAGTCTGTGCCATAAATAACTACACAGCATTAAAGTCAGCTAATAAGGTGGCAGAAGATGTCGTCTTATGGATGCAATTTAAAAGAGTTTGGTTTTTTTTTTTTTTTCTTAAAAGATGCATTACAAGTCACACAGAGGAACTACACAAAGCTGTCAACAGCGTTCCTTTTGGGAAACTGTCACTTACACTGCAAACAACAAAAGTCTTCAAACGTAGAAGTTTGGCAGAACATATGTTCTTTTAGCAACTGACACACTTTTAAGTAGGTAGAAAACTCAACAGCAAACATAACCTTTGACCAGAAAGAACCTTTCAAGTTTAGTTGTTTTCCTTGGCAAATTGGCAGAGACAATTATGGTGTGCCTTATTGGACACATTATTCTTAGGTTATACTTAATAATAAACCATCAGATACTCTTTTCACTCTCAGCAGAGTGGAGAGGTTTAAATATTTCTGTACGAGAATTAGCCTCAAAAGTTTCTGGAGCTTAGAATAATGATTTTACACTAAAAGCTACCCAAAACTCTCTGCTACTGCAGCAGTGCAATTTTGTGGTGGCTGTCACCAAGGTAAGTCTAGTAATGAACTCTATCAGTTATGCATACCTAGTTTCGTTCACTTTATTTTTAACTATGTGAAGTTTTCAAGTTAATACTGGTGCTGGGAAGAACTTCATTAGAGTAAGAGCTGTCATTTATTAATCTCAAGCTATTTTTAATATATCGCAGATTTACTTAAATGGCAAAATTATGGTTAAAAAAAACTCCAAAATACCACAGCAATTAATTAAGCAAGAATACAAATTTTGATTGGATTGTAAATAGCGACTACTTATTTTACACAAATATATCCAAATATGAGTTTCATTGCTAGGATTTTATTTGCAGGCATGGCATTCAAACAAATCATTTGATTGTTGAACAGAATTTATCAGCCTCTACAGTGTTTGGTATAATTTGCTAGCATTTCCAATGCCTGATCAATTGATTTCCATGGTTAATTAACTGTGAATTTCATCCTATAATTTAATATGAATTGATTTTTTGCTTTACTTAAATGTAAATAAAGGTTGTTTTAATGTCTTTCATCCCAGAAAGGAGGACTTCCAAATACTGCACTTTTCTGTATTTTATGTTTAGTGCAATTTTTCCTATTTTAGTATAGTCAAACATCCTTTGGACAGCCAATCTGCATTTATAGATATAGCAAAGAAACATACTATCATTACTTTTTGAACAGTTTTACTGTGGAGAGTAGTCCAAAACCACCAAGAATATAGTTGTCAGTAATTGTGGCTTGCAGAGCAGGGAGGGGCTGAAGAAGTAGAGGTTCACCTGATGCATTTGTTTATAAAATACAGCTCTAGAGAAGACTGCTTATTAAAAGAGTGTCTGTCCACATTGAGAAGTGTATAGTTTATGGATAGTTTTATAATCACAAACTATGAAGTATGCAAGACAGAGAAAATAATAGTCCCTGAAAAAATAATATAACGTAAAAAATAGCAGACACCTTGCCTGACTGACTTGCACCTACCTAGACCCTGATATCAGATCAGAAGGATTTATTTCCACAAGAAGTCTGACCATTTGTTTCACTCCTCATATGGCTAGCCTGCTCATACCCCAGGAACATGTCCCCATGGAGTACCAACAAAGCTGTCAGCCAACAACTGAAAATCTGTCTGGAAATGAGACAGCTAGTTGTATACAGGGACTGGGCCTCTTGGGTGTCATTAGCCTTTGTACAGATTTGCCCACTGAAGAGAGGAAGAGTTCCATTATTTTTGCCACTTGACTGGTATGTAGTAACAAGCCAAGAATGAATGCCAAGAAAACATTCCAAAACATGCACATCCTCTATCACTCAGAGCCACTTATCTTGCACTTGGTAACTAATAAGGTTGATGAACAGGAGAAAAAATTTATATGTTACCTGATACAAGAGTTAGATATCTGCTGGGACTAATGTTTTTAAGACTCTACAATAAAAGTCTTTAAGTTACTTCTCTGAAAAGGACACTTGGAGCTGACAACACAAATATTTACAAAGAGGATCTGTAAGGAGATACAAAAGCAAGGTTGAAGAGAGAAACAAGGAAAAGAAAGTTTTTTAAGAGTTTCAAAAAATATTTTAGGACCAAGTTACAACAGCTTAATGGTTTCTACTTCTAAGCAAGGAGTCCTGTTTCTTTCTTTACTGTAAAGAAGTTATTGTTATTAACCTTCATGTTTCTGTCACACTCAAAGTTTGGTGAGAGGTTGGCAGAGGAGTTTGGGAGCTTCGATATCTGATATAGACTTCTAGTTCCCCTTGAAACCCATCAAGAATGACTATTACTGTTCAAACCATTGCATGCCATCTTTCAGAGTGTTTGCTTATGAACCAGCTGATTAAACACTATTATTATCAGATCTCAGCCTATACAGCTGTCTAGGTGGCAAAGACCTTTTGAAATAGGTAATGCTGGTTTAACAGATCACTTTACTTGGCCTATAAGGAAAGTGCAAAAGAACTTGCCAAGGCAAGATCACAGCTGTATAAAAATCAAAGAACTGAAATCTTGGAAGAAAATGAAACTAATTTTGACAGCACCTTCTGCATGAAATGGTAGCAAAGCCAGTAAATAACCTTCTGACAAGGTGTAATGACAGCTGTAAATAAATGCCAAATTGTTGTATGAATAATGAGTTGAAGTACTTTAATTTACTGAACTATATTTTCCTTTCCACCTATATGAATCGGTTTCGTACATGTTAAAATTATTGGCATAGTTCCATGACCACATATTAGGTGTCTGGCTCGGTCCAGAAAAGATCAGAAATTCTTCTTGGAAAAGGGAAGTGCTATAGGCAATGCCATATCTCAGCACCATGTGCACCTAGTGCCAGTATGTACCTATTAGCCAGTAAAATGCCTTGTAACACATTAAAAGGTCCAAGGACCTTGACCAAGGAGGTTTTTATAATTTTTCTGTTGTCCATAAGCACCTCTCAGGTGAAAAAAATTCTACTCCCAGTGGGTCAAAATTGAACTGCAAGAATTGAGCACTGTACTTCGCATAGCATCAGTCAGCAACTTTGTTCTGTGTTGAGGAAGAGTTGAGGAAGGCCATGGGTACTTCATAGTCTCAGGTGATCATATTTGGTCAGCACTACTGACACAGTGGTAACAGATTATGTGTCACTTCTATGGAGCAAAAAATGGCCAGATGGAGCTTTCTAGAATTTCAGCCAATTTTCCCATATTTCCGAAAAGAACCTGACAACTGCAAATTGAATTTAACAGTGGCAGCACAATGAAAGCTGATGGACTTAGTAATCATGACTGCTGTTCAAGAAAAGCATATAGACAAATGTAGACACATTTAATTGAATAATACTTATTCCTGGACCAAAAAGAAAACTCTTGCTGGTGATTTTTTTTTTTTCTGCTTAAAAAATTGGAACATTACCGTCTTTTTGAAACAGCTGCTAACCTAAATTTAGCATACTAAACAATCAGATATGTGAGAGGTGTTTCTGCTGACTTTTGTCCTTCATTGTTGCTCATGACATGACACACATGAAGTCCTGTTGACAACTCCAAGGCCAGTGCAGAATAGACTGAAAAGGATATATTTGACGTGTCTTTTCCATTCTTTAAGAAAAAAAGGACATTTTGAATCAATCACATCAAAACTTTCAAATATCATTTTGACCATTTGTTTATGATTGCAGACTGACCAGTGACACTCAGTTCCAGGTGTTGGTATCAAGCAATGCAGATACAGACTCACAGAATCTCTTTCTTTTTTCATTATTTTTGAAAACCAAACCAAACAAACAAGAAAAAAAAAACAACTCCAAAAAACCCCACAAAAGGCCCCGAGCAGCACTGCTTGTTTACAGAAGGAATTCAGGCTTCAATGGGACAGAACTAGAAGACAGGGTGTTATGGTAGAACAGAACTGAAAGAACATATCTAAAACATGCTATCACCTAGCTTGCTTGGAAAACACCTATACTTGGCGACCAACCACTATCACGCAAGGATCAAGCTGCCTTCTGCACTTAAAGAACCTATTACGTGAAACATTATACTTCAATGACATGAGTTCCGCAACTCCAAAGTAATTTCACAGAGCTTAGGACAGGAATAGAAAATGAGCATACAAGTTTCCCACAATCCAGCTCCATAGATCTGCTGTGAGGATCAGCAGTGATATGTTACTGAGCTTTTATTGAAGATTCAGCTTCTTACAGCCCTTCTTAGCTATCAGACCTTCTTGACATGCAAGACAAACCAGAACCTTAATGCTTGTTTTCACAAACCCTCTTAGTCCTTCTGCTTTTTCTGTTTTCCCAAAAAGAGGGAAGTTACTTACTACTGCTCCCCACCATCCACAAAAACAAAGTGAGTATCACCTGTTCTTTCATATTTGTAGTGCAGTAAATCTGGCCTGAAGGGAAAATCAGCAACATGGGGGACGGAGATCCTTTTCACCCCCATCAGTGCGTTTTGCAGAAAGACCTGTTGGCAGTCTCCTACATAAGCTCTTGCCTGGGGTTTTAACTTTCCTTTCTCCTCCCTCCCTTCCCCAAATAACTTAATTTTGGTGAGATTTCCCTTATTTTTTTTCCCATCTACTGTTACAGTTGAAGATAGCTTTTGAGCTAGAAGCATAATATGCTACAGGAAATTAGGGTAGAGTGAATTTTCTTTGAATTTTGAGTGACATTTGAAAGGTTTTCCTGGGCTAGAAAAGGAAGATAGGAAAATAAAAAAGTGAAATTTTACATTACAAATATTCAGAGACAGAGCACACTATAAGAGCTTATGTCAAAACAAACTGTCTGACTTCACCCAAGCAAACTAGGATGAACACCTGAAACTCCCCACACTCACTAATTTATTGATTTTAGGCTTACTGAGTCACAGGACAGTAAATTCCTCCTTTCAAACAAGTTCACCAGCAATAATATCTGAATAATAGCATTCATTTTTAATGAAACACTTTGTCTTATATTGTATAGTTATTTCCTCATTAAAGCCATAAAATTACCTGGTGCTGGTAACCATGTAACCTTTACAATCTCAATCACATTAAGATGTGACACCAGTATTCTCCCTCATCTACTCCTATCCAGAAAAAAATAGTCTTGCTGTGAACATACTGGAGGTGTTTAAAAGCCAAAGGAGAATAATTGGTAAGTTAAGTCATTGTCCTTATTTTCTATTAACAAAAGCTATCAGAAAAGGGTGATTTTGGTGAAATAAGAACAGCTGGAAAGAAAACAACAGACAGATAGACACATGGCTGGGAAGTCTATTTTCATTGATTCCACCTGTGTGGTCTATTAGGAAAGCAGTTAAACTTGTTGGGAAAGTTCTAGCTACATATTGAGTAAAAGGGGAAGGAATTTACAAACAGATGATTTGCTGACTTCTATTTACTGCAGCAGGAAGCAATACACAGAGTTGTCATGAATGGTCTAGAAAGGAGAGAGAAATTGGTTGTGGTGTCTTATTAAATTAAAGACCTTAACTACAGTATGAATTACAGGTTTTGAGATCTGATTAGGTCAGCATGGTGTGTTAACTATGAGGCTGTTGATTGTTTCCAAATTAGTCTCTGAGGTTAGGAACCAAAACTATTATTCTTGTTCTAGGCTGAAAATACCATGTTGCAAAGAGCTTACTATGTTATGTTACCCAGGTATACGATGCAGGTGATACAATAAGGGTCCAGACCTTCAATAATAAACCTGAGGAAGAATGGAAATAGATCTCAACAAGAACTAATTTTCCAGAGAGGTTTGAAAGAGCCAGTAGGTAATTAAATATGTCTGAAAAGAAAAGATATAGGTTTCTCTAGGTCTATTCCCTGGACTTGAATCCAAGCTTCCATATGACAAATCCTACATGTGTGTGAAAAGAGCTGGTACTCTCAAAACAGAAGCAGAAAAAGCCTTTAACCTGCTTAGGAAGATCAGTAGAGCTATTTAGAATATAATCACAGAATTGTTACAGTTGGAAAGGACCTCTGAGATCACTAAGTCCAACCATACACAAAAACACAACCCACTCCCTATAATCTTGGCCACTAGAGCATGTCCTGAAGTGCCACATCTACTTGTTTCTTAAATGTGGGGTTTTTTCTTAAATATTCTTAAATATGCTTGTTTCTTAAAAATGCTGAACACAGGTATTTTTTACATATATTTTTTTTCTCTCAAACTTAATACCTGAGTCAAAGCCACTTTCTGTCCCACTCAAGGCCAAAGCCTTCCCCTCCTGGAAGGTAACTTTCTATTTTCATTTAAAAAACTGTATAAAAATACTTTATTCAGAGAGGCGGTATTAGAGGTGTACATTTTAACACATGGTGATTTTCACATTCAGCCGAATGGGAGACGATCTTCCCAGCTTAAAAGGCTGACAGCCACTGGTACTGCTACTACTTCTTATCTCACAGGTTAAAAATAGAGCGTTCTAAGGCTAGACTGAGCCTTTCTCTAGTCTTGTCAACACTTAGTTACTGGACCAACATCAATGGAAGAGTGACAGGCGAAAAGTAAAACAGGCAGTCTTCTTGAGTCCTTACTTCTGGTCCCTATTTCCAACTCCATTTATCTTGGTTTCTAAATCTAGTGAACACTTTGAAGCCCTCAGTAGGTGTCCAATCCTAGTAGGTATCCAAGTACAGCAAGACAGAGTGCCTCAGACCTAGTCCCCAGCTCCTGAGATAGTGTCTAAGCATATTACTACACTTTTTATTTTGCCTAATCATAAACTATTTAAAGGAAAAGTTGCATTAAAGACATGGGTAATTATGGATTTTTTTCCTTTCCTACTTAACCAGAGAAAGTTGAGTGTAAATTCAACAGAAAAGTGGGCAAAACTTGGAGGTGGGGGGAGTAGGGCAGAAAAAATTGTTCTGAGCAGGAAAAGAACATTGGACTCTTCACTAGGCACTAAGTCCACATGACAAGCCCTTACATAGTTCTCCTATATTACTCCTGACTAAGGATCAGCTGCCTGAGGTTGAGGCTATGGCTTCACACACTCTAAATTTCCTCATATTGGAGTCTGTTGTCTAATGCTACATTTCTTCTTTTATGAAAAAAGCTGGGGACAGACCAAACCCTCAGGCACTTCTTAGCCCACATGACCATGGGCTATCTCATTGCACTATCATTAGTCCAGTTGTCTACAATTACACGCTGTCTTGCAGTACATGACAGACCTCATACAGGACAGGGAGCCCCATGGCCCTGCTGCAGCAAGACACTGTGGTGTTCAAAATAAAAAATCCATCTTGGCAGGTACAGCAACAGGCAGACCAGTTCAACTTGTAATGTAGGTATTCAAGAAAATGTTTTTATACGTTGGTGTATCTGAAGGTGGACACACTGCTTGCATATGCTCCTGGGAGCTATGGATGCAAAGCAGGTCTGGACTTGTGATAGTCTCAAAATTCTGTTGGAAAAGCAAAATAAATGGGGCAGAAAAGGTGATGTTGCAGCTGTTCATCCATTAAAGCCCATATTCCTTCCTTATTATCACAAGATCCAGCCACAGCAGGATGCCTGAGAGTCCAGCCAAGGCCATGAGCCCCCTCATCTTATTTTGATGCTAAACCTGCTTTGAGTGAACACTTTAACCCCTCTTTTTAGCTTAATTTTTTCTATCATGGTTATGTGAATGGTTGGTCAGTGAGTTATGGTCTCCACTATAGCACAACAAAATGCTGAAATCCTGATTTTTTAATCATCTGATGGGTTCCACAGTTCCGCATGGTCACATTATGGTCAATAGTTTAAATCATATTGATTAAGTTCCTCCACCTGTGTGCTCCAAATGATTGACTGCAGTTGTAAGTGTAAGAACTCAGAAGAGCAGCGAAATTGCAGAGAGGAGCTTCTAGCAGATGTCATTTCAATAGGAGTCACCAATCTCCAAAACAATAGGAAATAAGTTATTATGCGAGCCAGCCAATACACATGACATGTTGATTAAAGAGACACTATCTAGCATAACAATCAATACTCTGTGTGAATTAAATCCAATATGAAGACTAACTTCAGTTTCCCTTCTGAGGGAAATTAGCTTTATAAGAATTTAATGTAAACAGATGAATGGCAGGTAACAGCAATATAACATTGCACAGACTTATTTAAGGTAATCTATTTTTCAAGTTTTATTTGGTTTTTAGCACTGTGCTTCCCTTAGCATCACCATTAACTATTTGCTAAAAGATTACATTGTTTTTTCTTCAAGAGATCTCCTTGCCAACCTAGTTATTCATTCTTATCTGGCTGCAATCATGCTTTGTGGTGTTTAAAGTTTGTATTGCTTTCTTTTCCTCCAGTATTTTGGCTTTCATTTAGAAATGTCTAAGACTAATATGCCACACGCTGGCTTCATGGTTTTCTCTCTGGTAATTTCTTAGGCTCTGGGATGCTTAATTGTTGGATTTTGTTTTTAACTTGTCTTATGTTTGTAATACTATTTTTCAAACACAGCAAGGAAAAATACCAGAGCAGTTTCCATTGCAAACATGAACTATTAGCACAAGCGTTTTGCACCTTGGTAACCCCTTCCATTTCAAATGCCGTCCCACAAAAAGCAAATGATCATTTCTAGGCTAAATTTTGAAAATGTGCAGAAATGAGAAGAATCAGGCATGTGTACTGAACACATGTAATTTTGCTTGTAGGATATCTGAAATTTATTTCCATGTCTATTCTTCACTACTAACCTGAGCAGGAAAAACTAAAGGCACTACAGTCAGGCTCTTTTTCATGTGTTAGTGCTGATACCCAGAAATCATAATAATGAAAAGGACTGGTTAGACTTTTGTGTTGTTTTGAAAATAGTTAAGAGGGTAAATTCAATCATGTGTGGATTATGTAATTTCATTACATAACAGTGCAGAGGTGAAAAACCTTGGTAAAATTATTCATTGGTTGAATTTTTGTTAGTTCATTCAGGTTTAGCTTTATTTCATTTCATATTTTAAATACCACTAACAGACACATACACACAAAACCGCCCAATATATGTGTGTGTGTGTGTGCATATATATATATCTATCTATGAAACAGATAGACTGGCAGTTACCTGGAGTAACAGACTGCCACAGGCATAAAGCTTCTACCAGAGCACTGGAAGCTGAGGGCTGGCCACTGATGCTAGTGCCAAAGGCAGAGTAGGGCATGTGGGATGGTGCCTGGATTGTTTGCCAACAGCTGAGCCAGTCCTGACTTCCTGTGGCTCACATCTGGTCCCCAGTGCTGGAGCCTTCCTGCAGCAGGAAGCTGAGCCAGGGACCTCAGTAAAGCCTGGTGTGCTCCTTGGCACAGGTCTGGATGTCCACTTACAGAGCTGGCAGCTACATGAAAGTCTGTTGCCTCAGTGCCTGTAGCTCCCATATTGCCTTGCAGATTCAGCTGGATGGTCATGGCCCTAACCTCCCTCCACAATTTTTTTTCTCTGGTGAGTTCTGACACTTCCAAATTAGAGTCATTCATTTGGAGCACACAGATGGAAGGAAATTTACCCAAATATATTTTCAGGCATACAGACCATAAAAGCATTCCCCATTAGGAAGGAGGCTTTAGAGTTTCAAGCTCTCATTTTGTAATAAGCGGGACCACAACGTACTGACCATGTATTTCAAATAACATCCCTGCTCTTTCCTTCCTTCCTGCCTCTTTTCTTCCCAAAGAAGGATTTGCCCAGCCACAACCCAAACCAGAAATCTAATTCAAAGGAGATGGAAAATTCAACTTGCTTACGTTTCTGGGAAGTCTTGTGCCGACTCTGAATTCATCATCCCAACATACCTTTTTGTATAAAAAGTAAATGATGGCCAGTGACAAAGCTGGTTGTGTTACGAATAAACTATCCCAGATAACAAAACATTGCAGAAGCAAAGCATCTACTTTTTATTCCCACTAGCAGTCCCTCTATTTATTGTATAAGCCCATTTTCATGAAGCATATCATACACAAATAACATGTAAATGATATTTTAGTGGGGTTTATTTCTTGGAGATGACTTTTCTGAATGAGCATAAGAAACGTAAATCAGGTACTGTCTCAGATTCACAGGAAGACTTGCTTTCCCAGGCCTGACAAATTTCCTTAATTTCATCTACAATGTTATGTCAAGCAGGTTCCCTTTGGTACCCTTAACCTTTCCAAACCTTGTCCTTTCAGCACAAGCCACCTGCTACACTGTGGGAGAAGTCTCAGGAGAGTCCAACCATCACACTGCCCCCTTCCTGAAGACGTGAAGCAAGGCAGGGATGGAAGAAGAAGCAGATGGATAGAAAAGCTGAGCTCAGTGGCTTGACAGAAAGCACTTGCAAGTGCCACCAAGGGTTTTAGAAGAGTTTTTCTATACTGTGCTGGTTTTGCATGCACCAGCGTTGGCACTGACCTACAAACAACAGGGAGAAAACAAACAGGGCACAAAACAGTCACTAAGAGGGTGTTGCTAGGAATCTGAATAGAAGTTACACACAAGGCAAGGTATAGCAGGGTGAGGATATTCCTGGACTGACTGGGAGAAAGGAGTCATGAGGCATGAACTGAGGAGATAAAGTATGGCACACTGGGTGTCTACTCTACAGCTTCTGGTACCTATGCAGCAGCCAAAAAAGTGGGGTTTAGTCTTCCAGGGGGTAGAAGTTGCTAACAGGAAAAGTGGGGACAGTTTTCAGAAGATTTGTCTAGCTAGGAGGTGTTTGGAGCAAGTGTATATTTCAGAGAAAGGTTGGTGAGCACGCAGGCATGATGAAACCTTCATGTACTTAAAAATTTTGTAATCAGGAAAAAAGGGTTTTAAAGATGTGGTTTGGGCAAGTGCACTTTTGATACTAAGAGCAGCTCCTTACTTTTTCTCCCTTTGTTCCCTGTACTCCCTGTAGCCCTGTTGTTCCCTGTCCCTTTAGGCACTGGCTAAGCCTCAAAGACAGGGAATCTCATACAAAAAATGTAAACGAAAAGAACAACAGATAAAGGCCAAAGTCTTTTAAATGAGTTATTTTTCATGTTTTTCTGTCATGTATAATAAAGTCAGCTGCATTCCTGGATGTTTTCCAGGGAAATGCAAGTTGTCACAACAAATAGAATAACTGGGCAAGAAAATGGTTATTCCAGGATACTTTCTCTTGGAATGTTTCATTTGGTTGTTTCTTCATGTGTTCAGTTTCAGGTAGGTGTGTGACAATTCACCTTGCTCATCCTAGTATATCTTACTGCTATAAAGAAGTGAGATATGACATGGGAGAGCCACTAAGAAACCTTCTGCTTCTGGAACAGTATCAGGTACTTCATGTTAAGTGATGAATTTTAACTCCTAAGGAGCTGAGGGATAACATCTGTGGAGCTCAGAAGCAGAGCAGAGATAAAGCAGAACATTTGGATCCAGCTTCCAACTCTAGTCCATACTTGTCCATGCTCCTGAGAAGACACTTTGTTTTCCATGACCAGAGCTCTCTTACAATCTCTGGTTTTGGGGGTGGGATTGGGGGAATTCAAGCTCAGAGACAATATATTCACAGCTGTGTATAGCACTTAGCTCCATGGGTTCTTAGACCTATCCAGGGCTTCTTGACACTGTTACAGCACAAAACATTAAAAAAAAAAACAAAAAAACCCCACATGGAGCAGATAGTGGTAATTAATTTGATGATGGAACAAGTTGGTATTGTATTGCACCTATTAGACAAAGCTGTGCATTTATGAACCTGAAATGAAAATGTGTTTTCTTACCCAGCTGAGAAGCTGGATTTAATTATGTTCTTTCTGTGTTTCACATGAAAGTTTTTGTCCTGGATATGGTTACTTTGCATTCTCTTTGACCCTTTATTGTTATTTGTCAGCCATTTCTGAGGTGCTCTGAGCAGCCCAAGCCATAGAAAATGATTATGCTTCCTCAGCACCTATAAACACAGAACAGCTGAACAAAAGAGGGAACCTACTGTTACAAAGCTTGTGAGCACAGAGCATTTGAGACACCATTTAAGGAAGCCCAAAGTCAGTGTGGATCATCAAGGTAGGCAATAGTCTCTGTTAATCTTTTCTCTGGGAAAGAAAAATAAGTTGTCTAACAGCATCTACTCTAAAAAAGGTCACTGGTGCCTAAGGACTAGTTCCAAGGCCAGATTGCTCATTTTTCCTTCCGTGCCTACATATTTCCCCCTTCAAGAATGCATCAGGAAGGTTTTGTGTGAAGTTTTCTTCTGCAGCTTCTTTTTTTTTTTTTATTTCAAATGCTTTCATAGCACATGCAGTCTCAAATACAGGGTGTGTGGTCTTGTAACATGCCAGGAAGGTTACTGCTTCATAACGCAGACCCATTACACTACTTTTGCCATTCCAGATGTTTGTGGCTTGGAAAATCAAGAAACACAGAAACCCTCAAGCCATGATGGACTGGACAAATGTCTGAAGATCCAAATGCTAATATTGCTTGTGAGTCACTTGATTGAATTGCTGGGGCTCACTTTCAGGAGCTTTTGAAGGGACCTTGACATTTTCCACAAATCACGTGTGACAAAATGTACATCTGCCATGAAAGCAGAGTCCAGGGAATGTATTACCTAAAGTGAAATAAATTAAGGTAATAGCAGTAACAGCATTTAAGAGGAAGCTATTACAATTCCCTGTTCTGACTTGTACAATGTGAAGCACAGAATCTAATATAGTCACTCCTGCACAGTGTTAAGCCTTTACTTAATGTTCATGGGGAGAGAACTGATTAGGTGATAACCTGTCTAGACCACCTGCTAAGCTACAGGTGTAACTCAAGTCAGATCCATTGAAGAAATAGCTTAGATGTGAAAAGACTTCACCATTTTCCATAAGCTTTACAAGAAATCTAGTAGACTGTCATTTATAAAGTGGAAAATAAAACTTGTTTTCTGGAACTTAATGGCATTGACATGTGCAATTTGCACAACCAAGACTGACGGTTTTCAGAGTAATAGCACCAGGAAAATCAGACAACTGCAGGTCATAAAATGTTTAGGTAAATTTTGATTTATATGATAAACCAACCAATAAGCTTTCAACTTAATATGCTATGATAAAGAGTAAACAAAACATGAGAGAGAAGAATGAATGCAGTATAAAATAGAAGAGAGGGAAAATAAATACAAATGTGGGAATAAAAATCAGAATTTGTTTGATAAAATATTCAGATGGCTAATTATCATGGCAGTCAAAATTTCTCCATTATTTCTACTTTAATCTTACTGATGTCAACTTTCAGCCATAAGCTGTTTAGACAAGCTTTTAGACAAAATGCAGGGTGGGGTTTTTTTCCGCTAATTGTGAATAACAGTATTGCATGAAAGACTCTATCAGAGAATTACCTAGAGATGCAGATTTCCTTGGCAGAGTGACGGAGGAAACATCATGCTATTAAAAACAAGGACCTTCATTTTAAGCTTGACAGAAATGATTTGGTAAACTGTCAGGGAAGGCACTGGATAATTCTGAAATGTCCTTCAGAAGGGTAATTGTGATGAAACCAAAACCCACAGAAACCTTGTTAAGAAAGGAAAACAGACAAGCTCCGGTGGAACTAGATAGGGGGTAAATCATGCTCCACACTTGATTGGTCCAGGAGCTGGGGTGCTCCAGCAGCAAATCTTCCTCCTTGGGAGCCTGTCCCAGGCTCTTGCTGGTTAGGTGCCAATCTGATGTTCCTAAAGCTGCTGTGAATGCTGTCCCTGTTGTTGTTCAAAGCTGGCCTAAGTTCTAGGCAAGCCCAAATACATCCAGGCAAGCATCAGTTCAGAGCTGGGGATAGAGCAAGCAGAGGGGAGGGTCATGAAGCGTGAGAGCTTTTGTGGGCCTTCAGCTTTGAAGTTATTTAAAACATGAAGACTTTGCAAAGTGAAGGTCTGGCTTAGATACAAGAAACCAGCCATTGCTGCCATAGACTTGTGGTCTTGTCTCCATTTTAATTTCCTAGATACATCACTTATAGCTATGTCTTCAGTAAGGCTTAAAAAAAAGGCATTTCCCAGGGGAAGTGAAAGGAGAGAAAAAAAAAAAAAATTCATATTCCAGATTTGTCATTATTAGCATTCAGATAAAGAAAGTCTCTGGTACTTGTTATTTTACACTGAGGCTTCTAATTTAAAATATCTTTTCCTCATCATACTAAAGACCTTGCCACCAGAGTTGTGCTGAGGGTAAGGGACAGAGGTGGTGAAGTCTTTAACAAAGAATCACCAAATCACTGAGGAGAGAAAGATGAGGTTAACTAAGGTTTTCCAGGGACTGGTCAGCAACTCAAATCCTGCTGGATCAATTTAAGAGAGCAAGTACGTTAAATTCAAAAACTGAAGCGAAAAAAAGCAACGTAAGGAGGAAGATAAAAGGGAAAAGAGAAGATACTATCTAGTTTGTTGAGGAATGCATTAGGTGGATGCATAATGTAAAATTACAAGATTAATAAGCTAATCATCACAAAACCAGTGACATCTGACTTAGGAGGAAGTACTCAATAAGCCATCTGCTCCTCTTCCCAAGCAGACTGTGGAAGCAGAGCTAGAGAGGAGTGAGGTGGACTTTGCCTGCCCACTCATGGCCCACAGGCTTAGGCTAAGGTTCAGTGCCAGCCCACTGCCTCAACTGCAGGGCTGCCTGTGCAAGCTTAGTCCAAGAGAAAAGGGAATTGTGTTTGATTTTATTTTGGGTGTGTTAGCAATCTCTATCCCCGAAGGTCTCTGCTCCTAGCTTGTTGCTTCCCACATAGTGACCTGCAGCAAAATTACAGGAGATTCTGTTTTTTCCTGGAGGACATGCATGACCCCTACCAACCTAGACCCTGCCTTTTGTTTAGGCACTTATTTTGCACCTATATATAGAAGAATAAGCCTAAAGAGGCATCTTATATACTACTGTTTATCCTTTGCTTCATTAGTCTTTTCAAATGGAACATAGGTTTCTACTCCACCAAGTTTAACACTGGATGGTTGTACTTCCTATTGAACGGAGCCTGATCTTTTGTTATAACGGATCATAGAGAAGATACAGATCAAATTCCAACTAGAGTGCAACTCATCCTTTATTTTTGTGAAAACATGTGTGCAGTGGAAAGCATGTTTACTTAATTTGTTTTGAAGACATGATTAACCAATATATTTGAAGCATGATGGCAAACTGGGTTTTCAGATGCCTAACTACTACATTTACTTTCATATAAAATGCTGTTCACGTGTAGGTCCGCTGGTGCAGCTGCCTGAGTGTGCAAGTCACTTATGCTTAAATGGAAGTTGTGCTTGAAAGCCTGAACCTCCATTTGGCATTTACTACTTCATAAAATAGTTTGACATACCTCA
The DNA here is from genome assembly GCA_013400055.1 of Nycticryphes semicollaris. NCBI lineage: Eukaryota > Metazoa > Chordata > Aves > Charadriiformes > Rostratulidae > Nycticryphes > Nycticryphes semicollaris. Next base: position 26,921 of record VXBJ01000044.1, read on the forward strand.
GATATCTGCTTTGCTGCTTTCAAGGTATATTAAGTATTATTTTTCAGCCCATTAACATCTTGTGGACCTAGAAGAATACGTTTTAAGTCTTTTGATGGCTTACATAAGGCTTACTTGTGTTTTAGTTGTTTAAATTCAACTTACTCGTTTAGCTTAGTTGAACACTAGATATTCGCTATTCATCTACACAGAGAGATTTTTATTACTACCATTGTGCTCTCTCAGCCTGAATTTCAAGTTAAATATCCAAGAAAGTTAAAGATATTCTGAAGGAGTTAGTGATAATTCTACATATCACAAATATGTGCTGTAGAAAGTATATGCTATTCCTTGCCTTTTGGATGTTTAATATTGGATATTCCAGAAGGCAAAGCTCTGTGACTCAAGTAGTTAGTCATGAAGGGTCATGAAGACTGAATGTCTGCTAAGTAATAATTTTTTGTAGGATTGGCTAAGGATGGCCATTGGCACTACACTGGGGAGTAACTTAGATTTAGTTTGTGAGCCTTAACTACTTTCTATGTATCCTGAGATCCATCAAAAGCAGCAATATTTTTAAGTATGAAGTGCCCTTAATGTTCAGAATGTTTTTGATACAGGAAAAAGAAAGGAAAAAACATGGAAAATAAAAAGAAGGAAAAAAGGGAAAAGGAAAAAAAGAAAAAGAAAGAGAAAGAAAGAGGAAAAGAAAGAGAAAGAGAAAAAGAAAAAGAGGAAAAGAAAGATAAAAAGAAAAAGAAAAAGGAATAAATGAAAAGAAAAAGAAAAAAGACAAAAAGAAAAAGAAAAAGAAAAAGAAAAAGAAAAAGAAAAAGAAAAGAAAAGGAGAAGGAAAAAGGAAAGGAAAAAGAAAAAGAAAGAAAAAGAGAAAAAAATGGAAAAAAAAGGAAGGAGGTTTTACAGTCAGTGTGCTTTCTTTCCTTACTGATGTAACAGTAGGAGGAAAGGTTTCTTTCTAGGGTTAGATTTACACACCTTTTAAGTCAAATGGCAGTTTCCTAAGTCATGTCAGAACTAAATTCACATGGGAACAGAAAACATCAGAAATGATCAAACCTAAGCCTACAAAAACCAATCTCACATGCTTAGAAAATGTGGGTTTAAACCCTAGCCCTACCAATAACAAAGCAAAGCTATAAAATTTCACTTTAGTTAGGCTCAGGGGGCGGATTTTATCTGCCCTGTAGTGAAGGTATTTGAAATGAAATCATTAGGATGTTAAACACGTTGGCAAATGTCCCCATCAAATACAAGACGATTCAAACTTCAGCACCCTTAGACTAAGCCAGACAAACCCCAAATTCTGTTTTTTTAAGGGCAACTGTTTTTAGATAGTGTCAAATCAAACTTGCTAAGGGTAGGTGACTTTTAGATTGATGTCAGTTGGACAGCTGGACTTTTTGCTAGCATTTATCAAGCATGACCTCAGCATGCCAGTTTATGAGGACTGATAGAACCATTGACACTAATTTGCCCCATTTGCCTTCTAGTTTTGAGCTAAGGGTCCAAGCAACTAATTAGTTATGAGGTAACATCAGCACTTGCATAAGTTTGCAAAACTATTAAGGAGCAAAATCAAGATCTGTGAGCTATATATCAGCTGAATAGACCGATTTGAAAATGTTGGTATTATATTAGAGGTCTAACTGAGCATACAAAATTATGCCCAAATACTTAAAGAGATGGGTCTTGGAAGCTGGGGTCTAGCCAGGTTCCTTGTAGAAAAAATTGGTGAAATGTATATGATTTTAAAATACAAGTAAAAACTACAGGCCACTGCTGGTGTTAGAGATATAGTGGGGCAGATTGATGCTTCCTACCATCAACACGCCAAAAGGATTTAGGGGCTAGTATGGACTCTAACAAAACATCCCTGTCAAAACAGAAACAATATTCTGTTGCTTTCTAAGACACATGTATTTCAGTTACAATAATGCTACTTATCTGTGTATCAGGACACATTTACCATGTTAATGATAAGTCAAAGTAGTATTTGAATATTCAAATGTGTCCAAAATGCATATAATACACATTTTTCAAAGTGTCTTTTATTTTTTTCACTAATGTTTATTTTTTTACTATCAGACAAATCTATTCTTTTCTTCATGCAAGAAAGATGTCTAAAACATAGAAATATACCCAGCAATTAAGAAGTGAGGTAGACTGTTGAGGATATTGGTAGAATGGGAACACATTGTTCACATTCTGTATATAAAATAGTTATTAATGTCTCTGAAAACCTGAAGCTTTTTTTAGACCCTAGAATAGATAATATATTAAAAGACCCTAGAATAGAAACTACATAACAGAGGCTGGAATACCATTTTGTAAAATGTAGGACTAAATGGTAGAAGGCATTTTGAATATTCAAAGAGTTGCTGTGGAACAACTGACAGAACAGGTAACAATTTGCTTAGCACTTTAAAAGGTAGACTGCCCTGACTTTGATATAGGATGAGGAAACGTTTAGAAACTTATAATGAGAAAAGGGGAAGCCACTGTATATTGACAAAGGGAAAATTATAGATAAAATCTGTTGGAGTATATTGCTTAACTGAAAGATTAAGTGGAACCAGCTGAAATACTTGGGCTTCTTGGAAGCTTCTGACATTGGAACAAAGAGAAAGATCATCTACCAGGTCAGTCAGCACAGTCAATAGGAGAGGAGTATTACGAAGCGATTAAGCACAGAATACCTGCAAACTGCCAATACAATGGCAGAGGAGAGCAAATCTGCTTAATTTGTATGCAAGCTTGGAGAAGCTCTCCTTTCAAAATGAATTCAACAAACACAGACAATGTAATTTCAGTCAGAGGTACTTCTAAGTGAATACATGATTTATGTAATTGTATGAAAGTGGGAAATGGAAAGTACAAAACCTAGGAATCAAAAAAGTAACCGCATGACGGTGAGATTGAAGTGCAATACAAAATGTCAGTGACAACTGGAATGTGTTACTTCATTTTGTTTTCTACTTTGGTGACAAAAAAGTGTTGAAAGAAAAAAACCCTCTGTTATAAAGAGAGGTGACATCTAGTAGTACTGTATGTTTACACTGATAGCTTGATGAAATACATTATTCATTCGGTACAATATATGAATAAAGAAATTATAGTACATCTAGTTTAATATTCATGTTAGATAAAATTATGAAGACTGTATAAATGTACAAGCATGTTCGTTAATGATGACAAAGATCTGTTATCAGCTTGTCATGTACATTGAAAAGAGGCAGGTGAAACTGATAGTTGTAGATGATAAACTACAGTCTTTGACAGAGTGACAGATACCATTTCTTCTGGCTAAGTTAGAAACAATACTTGAAGGTACTAAGAATGTATGACCATTTTTGTCCCTTCATTCTTCTTTCATCAGGTTAAGTAAAAATGGATAAAATTGTTGCATTTAAAATTTCTTCTGAGTTAATCATTATAGTCTACAGGGGTTTCAATCAAGTCTTAGTTCAACTTTTCTCTTCTGAAACGATGCCTTTTGCCTTTTCTGTTTAATTTCTATCATAATCAGTAAGAGATCTTTTAAGGATTTCATGTCCTGTCACCTTTCTATTTTTAGAAAGATGAAAATGTCTTTTTCAGTCCTTGGTATTTACACAGAATCACAGAAAGTTTGAGGTTGGAAGGGGCTTCTGGAGGTCATCTTGTCCAACCTCCTATCTTATCTCAAGCAGAGCCATCTCAAGTCACTTCCCCAGGACCATACACGGACAGCATGTGAATATCTGTCTCCAAGGATGGAGGCTCCACTGCCTCTCTGGGCAACCTGCTCCAGTGCTCAGTCAACCTCACAGTGAAAAAGTTTTTCTGATGCTCAGAGGGAACGTCCTGTGTTTCAGTGTGAGCCCATTGCTTCTGGTCCTATCATCTGCACCATTGGAAGCAGACTGACTCTGTCTTCTTTACGCCCTTCAGGTATTTACATACACTGGTAAGATACCCCCCAAGCTTTCTCTTCTCCTGATTGAAGAGTCCCGGCTCTCTCATCTTTTCCTCAAAGGAGACATGCTCTAGTCCCTTCATCCCAGTTAACATCAAGGGCCTTCCTTACAGCTCCCCCCACTGCCAACACCTTGGCACAGATGTGCAGTACACCTTCCCCAGTCTTATGCAGCTGCTGTGTCAATGTTGTCATCCTCTAATTCTTTGCCCTCCAGTCCCATGCCTGATGTGTAATGGGGATATCTCCTCCTGCTGATGTCCCAAGGTCAGGGTACCCAGCCTGAGATGGAAAGCTTTATCTGAATACTTGCTGGCTCCCATTCCTAGCAACCGAATTTAGGCACTTAAGTACTTTCTGAGGGTTTGGCTCTAGGTAATTTCTGGAAACTTAACCCTTATTAAGAAATTAAAAATTATACCTTCTAATGAGCTTTGATTCACTCACACCTAGGGAGCTCTCCTTTTCATTTTAATAGGGGTTTACCCAAGTACAAGAAGAAACCTCCATATATGACCCTGTGCTTCTATTCTCTCAAAATTACCAGTGAAATGTCCTTGTTAGTAACTCTAGCAAAGGATATTATTGTCCCTGTGTTGTTTGAGAATACAACTTGAGAAGTGTCTTTCATTTACTTACTCATTTCAGTTGCAGACAATAGTGAAGACTAGGATGACTCAGACTAGTATAAGGTTAAACATCTTTGATCTTCTTTGTTTCCTTTTTCTTGATTTCTTGCATTTACAAAATAAAAAGACAAACTGAATCAATCAGAAAACACATCTATTGCTGAGTCTCATGGACAAAGGATTTGAGAATAAAGTGGAAATATAATCAGAATTACTTAAAATGTCATGGACTTCAAAATAAAAATTACTAGGATAATTCCCACTCTATATCAAAAGTCAAAACAAAGTTGTTTTTCAGTGGATCCCACTGTGATACTATGACTGCTCTTTATATGACTGAAAGGTACAGCAAAGAATTATTTCATCGCAGCTTTGCTATGTATAACCTTTTTTCTTTTTTTGCTTTTTCTTCCTTTGATTGATTCTACAGCACCAAGAATAAGAGACATGATTCAGAAATCCTGAAATTCTAAGTGTTGGAGGGGTTACTTCTGTTGCACGAACACAATAACTACAGAGATCATAACATGGAAGTGCAGCATAAGGAGCCATCAGGGGTAAAGACACAGAAGTACATGGTAATAAAAGTGTACTACAGTCTAGGGCACTGCAGCATCAAAGAGAAGAATCAAAGGCCTTGAATTAGGTGCCTGTAGCCTTGTGATTAAGGCAGGCTTCTAGAGCACAGCAAGCATGGTGCTTCATCTCTTGTATTTGGTGAGGAAATTTAACCCAGGTCTCCCACCTGCTGAGAGAGCATTTTATATAAAATCAATTATTTTCTATGCTCAGTTCTTTATAAGTGTTCCTGGCTTCCAGATAGACAGAAGTGCCTCAAGAGAGATGTCAAAAGTCTGGGGAAAGGAGAAGAAAGGGAAGCTGTGAAGTCTGCTTTCCATTAAGTTTTTTTTGGTTGCCTATTTCTAGGTGGTTGCCTACTCAGTCTCAGTATTCAAAAAGTGTTATCGTAGCACACCTGTCTCTTCCATTGCATTGCACTGGGATCTGTGGCTCTGAGGGGAGTTGCATGAGTAACCAGGAGGGAGAGGACAATTGTGGAAGTAGAAGGAACAGGGAAAGCTCTCTGCTGCAACTCTGACATTTGCATGTCCATCCTTTTCACTAAATCTAGTTCTTAGCTGCATTCTCCCCAAACTGAAGAAGGTCAGCCTTATGTTTGAGAAATGGCCAAAGAAAGTGATCTGAACCACTTCTGGGAGGCTGCCACTAACTACCTCATCCATTCACAGAGGAGAGGTCACTCATCTCCTTCTTGTTAGCTCTGTCCCTTGTTTCATAAAACGCTCACCACACTGAGAACAGGGATCAAAATGAGTGATGTCTCCCTAGCACAGCAACTTCAGGGAAGGACCCAGTTCCCTGTATCTTGCTCCCATAATCATACTGTTGTTTCATCGCATTGCTGTTTCATGTAAAATGCACACAAAATCCATGTTCAGAAAACAGAGGCTGGACTAGATTTTGGTCACCATTTCAAAAACATTGCTCTCCCTTTTGTATTCCACACTCCTCTTATAATTCTATGAAACTTGGCTTTGTTGTTTCCATAGAAGGACACAAGAACTCTTCCCCCTCCTCTTCCATCTGCCTTTCCCTTGTAATTAGCTTTTTTTGCTTGGGCACTTTTCTGCGAAATGGGAGATGTGGTTTAAAGTGCCTCTGAAATTTGGAGGGAAAGTCTCTAAGAGTTACTTCACAGCCATAAAAGATGGTGCTGTCACCTCCTCCAGCAACTGCTGAAGCACAAAGCTGTGCCTATTAGAGCAGATCCTAAGAGAACGCAGTAAGAAGAGCAATTTGTTTGTGGGCTCCAGTATAAGATAGGTCACCTAACCTTGAAAAGACTAAAGACACTTCAAATATATGAACAAACCAAAAGATGTGACAGGGACATTAACATTAAAAATACAGGTGTCTACAGGCACTGGACTCTTCAAAAGACAGTTATCAGATTTTGTCATGATTTTGAGAACTGAAATTTTGGATTTAGGCATATAGACCCTACTAAAGTCTCACTTTAAGCATCTAAATCCTTTGGGGTCTGGAACAAAAGGCATGAATTATGCACAAAATTAAGCTGACTTGACTTGGTGGTAAGCACGGAGAAAAACATAAGAGAAAGGAAGCTTGAAATAATGCCAGTTACCTGCTTTGAACAATAAGATGAAGGAAAGGCAAGCTTCACTGTTTGAGCTTTTATATTATATATAAAAGTTTCATTCTATCTTTTAAAATGTAGGAGTAAAAAAAAAAAGTGGTAAAAAATTAAACATCTATGCTCAGAATCTAAGTCTGAGGTGCCTAGTTATTGCTGTCTACAACTTGTAGACTTGTGTGTATAAAAGGTAGCTAGATGCACATCTGCACTGAACTAAATGTTTTTGTAAGAGATATAATTACAGATGCCTTTTCTGGAGTTTGCACTTTAAATTTCATAACTATGAAGCTGTTACTTCATTTACTTTTGTTTGTTCAGCTAAGAACCAGGACTGTTTGATCTACATGTTATATTACTTGTTGGCCACCGTCATTATGGAGCTCTGAATGGGGGAGGACTCCATAGAACATTATAAAGAAAAAGTAATAATTATCACAGAGATTTAGTGTAAACAGCACAGCTGCCCCTGCAGCTAAGCAGCAGTATGTTCATTAAGTCTCTGGGTTTTATGTTTCCTGCTTCTCCAAAGTACATGCAGTAACGACCAAACACGTATGGTGTATAAGGTTCAAGTGACACACATTCACTTCACAAAATCCATTTATGGATCACACAGGTGGCGTCCCCTTAGTCTACACACAGTGATGATCAGATGACTACCTTTTTAGGTACAAGCCATTTAGGCAAGGCATTGCTAGAAGAAATCATGAACCTAGAGAAAACCAGCATACTGTCATAGTGAATAGGTAGTTTGATGACAAATGTCAGTCCCATTAAAACAATGACCAAAGAGGGAAACTCGGCTAAATGTAACAGAGTTGAAAATACTACTGCAGGAATAATAATGCCTTTGTGCTCAGGTGGAATATTAAGTCCAGCTCTGGACAATAACAGCATGACAGATTCATGGGCAGGAAATTGAAATGCTGAGAGAAGAAAGATTTTTCAATAAAAAGTAAGTAATTTTATAAAAGAGAGTCATTTGAGGTAAGAGACAAATAACATGGGTACATTATGGGTAGAACTGTGGTGTTTATTTTTCTTTACCCTACCTGGAGATCAGCTCTGGAATTTTCCACATTGTCTGAAAGCACTGTGTTGAGATGAGGCACTTGTTTTCTCACAGTGCATAACCAAATTCTTGCTGAAAAACAGCATTATTCCCAAGAGATTTGCAAGACTCAAACTACATGTAGATAGGGCTAATGAGAAATACCATCATTGCTGAACATAGCTTCACAAAAATAGAAAAAAAAAACAAATAAAAATAAAAACCTTCACGCTCCAGTGCAGAAGACAAACATGCGGAAGCCAAGGAGAAACTTTCCTGAAGATAGAAGAACAGAAAGTAGAATATGAGTTTTTACAACTCTGAGAAGAGAAAGAGGTTGTTAACCTGTATGGAGCAGTGCTCTAAATTCCTACATAAAGATGATGAGTATTATCAAGGGCTTTCTATTTAAATAAAGTATGTAAGTGGACAATCAGCCTTCAACACACCAGGGTACCCCTTAAACTCCCAGATCCGATGCACGATTAAGGTTCAGCAGTGCTTGATCAATGGTTTTACCCCACTATAAAAGAGGAAACAGCTCTGGTGCTGGAACAGGAAATCAGGATCAGCTGATCTTGCATTGCCAATATTTGTGTTGGCTCCAAGTCAAGAGTATTTGCAGCAATAGATGTATCTAAATTAAATTTATAAATAGCTGGAATTGCTGGGTTTCTTTTTTAACTATTGCTGTCATGTTTCATCAGATCTGCCAAGCCTCAGCTAGAGGAATTAACCAGGCAATACGGCATAAGGAAGGAAGTGGATCAGGACGTGTCTAAGAACAAGACACAGTCTTGTTGTCTTCCAAAAGTCACTGAGCCAGCATTGTTTGTCCTAATAAAGTGTTCATATTTCAAATGCTCAATAGCATGAAAATGAGATCTGGTCAACAAAATACGATGTTTTTTTTATAACAAAAACTTCTACTATCTCTATTTTTAATGTGGTTTTTTTTTTTTTTAATTTTTGTCTATTTTGTTATTAAAATAGAAGTCATATATCAAACATTTTAAATTATGGTTATTTTGAAATAACAATGCTAAATTAACTTTCTGAGTATCTAAAAGCCATCAAAGTCTTTAGCAGTAATTTAAGCTTCATATTGAGGTAATTTTAGCAGTGGAATACATGTTCTGCTTTTTATATAGAGAATAAATTTTCAATACAAAATAATATTTGATATTAGAGTTTTGAGTATTTCAAGACTGGAGTTTAAGCTAGAAATCTCATTATCAGGGGCTGCCATCCCTTCACTATTCATTTTTCTTTCATATTCTCAGTAAAATCATCCCTAAAATACATCCAAACAATGGCAAATAACATCTCTTCATGCAGTCCTAGAAGAGTCCATAATGACAACTCTGACTTCATTCTCATAACACTGATTGTGCTTTCCCATGCAAGGTATTCAGATAGTCCTAAAGCTATGCACAGAGTTATATTCCTAGTATAGGCAGAATTTACTTGCCCATCAGACTGGTCTTTTCTACATACAGTCTCATTTACTGCTGTGGAATAAAAGTCCCTGTAGTTTGGAGCAAAGTTCTCATCAGTTTTCTGAACAAGACAATGACCAGTCCTGATACCAAAGGAACATGTTTTTTTAAATAATAGGTCTTTGGAATAACTAAAAATGAATAATTATCACATTAAAAAGTCCTGATGCTTTTACTTTATTTCTTCTACTCCCCCCTCTCTTTAGTTTTTATTATTATTGAGAACTGTCTTAAGAAGTTACTCCTTTTGAAACCTTAGGGGTTTCTCTTGCTATCTAAAATTTTTATCACTTAATAACTCCGTGTGCTTCCTTTCTAGTTACCTTCAAAGATTTCTTAGCAGGAGTGAGCTGAATATAAGGTTTGGGAAACGCCAGTATTTTCTTTCTCTCTACATGAAGGATGGGATTCTAAACCAATTCCATTTGTTGTCATTTGCTGGTTACATGTTTTTCTCTGTTGCAACCTTTTTTCAATTCTCTGTGTGTCTGCAGAAAGAAATATATACTTGTTTTATAGTCAACCTATGTTTGGAGGTTGTTTTTTTTTTCCACTTTTTTAAAATAGATTCCCCAAATCAATTTTCTTCAACCTTTTCCCAGCATGTGAATGAGCGTAAAACTGTAAATTACTTTTCATTGCTTTATATTAACATGTTCTTTTCTCACAGCAAGTGTGCTTCAGGCTCAGAAACTAAACTCTTGGATCTTTATTTTCTTCACATTTCATTCCATATGCTGTTCCTCTGCATTGTTTTAGAAAAAGCCAAAAGTTTCTCAAACCAGTATAAATCACAGGAAGGTTTCCTTGCTTTCTGAAGGGTGATTACCAGAAGACGCTCAGTGATCTGCATGTCAGCCTCATAAGACATTTTCTTGCTCGTTTAAAGGATACAGTAAACCAGGAATTTCTTTAGCAGCTGCTTTTTAAATGGCAGATGCACCCTTCAAATTAGTCATTTCTCTTTCAATGAGAATATAAATTTATGACATGACTATCCACAGTGTCTTTTCTGAGCTGGGCACTCTTTTATTCACAGTTATTTTTCCATTTCGTTATGATGTGGTGATAACATGAAGGTCGTTTATGCTGCTTTCCTTTATTTCTTTTCATCATTCCTCATTCAATTTATCATTTTAAACAAGTGCGTGAATGCATTGATTTTTATGGCTAATCAAAATTTTACATCAGTGCACTATTTACTGTTACATAGTCACACATATTTAAGGAATGTGGAAAGATAGGAATATAAATTTGTTTGGAGGTTTTTTTCTTCCAGCCCAGCATCCTCCCTCTCACAGCACTCAGTCTTTTAAGAATATTTTTTCAAGTAAGTGAAGTGTAGGAAAATTCACAATGGACAATTATGAAAAATCTTGCCCACAGTGAGAAGTTTGGTTTCATTAGTTAATAAGTTACTTTGTGACTGGAGACACAGCGATTTTATAAGTTACTTACTATTTTTACTGCAATGGATATGGCAGTGCCTGATGTCTACGTTATATGCTTTCAAACTGCTGTGCTTGAGCTCTGTGAGGGAGCATTATCAGTTTGTATCCAAACCTTACTTACATCTGAGTATGCAATACTTATCTTACTAGCGAGTGATAACAATTTACTTGCCTCCCTTCTACCTGTCTCTGCAATAAACTTGCCTACCTGTCTCTCATCTGAACGAAGCATGGTGTGTCACTCAGGAGTCACATCTCATATCTGGCCAGTACTGTCAGGCGTAATGCGGATGGGGCTATGGGAGGACCCACTACCCCAGGGGCACAGATAAGGTCCCAGGCTCCAGGTGCTGTGCACCATAGGAGGGGCAGCAAAGGCATTAGGGTCCTCTCTGCAGTCTTAGAGCTGCCTAAACCATCACAGAAATGGTGACTGTTCTCCTTACCTCTGTAAGTACTTATATGTTTCCAATGCAAAGCTAAGCCTTAAGGCTCAGTGGCAGTGAGATCTACTACTAAGTTTTGCATATTTTCCCCCCTCAGGGTTCTGTTGATTTTCAGTTTCACTGAAGACTTGCTTTCTGTACAAATGTAACTTTAAAGAAAAATACCTGCTTTTCTTTTTTTTTTCATATAACATTCAGTATTTTATGTAGTCTTGTGATATCCTTCTAAATTCATCTTTTTCCCAAGCTAGACAATCTCAGTCTTGGCAGTCTCTCATCATAGAAATTGTGCCATGCTTTTAGCAATTTTCATCACCTATTTCTACATCTCCTTTATCTCTTTTTCAAATAGATTGACCAGCATTGTGCACATACTGTAGCTGAGGGCACATCACTGACATTGTAATACGTTCAGAAAGACAGTCTGTCCTATCCTTTTACATGACAGTATCTTATTTGTTTCTTTAGGTTTTTTTGACCACTGCTGTACAGATCTTCATTCCACAGCATTCACTGTAAATTAGGAAAGCGGAACCCATCTGACTGCTGGGGGTCCCAGCAGAACCCAAATAACTGCTTAGGATCTGCAGTATCACCTTATAGACAATACAGTATTTCATCTGTCATCATATTGCTTATTTGACTCTCTGTCAATCCCTTCCCTTTCATTTATCCTAGAATTTATCTTATTTTAAAAAATGCTATTTTATTCTTTTCCTCCATTTCAGAAGCATGCTCTAAACCATTAATACAAAAACTGCTTCCAGACTGTTTGTTAATGGAGATGGTCAACATGAACAGAGTTACTACAGGAATTTGCAGTTCAACATTGCCCACCATAAGCTTATTTTGTGTTTTATTTGAGCAGTTCAGATTTGAAAATCTGATGCCATCCAGAAACTTAGCAACTTGCCAGACCCTGTCAGCCTAGTAAAGCACTTGTATACCCAGAGGGATAGCCTGGAGGTGTGTGAAGATATAGGTGGCAGTGCCAGCCAGAGCATCTTCTTGTCATTTCACTGTGAGAAGGTATTCCTAGTTCACTGATAACCCAGGCAGTACTACATGTAATTTTTTTTTTTTTCTATTCAGTGTCTGATACAGTATATCCTCTTTGGTTCACACGTTGTAAGTTTTCAAAGCTGCTATTGGCCTGGTTCTGTCTCTTCAAACACTTTTTGAGCTGTCATTTCTTTCTCAGAAACAATTGTTAATAAAAGTTATCCACATAAGAAAACAAAATAAAAGAAATAAAATATCCCTCTTCCTTTGCTTTTAAAAAAAAAACCACAAACGTGTGTATGTGTATGCGTGTGAGGTTTTGTTTGTTTGTTTGTTTGTGGTATTTTTGGTAGGGACAGTTAGCATTAGGGATTTAGCTATACAGCCCTGAGTACTGATAAAAAAATCTGACAATGTTCTGAGTTTCTAGGAAATGTGTTGTCATCTTCACAGATGCCTGAGACTAGGTATTTTCTACATATTGCTGTTATCCATCCTAACAGTAGTTCTGTTGTTGGCTTTGATATCTCACTCTTTTAGGTGCAATTTTGAATCAATCAGTCTCCATGTCTTACCCATGTTGTGGGATGGCTTGACATACATGATGATTTCTGCAGCCAAACCCAAAAGTTAACATTTTAACTATGTGTTTTCTTGGATGTCTCAAATAAGCATCTAGTTTTGACACCAATATTTGTGAAAGGACAAAATACTCTGTAAATACCTCATGAAACCAAAAGTTTATGCTAAGTCTGCCTTTTCACCGAGTGGATTTCATTTAAACACAGTGTTTGTCATGCAGTAAATTTACAATTCTAAATTTCTTAAAAGAAGTATGAAATTTTATGTAGGAGATTGAAGAAAAAAAATAATAAAATTAAAACCCAAACAAACCCAAACTTCTTTATTGATAAATAATCCTAATTAGCTTTCTATTACTTTCTATTGCCACTTTAAAACAACAAGGTTAAAAAAGAGTGTCATAGGAATGGACTAGACCATGTAGGCAGCTTTTGCACTCCTTTAATTCCTAAGACATGCATTGACTTTGCTAAGGCTGAGATTGGTACAGATTGTCCAGTCTTGGACTCTTAATTCTGACTTGCTGATAAAACCCTGATTTCCCCTATAAGGCTATAAGCAGCTTAAAGATGTTCAGTCAAAAAATCCATCGCTTCTATAGTGCTTCCAAGATTTCCTTATTCCAAGATTTCCCTTTTTTCGTCTAGCAATGTTTGATGTGTTTGATGATCAAAATAAAACCAACTTTTACAATGAACAGGTAATGGTGCTGCAATATGTCTTGGATTGAGGAAAAATGGGCATTTAGAAGAGAAAAATCAGTTTTTACCTTCAGTTGCAGTTGAATCAATGGAAGTTTCTTTTGTTGTCTTTCCTGTTGAGAACCAGTGAAAAGAGAACAAAGCAAGGCCCAAAGAATAGACAAGACTGAATGATGGATACCAGAACTTCTAATCCCTACTTTTCTGTAAGTTTTATTTAGGAGAAATGCTTTAAGTGCTGGTAACAGGGAGGAGTGTCATTTTTGTACTTCTATCATGACATTTCAGAACCTGTTCAATGAGCTGCGAGTTTTACCAGCAACTAGAGCAGCATTGCTGGTGCTCCATCCCCTCTGACCCTATGGAGATCAGATTATAGGTATCCTTTCATTAATTCTGTTAATCAAGTACAACTATAAACTAGATATTAAGAATAAAATATCTTTTTCTCTGAGTTTCATGGATAGCCAAGTGTTAAATATGAAAACTCTTTTGATATTCTTTTCAGTCAGGATTAAAATTCAAGTGAAAGAATTAACCTATCTGCCTCTATGTTCCACAGGGATTTTTATTATTCAGATTTATTCATTAGAAGACTTGCTATTCATGTTTGCTCTATTTGCTTTCATTAAATGTTTGGCATTAAATGCCTTCCTATTGCATTGCTAAGTAAAAAATAAAATAAAAAAGTCAAGTACTGTGATATAAAATTCATCTGTCCTGACCAATATAAATGATGTATTCTTTGAATAGAAAACAGTAGGGAGTAAGAGGCAGGCAAATACAATTTTGGTTTTTTTTAAAAACCCTATACTGAAGATGTTTATTGTCACCAAAACATAAATTTCCTCTTGTGGAAACACATATGCTGCACCTGCATTATGGTTTGTATTTTGAAATACTGCAATTCTACTGTTTTTCAGTCATTAAGTGCATTTACAAGAATCACAGTTAATTCAAAGACATAATTGCATTCTTCTTCCTTCTCAAGCAACAGAATAAATGTGACTCCCGGTACAGTGTAATACCAACCTACCCAAGGGTTCTATGAACCGATTAAAAAATTAATGGAAAACAATTGTTAGTAAAATAAATCCTCCAGCTGCTGTTTCCTCAGTGGGAAACTAGTTCTCTAAAAGCCACTTGAAATTTTGTTGGCATTTTCATTTGGACTAATTCCTGCCTGGCAGGGTGGCTCTCCCGTACCAAGGTCACTGGCTTCTCCTGTGCTGGCTGTGATGGTCTGTCAAACCACGTGGTCAGGTGACCCCTCTTTCAGCTGAGGTTAACCCTTGAGAAAACTTTCTTAAGAAAACCTTGCAGGTTTGGCTCTGGCTGCTGGATGGCATAGGCCATAAGGCAGACTCCACATCTCCTTTCTGCCAGGGTGCCCTGGATGCTGGTCCGAGTGAACTGGCTGCTGCTGTCCCCATGGAAAGTCTTAGGTAACTCCAAATTTTAAAATCTCTTACCTGCTCAGTGGGCTGTCCCCAGGACTCTGTATTCAGCATAGCTGTCTTCATCAGAAGAGTCCCATTTTTTCCTGCAGCAAGAGAAGACAGGACTTGCTGCCAGCAATATGGACACAGAGCTCCAGATCCCAGGACCAGCCTGCGGTATCAGTCATTTCTGTGGTCACTTGGCAGCAGTCACAGCTGCAGCCTCTGTCTTCTCTTGCCTTACCTGGGGTTGCATGGAGCAGAGCCACTGTTATGAAGTAATATATTATAATAATTTCTGTGACAGTGATGTCCCTAGTGATGTCTGAATACCTCAGCCCAGGAGGTTCAGTGATCTCAGTAGTTCTCTAACCCTGCATTGCCACACCATTCTCCCCTCAGACTTTTCTCCTGTTGTTCACAGCCTCATAGTGCTATGCTGTCATCATAATTAGGTGTCCTTAGTCTTTCACAGATGGAGCTTGAACTCCAGTGGCCAGTCAGTGTAGTTGAATAACAACTCCTGGTAAGTGAATACATGTAGGGTGAAGTTTAAAGTGCTCTTCAGGGAGAAGAGACATATTGAGGTGAAGCTGCTTAACCCCCATTAACCACAGCAATCTCCATGTTGAGTGAGTTCTCAGAAAACATAGGTCAAACCATTTCTAAGCAGCTTTGTAAAAACAAAGGGTGTGTGGGGAGCAGCCAGCCCTCCAGTGCAGCTCTGCTGGCACCATGGCAGGGGCACTGGCTCATTGGGGCAGGGCTGTCTGAGCTGGCGCGCACCCTCCACCTCATCTTAATACACTTGGGTTTAAACAGCACCAAATTGGATGGGCTGCATATCTGTCACTGGAGCTCATATTTCCCTAACCCTTTGCCCAGGTGCTGTCTTATGTTTACTCGCTCACCAGTAAAATAATATGTAAGGGCAGTGCTGTCCAAAGACTTTAAACTGCGTTTCCAGGACAAAGTAGGCACTAGTGAATCAAGCAGCATTAATGAAGAACAGTGAAATGACATTCAACTACCCTCCCCCCCCAGTGCTAGAGTAGTCATTAATCTTAATAGGAGTCTCCTCCATGCCCCTCTTCTCCACATGAAGAGAGTTTGTGCCACAGGAAGCATCAGGACAGTGCTCCTCAGGGCACCTACGATCAGCTTCAGCCCCTCCAACGTATTGCCAGCAGATCAAAGATTAGTGCAAATAGTTACTTCTGAAGCATATATTCACAAGATGGCCACCTTTTTTTTTGTTCAGTAGTGTGAACCCAGCAAGTCCAGCTAAAATGAGGACTTCTGTCAAAAAAAAAAAAAAAAAATTAAAAAAAAAAAAAAAAAAAAAAGCAAAATAATTTTAAAACCAACAATAATAATGGTGCATTTCCTCAAAATAAAATTTTTAGTGATTTTCACATTTAAGTGGATAGAAAGAATCCCTGGATTCTCTAAGTATTTGTGTAAGAGAGGTCAGATACTTTAATCACTTCATTTGTGTTATTTTGTCACCCTTTTTTTTCTACTTTAAACAGGACTGAGGGAATCTCCTATACTAGTGATTACAGAATTAGGAATCTGTTAGTCAAGATACAATTATTCTGGTCATGTGCTGAGCTATTATTTTCTAGGAAATTTTACACATGGAATATGAGTTTGCTACAATGCCAAGACAACCTCAGTTACTGTCTGTTGCTGTTCTTCTGAATTATCGCCAACTGTTGAAAAAGAAAAAAAAGCATAAGGCAAAGTCCAGACCAAGAAGAAACCCACGTATAGGTCAAGGCCATTCTCCTGTGAAGATGATGGGATTCAGAACCATATCCAATTCCCAAGAAGAGCAGAGCAAACCTCTGGCCTAGGGCAGTTGATGGTGCTGACGTGTTTCAGATCAGGAGCCAGGTGGAGGTTTCACTGCTTGAGCCATGGCTAAACACGAACATCAATTCCGGAAAAGCACAAATATTTACTATTAACTTATTGATCAGAGGCCACCAGAAACATGAATGCAGATCCCAAGGACTTGTATTTTAGCTCAATTTCAGTCTTATGTCAATATTAATTTAATAGTTGACTGTATATTTTGATAGTTGTACTAGCATTCTTTGCAAACTGTGAAATGTTTTACATTTATGTGTGCTTCATAAGATAAATTATGTAATTTGAGAAAAATCACAGTATATGCATTTGTAGAATCAAAATTTACATGACAGACCACATTCGTAAATTGGATAGTTGAAAGTCTCCCTTCCCCATGGCAGAGGGGTTGGAACTTTGCCCCATGTGAAGAAAAGAAAGAGATGCCTTAGGGACTTACAGGTGGCATAACAGAAAAACGGAAAAGGTGATACCACAACTCAGAAGTTTACAGGAGGGCAGGTATCCAAGCAGAGGAAGCTTAGAGGAGCAAAAAGAAAATAAAATAAAAAATTGAACAAGCGAATGGAAGTTGAGGACCAAAAAAAAAAAAAAAAAGTTAAAAAAGTGTGAGAATCGTAGGGGAGGAGGAGGAAAGTAAAAATAACAGTGACAAATGGCCAATCAGTATCAGCAAAATCATGAATCATATGAGGTGCAGACTGGTGCAGTACCAAATCTGTCAGGTGATTGCACAATCAGTAAGCACCTCAATAAAAGTACTGCCAGAGGAGCCAGGTTCATCTTTTACATGACTTAAGTGAACTCTCTAGATTTGTACTAAGAATTAAATGCACCCCAGGAGATCGGCTGCTCAGGAGATTTCAGATCAATAAGCGCTAGGGTGAATAATTGATATGGCAGTTAATAAATGGGGATTTTATGGTAATAACAATGATCTCTAGGTAATGAAATCATCTGTATGGCAGCAAATCAACAACAGCAGATGACTGTAGCAAACCACAATGGATTATCTGAGAATGAAATATAAGAAAATTATATTTCTTTCAAATTCTATTAGCCACAAACAATTAAAATGACCCCAGATAGAAACTGGACACAGATGTTTTTAAAAAAATTAAATGGCAGTGTAATTAAAAGCAAGTGGATGTATTTTTGCCAGGTTATCAAAAGTGACAGACCGAACAAATGGTGTAATATGAAGCTTGAGCAGATCACCACAAGGGAGAGGTCAGAAGAGCAAGGGATGCGGCACAGGACATCCTGAAGAAGAGCTGACCCCACAGCACAGCATACCTAGCACGGGCCCTATAGGATCATGTGCTGAGGGCTCTGGGGAAAAGATAACTTTGTTGCCCCGCAAACTGGCAAAAATCAGGTTGGACCAGTTTTTTTCACATCATGTGTGTAATGGTAGAGATTGCTGACTGTTTCCATGTTACTCTTTTGGGTGCCCGCGGTTGTACAAAGGTTGTACAAATACTGCATCCCCCTGGAAGGGATGATGCAGTATTTGGCCCAGAAAGATTGCCAGGGTGGGTGATGAGGCCTGAGGACCTTCTGCAGTTTCCCTGCAATCCCACCATCCAACTGAGAGATGGGTGCCACACAGTGCCACCACCAGCAAACGTAAATTCATTTCTGAGAAGGTGGGGAAAACACTCTCTCCCTCTCATCCCTCCCCTTGTCACTGAATAAAGTTACTACTACAGCAGCTTTAATAACCTCTTGTTCTTAGTTAATGATTTTACTAAGAATATTTTCCAAGATCCTTGTGCTCTAGTTCCTCAGCGCAACTAACAGTGAAAACACGTGCGTGGGGTTGTGGGTGTGGGGTTTAGTTGGTGGGTGGCTTTTTTGGTTTTGTTTGTTTGGTTTTGGGTGGTTTTTTTTTTTGTTGTTGTGTTTTTGGGTTTTTTTTGGTTTTGTTTTTTTTTTTGTTTGTTTATTTGTTTTGTTTTTTTTTTTTCATGTGGTTGGACTCGATGATCTCAAAGGTCCCTTCCAACCACTAAGATTCTGTGATTCTGTGATTCTGTGATTCTTATGTAAAAGCATGTCTTGTCCCCAGTGCAGTTCCCGTGCACCAGTTTTCAGGCTTCAGGCTGGCGCAGGGAGGCACAGAGGGCTCCAAGGGCAGTGGATGCTCTTAGGACCGTCCCTGGCTCCACGCTGAAGCTGCCTGCTTGCATCCTCAGTTGCAGCAGAAGTAACCATCCTGTGGTGCCCTCCTCTCTGAAACAGAGTCTCTAAAACACTCTCTCTTCACTTCCAGCTTTCTGTGAAGCTCTTGCCAGTCACCAGCTTCCTGACAACTGTGACAGACACTTTCATAGCTCTAGTTAGTACCATTCCTGCGTGGGATGGAGAGCCATTCCTAACTCTCTTCTTCATCCCAGTGATTGCCGAAGGACATTAAAATGCTGTCAGCTGCAGACAGCAGTGTTAAAATACCTCAAGGCAAAGAGGATGATTTGAGATTTGGACGATAAAAGTTACTTTTGCATCATTCAGAGCAGAGATTTGCTGAGAATTTTACTACCATTTCAATCAAGACAGCACCCTCACCACATGTGCAAGGGTGAGTATTGAACCTGAATTTTCAATGTTCCCAGAGAAACTCAAATCATAGAGACTGGGTAAAACAGGGAGAGCTATTCCTTTTCTCCTGGCTAATCTGTGAACTGAATTGTAACTGATTCATAAAATTAAATAAATTATTTAAAACTACCTGCATTGTTTTATACTGAATTATATGCTCATATTATTCTTTTTTGAGATGACACAACGGGAAGGGTCCAGGCTTGTTGGGGAGGAGATGGGGAGAGAATGGAAACAACCACAAATATCTACTGTTGATTTAATCCAATGAGTGTTTTCTGAGATAGCAGGCGAACTGAAACATCTCTTTACATTTTCCTGTGTGTGAGTTTTCTTCCACAACACAGGTTGAAACTGAAAACCATATCAATACAATATGTAATATGTTTATAAAATGGAGGGCCTAGGATTTTTCATGAGAAATAAAAACATCTCTAACACTGGACATTTTTCAAGTCACATTTTGGTCTCTAGTACTTCCCAAACAACACTTCTGTATTTCTTTCAGCTTTTTCATCATCTGAACCCAGAAGTAAGCTCCCACCAGCTAAGGAACTAATGACCACCTGACATGGATGTTGCAGGGCTTCCCGAGTGTTATGTGCTCTGGTTGCAGACCCCATAGGTCACCACCAGCTTCCTCTCCTGCTGCCCATGCATGTGCCATGCATATGTTCTGCCTGAGCCTTGGGTATTT
The DNA here is from genome assembly GCA_013400055.1 of Nycticryphes semicollaris. Classification (NCBI taxonomy): domain Eukaryota; kingdom Metazoa; phylum Chordata; class Aves; order Charadriiformes; family Rostratulidae; genus Nycticryphes; species Nycticryphes semicollaris. The sequence continues at coordinate 47,028 of VXBJ01000044.1, forward strand.
GTGGCTGCAAGCTGTCAGGTGTTTACCACGGTACAGAGCCATGATCCTCCAGGGATTCAGACTGGGACAGGAAAAAAGGATAGCCAGAAGGGGGATGCCAGGGTCTGCTCCCAGCCCTGAGTGTGGTCTAGCTGCTCAACCTCTGGGAGCTGGCTGATGCCTCCTGGTCTAGGGTGTTTAGACACAGATTGTGAGCAATAAGATATACTAATAAAGATCATAGAATCATGGAGTGGTTAGAGTTATAAGGGAACTGAAAGATTGAGTTCCAACCCTCCTGCCACTGGCAGGGACACCTCTCACTAGAGCAGGTTGCTCAAAGCCCCATCCAGCCTGGACTTGAACACTTCCAGGGATGAGGCATCCACAACTATTCTGGGTAACCTGTTCCAGTGTATCACTATCCTCACAGTAAATAATTTTTTCCTAATATCTAATCTAAATCTCCCCTCTTTCAATTTAAAACCATTACCCCTTGTCCTATCACTACATTCCCTGATAAAGAATCCCCCCTATCCTCAAGATAGTTTTTTTTTTTAAGCATTTTCTCCATAATCCCTGTATTTCAGTCTTTTTCCGATAACTATTTACACAATACAGTCCTGTCATGGACATGTCTCACTGCTGCTCTCACACCTCCATTACCTGCTCCACAGAAAACTTCCTGGAGTCTTAATCACACAGTTTAACTGTGCATTGCCTGTATAGAACATTTTTGCCTTGGTGGAAAGCAATATATAAGCAGCACTATCTGGAAGAAATAAAGGCAAATAAACTGGTCATAGGAGCAATGAAGGAACCTTTTACTCAAATCTGGGGGAAACTCCAGCGAAGGATGGGTCTGTCCTTGCCATAATAGCACACTGTATTTCACAAAGACAGCAAAGAAACAAAGCTGACAGGCTAAATATTTCTCTGGTATCTTTAGTAGCTCCAAGCCTGATGGCTCGTTTTGATTTCAGATCCCTAGAACACACATAGACTCCCTGCCAATTGATTTTTGGAATGATAGAGTGAGAAGAATCAGGCAGTTTAGGTGTTTACCATTAAGTGAATATCAGATCTGTTTGAACAAAAAAATCTAGTCTAGTAGAACCCTCTGACAGATTCAGGTTAAGAGTCAAATATGGAAAGACAATTTTTGACACTTTTTTCAGATGTGACCTTCAGACTTACCCAGTGATAGCTGGACTTTGCTCCCACTGGTCACTACAAATAATCTTGTGTATGGCACTTCTGGAAAATTGCAGCCCCCTTGCTGCTTTCCCAATAAAAGACAAGCAAATTTAAAACAAGTTTTAAAAATTGTTCCCTTTTTATTTAATAGGAAAGGATGACCTTTTTGGAAACAACTGAAAGAATCCACAGTAGAAGCACAATTCTACAGAGCTTCCTGTAAAATTTCATAAGCAAGAATTGTTTTTATTTAATTAAGTCTTACTATGCTCTTCTATATGGACATAAAGCACTACAAGAATCCCTAGACTCCACAGCTGAGAATAATTTAATTTCCTCAGATAACGGCTGCCTTTCCTGAATTTCTTTTGAAAACTTGAGAATCACAGACACCATTAATGCTGAAAGAAGGCTGTTGACACTCTCAGAAAGGGATTCACATAAATCCAGTGCTGAGTGCCGTCATACAGGTCTCCAAATCACACAGCTTTTCCTTCCTTATGCGACAGACATCTCACACCAGGAAATATTAATGGGAAAATTAAAGAAAGATTAAAACCTTGTTTGGTCCTCCTTTGCTATTAAATCCCTTACTGTGGCTCCCATTGAATTCACAAGTATTTGAATATTGCATAATGGAGAGTCCTATTAGTTTCAGCTCCACTTGTTCAATCGGTGTTCTGTTTCTAGGGCTGATGGGTACAACAAAGGAGGGAATAAAATTTATTATTAATAAAAGAACTCTTGTTTGGTTTAGTGGAGTCCGTTTTGTTGAATCTGATCATTTTGAAACTGCCAAGTTTCAAGAAACTGCCAAGCACAATTTTTGCATCTGAAGTGATAAAAGGAATATTTTATAAACCTGATAGGATAAGAAAAGTAAAAATACAATACTAGAAAAGTACAGAAAATACAGTATTTTCTAATTATTTTTTGTTTATATTATACTTGCACCTGATCAATTCGGCCAAGTTCAAGGTCACATTGTATATGGTTCAAAAAACATGGATACTAAGTCAAGCTCGTCAGGTCTTAATGGTAAAGATGGGTACATACAGGCTGTGTAAATCAGATGCGGAAATTTAATCAACTATGTCTATAATCCCGCAACAGACTACTAATGTTGCGAGGAATAAACAGGTTTTGTGAGTTTTAATTCCAGGGTCTTCCCAGACTGCTTGGTTTCCAATTTTGCTATAATGTACTCATGTTGTTGGGATTTCCACCCTCTCCACATCATCTCTTCAGTCTCAAATTATGCCCTTGCTTTTTTTCTCATGTGTATACCTGCTTTTGCCTCCTTACTGTTATAGATTTTATACCCTTTTTACAAGGGAGTCTTGCTTTCACACCTCAGTGAAACACAGTTTTCTCCTCGTGTTCCATATTTTAAGCATGACTCTTTAGTTTGAATATAATAACTTCCTATATTAATAATGAGTTAATAACAAGAAAATTCCTCAACTAAAACCTGAAGACGTGAATGAAGGAAGAGTACCTGGCAGACATAAATGGTTTAAGATGGAGACCCAGTAAATTCCCTATACACACACCCCGCCACGCGAGTGCTTACAATAATAATAATGGTAATAACAGCAACAATGACTTGGCTGAACATAAAATTTTCTCATTTATGATTCAGAACGCAGTCCTTGAATGAGTGATGCAGATGTAAAAAGGCAAATCTCAGAGGAAGGATCTTCATGGGACTTACAGCCAAGCTTACAGACAGTGCATCCATGACACACCGGAGGATTTAAAGGTTCATAAAAATATTTGTGATACACAAAATGCTCTACTTTCAGAGAAGCACTGTGGAAAACTCTCTTACTGATTAACTATTCACATTATTAGGTCCCATTCTTTGAAGTACAGACTGGTCTTTTAAAGGAGTTTAACATAAGCTTGAAGCTGATTATATGGTTATGTGATTTCTTAAAAAAGGATATTTTCCTGAGTGAGAATTTATAAAAGTAATGCAGATGTAGCTTGCTTAAGGTTGGTTTTCTTGTTATGTAAATATTATAAACATATTCTGAATTGTTGATTAGCAATGCAGTGGTGCAAAAGTGGAATGTGAGCAAACCAACTTTACTGTTTGAAGGCAACTGTCCATCTTTCTGTAGAAAATTTATAGAATTTTTATATAAATTTAGTCACCAAACCAATTAAAATGTTAAGTACCTGTGTGATATTTGTAGAATACAAGTATGAGCTATGCATACTAGGTGACTTCATGCAGTTCTTCTTTCCATATTGCTGAATGATTAATGCCACCCTCTAGATTCGTATGGACTTACCTGCACTAGAAGCAATTATCTTTGCAAACTAGTTGCCAATGTCAGAAAACTGAAAGGGGAAAAGAAGGAGCTCATCCTCATTCAATGCAAACTCAAAAGCAAAGATAAATGCTAGAAAATGTAAATAAAAGCTGTTTTGAAACATGTGCAATGTAATAAAGCGATAAAAATAGTTACTATGAATTTTTGAAGACAAATATTGCCCAAGCAGTCACATTTGTTTTGGTAAAGTAACTGTGCTTTGCAAAGATGGGAAGACTGATGTGACACAGCTGTATTTAGGAAGGCTTTTGACATAAACTGTATGACTATCCCACAAATGGAGTAAACATTAACTAGATGGAATAACATATGTTAATGGGTAGTTGAACAACTCTGCTTATTAAATAGACAAGTGTGGGTCTCTGTCAAAATGCCAGAACATTTCTCTTGGGATTCTGCAAGTGACTTATGCTGTTTTGGCATGGTCATTGATATTTTCACATGACACCAAACTGCAAAGGGGGAAGAAATTTAATGTTCCTTTTGGAGAACTGAGTCTGACTTTAAAACTATCTGTAGAAACTTGAGACATTTTTCCAAATCAAAAAGCTGTAAGGATAAATGCTGGATGTAGGAAATAGAAACATGTAGAAATACCCAACATGGAAATATAGCATAGCAGCACTATTTCAGAAAAGAGCATGGTTGTGCTATTGAAGCATCAAACAGGTATGATTGAGGAATATGGAACAGTTGCAAAACAAGCAAAATCTTGCTCTTGCACATATTAATGGACATTGTTGTATGGAAGATAAAAGAAGACATTGTTTTATGAAGCTGTAGTCTGATGTTTAGTTCTGAAAATCACAGCAAAGAGGAAGTTGGATTGGAGATTTTCTAGGAGACACAGACATTGCATGAGGTTCAGTATTTCCAAGGAACAAACAGAAGGAACTGTGTTTGTTTAGATAAAGAAAAAGGAAGGATCAAAGCAGACCATCAGATCAATCATCAATCATCAGGCATAAGAAGAAGCGATTGATAGATTGTTCTTCCTGTATACTTAGGACCTGAGAAAAATCTTCCTTTCCAGAATAGATAATTTTGACCTTCAGGAAAGGAGTGTACCAAAACAGGAACTGTAGGTCCACCTGAACTGAACATTTTCTCCGGTTGGAACTATTGATCAGGAGTGATGTACATGTACTTAATCTTTCCTGAGAAGCATGGACTAGCTGCTCTTTCACGGTTCCTTACAATTATAATTTACAGTGAAATATTTCAGATTTTACAATGTTAATTCTGGCTTGCCTCTCTCTTTTTTTGTTGTTTTATTATTTTTCTTCTTCCTTTGGTCTGACTTCCTAGTGAAATGAGGCTTAACTGACCATGCTCCCTATTTGCCCATCTACCTATCTTTGAATTCCTCTCTTATCAATGACTTTCTCAACTCTGTTGACCACTTCAAAATAGGTTGATTTGGACTGATTGGAAATAGAAGAGAAGAAATCAGTCCCTGTACAGTAGACAAAGTAAGAAATCAGTACATGGACAGGCAGAACTCAGCTGCTGTTTGCACTACATGACAATGCCTGGCTATCCAGTTGCCACGCACATTGCTCCAGAGGGCATGGCCTTGCTGTTAGGTGATGACAACACAGAGAAGATGGAAGTGGGACAGAGCCAGGGAAGCCAAGCCACTTCAGGGTGGAGGAAAAAATATCAGCAGGTATGCCAAAGTACCCAGGTTTCAGGGTTTCATACCATTCTTCCCAAGCAAAACCCCCCAAATTCTCTGACATCAGGGTCCCTGCCTGTTGGAGAGGCAGACACTTGGGTCAATGAACAGGCTGGCATGGGAGGGCTGCAACACTCTAAGCAGTTCAGAAAATGGCAAAAGATTTCCATTGTCTGGCACACTTGAGTAAAGAACTGTGGTCCAGCTGGTAAAAAATGTACTTGTGATTAAAAAGAGTGGGACCTTTACAGAAAATTACTATTTCCATTTCTCAGCATTCAGACATACTAATGAAGCTGGATTCCTGGTTTTGTGACAATGATTATGTGACAAACTTGAGCTCTCTGCTAAGAGAGATAAAAGAAACAACCAAGTCTAACAGAATGGCACAAGAAAACCTCTACATGTATAGAAACAGGGCAACTATTGTAGCAGAAATTTGTTTGGAGAAGCACTGTCTCAGCACCTTAAATAATCACTTTGGAACAACTAGCTTTGCATTTTGTAAGAGGTTAATCTTCTCTCAATCTAAAATGACACAGAAACATTGATTCAAAAAGCAATTACAGCTGAAATCAAGAGTTTGCTTGAATTTGGGTACAAAAAAGAATAAGGTAAACTATATTACCCATTGTAATTCTAGTCCTGGACACAGGGAGGCAAAAAGGAAGGAGAATAGATGTAACAAACAAAATAGAAACTAGCATTTAACTATATTCTTGAGACTTAGTATGGGAATTGCATAAGCAGAAAAGTCTAGATTTAGGGAAGATGCATATCCAATTTCTTGAGAAAAGCATAGGAAGAGCTGAAAAGATTAGAAATGTTTCAGAAAGCCTGGAAAAAATAGGCACAGGATTGAAATTTGGTTAAATCAATTTAGATATCCAGACAAGGAAGGGTCATAAACGAGTGTAAACAATAGTAATGTATAACAGAAAAGCAGGAAAGGTAGGAAGGAATTTGTAGAGAAGAGACTGAAAGTGATAAAATAATTACAAAATAATTTAATATATGAGAGGTTGGTAGCCTAAGGGCTTGTAGGTGGGAGTTATGAACTAGTCATGAGTAACAGCTGCAGTGGAGAGGGTGAAGGCATAACAAATAAACTAATTATTTTTTGCATTAATTTTTACCTCATATTATGTGGAGAAACATCTTCCATTAACTCCTTTTCTTAGGAAATGAGGTGAAAGTGTTATTACAGTTTTAGGCATCAATAGAAAAGGTGCCAAAACAATCTTAATCTAGAGAAGAACATGTCACCACACCATGTAATATATGCTCAACAATTTTTAAATAAGTTTTAATTAAGCAGTTCATCTACAAGTGAAATTTGCTAGACAACCATTTGAATCATCTACGTTATTTTACTTGAATCAAATTGCAATATGTAATTTGCATATGGATTTCCTTAGAAACTTATAAAGCTCTGTGAAATTTTACAGACAAACTAAATTCTCTGTACATCTTCATGCACTTTATGCCAACAAAAAATTTACTTTTTTACTTGCTCTAACTAGACTAAAATATACAATATACAACCAGGGTTGCTCAGAAATGAAAAAAAAAAAAAATCCATGAGAAACATTTTGAAGAAAAAGTAGTATTTTGTATAACTTCATTGTGCACATCTTCAAGGTCTTTCCCGTACAACTGCCAAAAAAGCAACTTCTAATTTAAAAAAAAAAAAAAAACCCAATTAAACATTTCTACTATACTTGTCAATATAAAATAACTGACACATTTTTAATGTGTTATATATTTCTGTAAGCGCTGAAAGTTAAACGGGTGTTGGTCATAAGTATCATCTCATAGAACTCCTTCATAACCAAATTAAATTCTTGAAAGTACACCAATTGAAACAGGGCTTACTAATAGGTGTTAAAAACAGATTCCTTTTCGAGCTTTTCCATTCCCATGATAGGTATAAAGGTTTGATTCTGCATTTCCTAATTGAGGACTCTCATGCACAAACTTGAGCTCTAAATATGCTGGGGCTAGGATGTTCTGAATGAAGGGAGTTTAGTCACAAGAAGAAGCTGCTGTAGATAGTGTAGAAAAGAATAAAAAAGCCCTGGTTCACAGTTAGAAAGCAGATTAACCTATAAAATATCAATATATTTTAAAGTGTGCAATTCATAAAGAGTTTTGCTTTCAGAAATTAGGACAGATACCGAAGTTCCCATATTTCTTTTTTGTGGTAACCTACATGCTTGGGACTAGACCTCTTCCACTAGGTGTCATTTTCACAACCTCTTAAGGAATCAAGTAGATATAATTCCATGATCATATTTTTGAGTTTTCCTTTATCATAGGTCCCTCCACAAAGGCTGTCCTACAATATAAAATGTATCTGGGTAATATTATATTAAAGTGATTCCTGTATTATATCAGTAATAAAAAGTACTAAATCTTTGTACTAGGCCAGTGTTTCTAACAGGTAATTTACTGCAATGTTGTGATAACACCAAATTTATGTTTGGCAGAAAACTACCTAAAATGATAAGACAATCCTTCACGAGACAGTAAAATTATCAGTTTCCTTTAAAAACCTTGGATCTGTGCAAATAAATCTATATATATCACTGTGCAAAGACAGTATTCTTTCAGTTTGATATCAAAACCCATATGATCACAATGGAATGAAAATATTTCCATTTTCTTACCAAGCAAATACTTGAAGAAAACGGGGGTTTAGATTAAATTAAATGTGTTGAAACTCAAAATAGAAAGTTTCACTTTAAGATATTTTGTTTTTACCTTATGAATTTAAATTTAGGTAAATTTAGTTTTAAAATAAGAATTGAAAAATCAGAATGTTTCACTTTTAAAATGTAGAAACAAATAGTTCCATACTAGGTCATACAATTATTTCTTTATTTGCATAGCTCTGACTTAAAATACACTTTCAAGTGAGCAGACCATTGAAATAAAAAATTTCACTGACAATTGCTACTGCAGTGATGAAAACTTTCACATAGACTATTTTTTTAATAAATGTATGTGAGGCTGATCAAGTGCTTTCACATAATAATTAAGGGGTGACACATGTGGATATTTTCCCAGTGCAGGAATTTCAGTGTTTTTTCCAGCTCAAAAGTCATAACTTGTTTTAAAACAACTGAAGCATTATTGCACTAAGCAAACTTCATGTAAATGCTTGCATGCATTTTTTTTTAAACTAATGGAGTGTAATGGCTATAATTAAATTCAATGCAGAGTAAATTGGAGATAAAAATCAATAGGCAACTCTAAAATCTCGTCACTTATTGATTCATGATCCATTCATCTCCTTCTGCATTCCACATCAAAAGCAATTATCAGTTAATGAAATCACACAGATGCAAATCAGAAACAAGAAAAACTATTAACAGTGCCACAAAACTGTTGCAAATATACATTTCTTTACAATCTACACAAATTAGCTTTGCCAGGAAAAATATGATCTAGTTGTGACTAGCTCTGGTTAGGAATTTTTTATTAAATATTTGGAGGTTTTTTTCCCTGTTTTGTTTGTTTGTTTGTTTTAAAAAATGAGGTAGCTTGCTGAAGCAAGGCTTCCTTTATCAGAATAGAGAGACTTCAATTAAGCCTCTACTCTATCATAATGTACAATATATTCCATTTATAACCATAGAGTCAAGTATTATTTATCTAGTTATGATTGTGTTTCAATACTTGTGTCTTCTGCAGAGAGAAAAACATTAAGGTGAGCAATCAAATCCATATTCTAATAATAATTGTTACTACAATTACAAAAAAAGACCTGGTACTTCATGTTGCTGTTGTGTAGAGCCCCTCCTACCCTACATGGGAGAACCTAGGCCCAGTCTGACCTTTTGGAGGGCAGCTGGAAGGAGGGCTTCCTTTGGAGCTTGTGAAGGACCACCTGCCAAAATCTTAAAAAGGAGTCCCAAGAAAACAAAGATTTCAAGAGCCCTGTTACCTGCTCTGGTATCAGGAGTGGAAGCGAGGAACCTCACATTGTCTCCCTCTGTCTCCTCTTAACCACCTCCCCTGAACTGTTTCCACTTTCAAAATCCTTAACTGTGTCAAGTCCTTCTTTGAAAACCTGAGTTTAGCTGAATAACAAATTTAGAATAGTTCTTTTTAGACAAGTAATAAGTAGAAAGCTCTAAAAGAGAGAATTATTCTCTATTCAGACTTAAAGCAATAAAAAGATGCTTCTCATGTTTTACGTACTCTGACACCATTCATAAACACTTCACTCTCATCCAGACCTATGACAAAAGTAATTCTATGTGTTTGGGAATGTACTTTAATCTAGTTTAAAAAAAATGTCCTGAAACATTTATCCATTTTGCCAGATGTGTAATGCTATTGTCACCAACAGGGTTAAGGGGACAGTGAAACATTTCGTTATTGGAGCATTGAAACCTTCTGACCTATGTGCTGAATTTACAGATTCAAGCATTTCTATAAAACTTAATTGTTTCAGAGCATGGAAATTCTGCTTCCCCCTACCTCACACACAAGTAATTTTATTTTTTTTCACTGTTGGCATTTGATAAGTAAGGATGTAAGAGAAAGTAAATCTAGTTTGTTTTTACTATTATGCTTTGATATTATAAAATTAAAAAAAAAAAACAGTAAAAATCTAACACATGAAAATATTTAACAGAAGAAGAATCTGCTTAGTTTCTTGAGCTCATGACAATAATATCTAATTAAGGATTGTGTATGTATAGTTGTCTATCATACAGACTTAAACACTTTCTTGTGAAACATCTGGCATTGGCCAGATTTGGGAAAGGCTACTGGATCAAACAAATTGCTGATCTGATCTGGTTTGGCAATTTCACTGTTACTACTATTTTCTGATATAAACTGACCGGTAAGAATTTCACAATATTTGCTCTCCAAGGCAAAAGATATCTCCAGCAGAGGAAGCAGCTGTCCCTCGCCTTAGTTCCTTTTCCCTTTTCCACGCATCCTGAGCCAACAGCTTGTCCAGAAAGAGAAGTGTTAGGTTTAACTGACAAGCCAGCAGGGACATGAGTACTTTTCTTATGAAACTCGTAGTTTCTGATATGTTTTAAATCCTTCTCTGTACACATCAGTGTAAATTCAATTTTGCCATCTACACGATGCAAATTGTGGCAACTGTAAATTTTTCTGTTTCTTGGTGGCCTTATTGCAGATTTCATATTTAAAAAGAAACTGTCTGAGCACATGTTTGATTACAAAATTAGAGAAATAAGTTGATTAAATGTTGCAAGCTTTATTAACCCTTAGGAATATTTGCTCTACATTATGATCCATTTAAAAATATGATTCTAGAATAGTACTCAGGAATTAATACTTTGGGATGAACAGTTAATTAATGCAAGGAGTAGGATTCTTGTTACCTAAATTTAGTACAACCTAATCCAGGCTAGTCATCCCGGCTTCCACTCTAAGACATGAATTGTTTTTATGGACTGTAGAAGCAACATAGAAAATTATGTTAGATCAAGCTAACTCTTGGGTTGCAAGAGTAAAGGGAGATCAACTGCTCTGAAAGAGAATGACATGAGTAACAGTCACAAAAAGGAGACCCAAAAGGAGCAATCCTGTATTGCTGTTAATGACACAAATCAAGGTTATCAACAATGGCCATTGGTCTGAATCCTCAACACGGCTCTGATGATTTATGGCATTATTTGCCTTGCATGTACTGCAGTTAAATCTTGATTCAGCAAAGGGCTTAGACTCGCGTCTGAGCTTAGTCATGAAAGTAGCTTAGGGCAAGGTGCTTGAATCTCTGAAGTTAGATACATGCTTAAGTACTGTCCTTAACTGGGACCATATGCAGACGTACACAAGATGAACTAGTTTCCAGTGGATGTAAAGAAATGGAAATGAACAGGACAGGCTGGTTCAGTCATCAAATAATTGATTAAAAATTTTTTATCATTTGAAAAAGTAAGTATGCCACATCTCCTAAAAGAAAAAGCAGACTTTCTTCAGATAAGAAGATGAAATTTATGACTCACTGCAAAAAAAACCCCGAAACCTAGTGAAATAGCTGAAATTGTCTTAACTGAGGATGAGGCAATCAAGATATCAAGATATATCAACCCCAGCAGAAACGTATCTGCGGAAGGACCAAGGAGAAAGGCCTAGAGCCACCAGCAATTTGAAGAATGTCACAGTCACATTAAAACCATTTAAGAAAAAGAATTGAAGAGGTAGATGATGAATCGTTGACTGTTTCAAATTCATTGCCTGGCAAGTTATTGTGTGCCAAGCCATTTCTCTTACTTACATTTTATGACACTGTATTGAGAAGAGAGATGAAGCTAAACATGGGAATGTGCTGCAAATACAATACTAATTGCTTAGATTTGCTCTAGGCTCAGTGTTTTTAGATGGAATGAGTGCAGAATTTGCCATTGTGTCAGTACGGTATTTTACTTTTTCAAAAGAGAAGATGTATACTTGATGATTTCAAAAGGCAGTACTTACAAAAATATTTACATACCTGTTCTTAACCTACCCCATCAAACTGTAAACAGTCAGAAACTGGCAATCTGCCATTCTGATGATTAATGCACAAAATAAATTAATAGCTGTCCCAAAGCACCCAGCAATTATGCTTTTATTCTATTCTTGTATTTGCCTTTTTATCTGTTGTGGGTAGCTTTAGACCTGTTCAACTGTCCAATATCCTTTTCTTCAAAAACCTTGAAAAAGTAAACTAAACTAAGCAAGAGAATGCTTTAACTAAGCTAACTGAATCAGACAGTTCACAAAGGTGCTTCTATTAAAAATTTTGAGCTTTGAATGAAAAAAAATATTTCAGAATAAATTTAAAACAAGCTTATTATGATCTAGACATCAGTTTGTACATAGAGAATATAAAATAGCATGGTTACAATTAAAAAGCATTGGGATTCTCTCCTCTCCTCTCCTCTCCACTCCTCTCCTCTCCTCTCCTCTCCTCTCCTCTCCCTCTCC
>VXBJ01000044.1:59516-216894 GCA_013400055.1 Nycticryphes semicollaris
CCCTCTCCCTCTCCCTCTCCTCTTCTCTCTTCATAAATTGTAGGGGCCAGGAAATAGTAAGGATTATAATTTCATCTGTTCCATCTGACTGTTACAGACTTTCCATCTGCAACTAACCTTCAAGTGCATTACAATTTTTTATTTTAATCCTACATTAATAAAAGATAACTCTAGCCAAAACTCTGAATCAGAACAACTTCAAGAGTTGTGAGGTATGGAAAATAATTGTGAGGTTTGGCCTCTTGTGTTATATAATGAAATCAACCAAATTGCCCAAGCTCATCGAAGTACAGAATTTAGATGAAGTTCTTGTAACATGAACGCAAGCTCTTATATAATTACAGACCCCAACCATGCTACTGTTTCCCCATTTAGAAAGTAAAACACCAGCCCTTAACTTTTAGAGGCTTCCCTCCTCACTTTCCTAAGGGTAGGATATTCTACTGTTAGATAACTTTCTATTGCAGATATGTAAAAATAACATTGTGTAGCAAAGTGAGAATATATTAAAATTGAAGCAAAAAGTAACTAAAATATAATTAAATTAAAAGTAGTCTCTATTTTTTCCCTCTATCCTTAACAAAAAGCAAACTCTTTAGTATCAGAAGCCCTGCTAAAAGGCATTTTAGGTATACCATATGAGAATGTATTTAATGTTAAAAAATAATTAGAACAACCTAACTATTTTTAGCATATCAGCTGTCAGAACTGTTTTTGCTATGCCTAACCCTTAATTAGTAATGAATTATGATTGATTAATGGACCCAAAAGAGGTTTAATCTCAGGGTATGTAAAGTGTATTAAAAAAATGAAAGGGGCCTGTACTTTCACAGACTAGTTAACCTTTCAGAGATATGGCTTTCATTTTGATTTCCTCAGAGGTCAAAGGACATTCCAGCTGCTTTTACAACAGAGCTCTTCATTTAGACAACCAAAAAGAAGCAAAGATTAGGGAAAAGTTTTAGTAGAACCTAGTAATTAACATACATTCATTCTCATTAGACTGAAAATTAATGTGTTGCTGAGTCACATTGCAATACTTAACATTAGATAAATTTTCAAATACTTTTAGATTTTTGCCTTTTTTCCCCTGCTCTTTCCTTTCTGAAGTATGCATGGTTTTTTATAGGTTCAGAAGTATAAATTACAAGGTTCTCATATAAGGTTAAATTTGATCATTAAGCTATTGTTGTTAGTAGGTTGTGCTGCCAAGCCATTTGCCTCAGTCTGGCAGTACTTGTTCTTTAAGACCAGAAGAGGATTCAGTAGGATGGTGTCAGTGGTGTTCAGTCAATCTAAAAAACGATGGGGGCAGCCACGAAAGAGGGTATATGAGTAGGTAACAGAAATGAAAAGAGGTGTGGATACAGTTTTTGTTTGAGCAGAAAACGCCTAGGCTTTTCAGGTATCTTTTCAGCAAGATACCAATGGCCTGGTAGGATTTACAGACAATTTCATAAGCAACTTTTCACATACAAATCTAGGATGCCATCTCTTCAGATGTTCTAAAGAAGGAATAACCAAAATGGGGATTTGCTATACTTGAAAGATCTTCTGATCATTACTTGTAAGTGGAAGGGATACACTGGTAAATATGGGGGAATACTTAGAATTTAACATCATTTTTTCCTAAGGTCATAAGCTTATTTGCTGGCTGAGGATATCTTTTGTTGGTTTTAATATTGCTGACTCTCAGTGGCAAACAGATCATATCACCTATTTTAAAGTCATCATGTAAATAAAGGTAAAGAAAAAACCCCAAACATTCAGCAAGCTTGCTTGCTTACGTAAATAGGTTGTTCCCAGTATTTGAATCATACAAATATTATATCATAAAAAAAATTGCAACTGCAGAAGTGAAAAAATCAGACCAGTGAAAATATAGCTTAATGACTCTGAATATTCATTTTTTCAGGCTTCTTACAATCCTAAAGTCTAACTACTTAAAAATCTTAGCAGGAAAAAAGAATCCCTGTCTAAAACAATGAGAAAAGTCAAATCCATGTATTTATATATTGGTCCACTTTTATTCAGCCATTGACCTTTTCACTGTCCCAGCATCTCTTAAGAAAACAAAACGTTCAATATCCTCATATGATTTCATCACTCTTTTTCTTGGTTACCCCAAGCCTGGTGTTTTTCAGCTTTCATCAGTGAGTTCACATTGTTCCTCCGTTTTGGTTATAATTGCTTCCATGGTTAGTGGTATATGTTCATGGGAGCCCTAAATATGAGGCAGCGTGATTAGCATTTTGTTCTTCAACTGGGAATATTTTTAAAGGCCCACATGGTGGAAACAAATTCATTTCCTGCCGTAAATATATTTTAATATATAAATTCAAGAGAAGGGTGAAAATTGTAGAAGGTGTGTCTGGGCAGTGCCATCATTCACACCGTTACCACAGAAATCTACCTCATTTTTATTGGTGTTTTGTCAAAACTAACTCATTTCCAGACTATCTTTTGACAACTGATGGGTGAATATTATCCAGTGGAAAAAATTTTTATGACAATATTTCTGTTAATTATTTCAAAGTCATTTAGGCTTTGAGAATACCTCCACCAGAACATAAGATCACCTATTTTCATATGTCAAAGCGACTTAGGCAAGTTTGCAAAACTGCTTTTGTCTAATAATGTGGGAAATTTTGCACTAGATTTTCTTTTCCATTCTGATTCAGGTAAGGAACAGAGTTATGAAGAAAATTGTTCTGTCAGTGATTTTCTGGGTATGAGAGAAATAGGGAAAGATGCAGTTATTAAATGCACAAAACTCCTGAAATATGGCCAGTCACAGAAGAGAAATGTTAAAGAGTTTTGCTTTTATTTTGCTGTGGAAAGAAGATTCCAAATTCTTTAACAAACATACCATCAAGCAAAGTAAACAAAGCAAACAAAGCTATTTGGTTTCTTTAATGAGGAAATCAGGCTGCATAAGAGGATATTATGTTGATTTATAAGCTGATATTATATTGATTTCTAAGAGGACTTTACATTGATTTATTTTTTTTTATATGTTACATTGATTTAAAATCAACTACATTGATTTTATTGTATTTCTTTAAAGAAATAGAACCATTGTCTTTTAACTTGAATTTGGCTAGAGAGTGGTTGCATTTACATGACATTCAACAAAGATAGACACCAACTTTATGTAGTATGAGAGAGGAAAAACTTAGGCTGGTTGAATTCTCACCCTTACAGAAAAGCTTAATAAACTGCAGCTTCTGTCCCTCAGAACTGCTATATATCCATTTTGATAATAAAGAGTAAAAATAAGGAGGCTGAACAACAGCTTCCAAGCCATGTAGCCAAATTAGCATTTTTATAGGAAAGCAAAAGCTTTAATTTCTGTTTTAAACCTGGTTTTCCCAGAGTTCTGGGCTATAACTGTAGATGTATGTGGAAAATAAATATGGCCAAATTCTGACCTCAGTTACATTTGTACAGTCCCATTAAACTTAATAGTTCTCTATAGGTGTAAGTGATGGCAAGGTCTAGATCATAACTGGAATCCTTGTCAAAGCTCCTCAGCTGGAGGGGACTAAAATATGGGATGTCTTGATGTTAGAGTTTCCTGTGCTCGGTGAAAATTTTATGGAACAATTTTATGGAACAATGCATGTCTGGAAAAACAAATCCCACAGATCATTTATAATCCATATCTTGCACGTGCTTAAACATGTCATTCTCTTCCCCTCCATCCCCGGCCCTGTGGAGCCAAGGAGGAGTGTCCTGGGACCACTGCTAGTTCCACATCAGTGCTCAGGCATAGCTGCTATTTGTGGAATATCTTAAAATTATATTTTCAAAACCAGTTGTTTCCCTTTGTCAGAGCAGTTTCCACAGAGCAAATTACATCTCTATGAAGCGCATCAAGCGATGGATATCCTGTGGGATTCAGGACTGTTTCTCAAATCTAAGGTATGGATAGTCAATTGTTTCGGTGTGGGAGGAGACATGGGTATTTGTGTCACTTTCCACCACTTGCTGAGCTCTATGGGCAGAAACTCCACATATACGAGCCACAGTGTACTCCAGCAGGCCTTTTCCCAATCTTCTACAAGTAAGGAGTGCAAGACAAAGCAAGGCTGCCCCACAGATTGGGCATAGACAAAGCTGAATTGCTGTCATAAATACGAAAACTTTTCAACAAATGTTTGCCCACGATTGGTGTTGGAGGCTCTCAGTTTTTGTCATCTGTACGTATAGTTCATTTTAGCAGTGCAGCTATTACAGGGTATAGCTGTACAGGCAGAAAGCTACTTACCCTCTCCCCCCAAACAATTAGAGTCATTGTACATTTGGGAGAGACACTCCTAGAGCTGCAGCTTTGCCTGATGTTTCCTTCATACTCTTATTGTCTGACTTACCTTTGTGAAGTCTGTGCAGCTGTATCGGTTCCAGTTTCTGGTTGGTAATTCTGGATGACATCTGATCCAGCTGGAGTCACTCCTCCTTGTCAGCTTGAAAAATGACAAGAGCGGGTGTAGGATCCCCACTGTCATTCAGGAAAAACATGGCATCTGCTCTTGTTTATACCCCTATATCTGTTTGGTGTTTGTATATCCATTGTATTCTGAAAAATGTTGATGTTATTTCTTCTAGTGCAATTATGGTACTCATCCCCCATTCCATTCTGACTTCATAATATGTGGAATTTTAGCAGAAATTGTTATACCTTTGACAAACACGGCATGATGTGTCATCTCTGCATGATATGTATGCATAGAGGGGTTGAGGGGGCACAGCTATATCTTAACTAACCCTTTCAATTTGGTTAAGGATAATTAGTCGATCTTCTCCATCCAAGTTGAATTTAAGCAAAACTGAAAATATGGGGTGTCCTTTACCAAATTTGGAAATGTATGAGATTTGTCCTGCTATAAAAAACATTTTAGGATTTCAAAATCTTGTCTCTCAGAAGCTCAGTGGGGTATATCACCCTGGCATTTTGTGTATGACAGCTGAAAAATTAAGCCTTTGTTTACTCAGCAACTTGTATATATTTGCTTTGTTTTCAGCTACTCTAATATATGGATACATTTCTTCTCCTACTCTGTCATTCAATTTTTATTTCTCTTTTCAAAAACAAAATATTCAAACATATTTGAAATATCCACAAGAAGAAAAGCACTTCCTGTGAAACTTTCTTCAAATCCAGACTTTTCTGTGGATGACCTTTCTGTCTTGGTAAGCTGCTTAATTTCTCAGTTCTTTGCATGTAAATAAAGCTGACATATCTTTCCTTCTTTCACACTATACCTTGTTTATTTAAAATCTCAGGGTCAATGAGTAAATTTTATTATGGATTTGTATAGTCCATGATGCAAAGGGATATGACATTGGCTATGACCTCTAGGCAGTCTTATAACACAGTACTTAGTAATAAATAAAATTTATACTAGTTGTTATAAACTATGCTATGTTTTCATTACTGTACAGCTCAGGAGACCAATATGAAAACTGGAGAAACCTGCAAAGCAACATACCAAGGGCAAAAGACTTTCCAGAGAAGCTGGTACGTATGCCGTTGAGAAAGGAATCTTTGAGGATGTAAGGGTGGAACTCTCAGCTGTGTATTATTGTTACCATTCCTATTTGAAGAAAAAAGTCATTGCAATGACTGTATACCTAAGAATATATATATATGTGTGTATTTAGTGCCCTAAACTAAATTTAAAGAGGATTAATTTAATGTCAAGTTACTCCCAAGTCCCTTTGCATGTCTGTAGGGCTAATGTGGACAGACCATCCAGAGGTTGGATCAGGCTGCTGATATTGATACTTTTTTTCTGTGAAGTCTCACTGCCAAAGGGATGGAATTCACTCCACTTTCTGTTTCTTTTCTGGTACAAGGGGTGGGGTAGTGGCAATTTGTGCATGCATTTACATGTGTGTGCATCTGTGTGACAGATTTCATGTGGTGCTGAAAGGCAGCCCACTCAGAGACTGGGTATAGCAATGGGAACATCAGAGGAAAGATATGTAACACAGAGACTGAAAGGATATTTAATTGGAGATAGGATGAATAATGATAAAAAGAAAGGCAAGCAGTGCATATGGGGAATACAGCCATAAAACTCATCTGAAAAGCTGAGGAGAAACAGCAAATCAACAGATAAGATACATTGGAGCCTTAAGAGTTCACTCAGCTACTGAGGATCCTGACCACCAAAAAAGAAGCAGGACTAATATGGAGGAAAGTATTCAGCATTTGTTTACCTCTCCAGCTGTCTTAGGAACTGAGGTTTCAATAGTAAGAGAAATGTGGCAGAGGCACATAAAGCCCCACTATTCCACTTTCCCCCAGAAATCACGGGACAGATTATGCAGCTGCATGGGCAGGAAGCATCAGAACTGCAGGGGCTCAGTCTTATCCAGCAAAACAAAGTGATATAGAGCAATGCAAAGGTGGTAGTAAAAATGCTATTTACAGCTATTTAACAAACTGCTCCCCAAATGATATTCCTCTCATACAGATGTAAATAAAATGCTGACTTTTATTGTACTGCACTGAAGAAGGCAATGCGAACAATCCCATCTAATAGCTAACTGTAAGTTGAAACACTCTCTACCATAAATTCTGTCCATTTTTACTGCAGTTCTGGATGTGCTGATGCTGACCACAACATTTTCCAGGGTTCTGTTTGTGTTAAGGATCCCCAATGGATTTCAATGAGTTATGTGGCTAGCACAGCTTTGAGAGCACCATTACTTGAATGCTTGGAGGCATCAGTTAATTTTTGAAGGCTGTCAAAGGGATAAATAGACCACTAAATAATCACCAGAAAATTCTATTTAGTTTTAAGAAAGTATTTTTCCTTTCTGTGATACAATCTGCATGTCTTGGGGTCTTTTGTAGAACAAATAAGGACTTATCTCAGGTGGATACTTATTAGATTTCTTTAATATTCCCAGTAAAATCTCTGATACCAAACTGCTTCACTGGTCAGCAGTTCTATGATCTGAAATAGCCATGTCTCTGAGGCGACTTTTGCCAGCACTCCTGGGATGTGCCGGGCTTATCCTGAAGAGCTCTGAGCATCCTCAGTTCTTGGAGGCACCCATGGGCCTCACAGAATGTGCCTGCTGCATTTACCCCTCTAGATTAAAAATTTTATTCTGCAGAACAAACTGAAGTCAGTGTGAGCTATTTGCAGCCATACTGAAAGCCTGTTTCTTCACTTAATTACCAGATAACAAATTGCAAGGTACTACACTGAAGTCTGTGAGTTACATGAACTTAAAACTAGTCTAAGGAGGTGGAAGCATGATTCCTGGGACCGTTACCAAGAATAAATAATTGTTCTTAAGATCAGACCCAGTATTTACGTCCTTATTCGAGGTCAAATGTACAATAATGAGGGAAAAGTAGGTTCTGTTACTATGGAAAAAATACTCTGAAGTGTTGTATTTTCCTTTTTCTGTCCATCTGATAAGAGTGTGAGGTTTTTTTACTTTTGTTTGTTTCCAGCACTGCATATAGCAACATTAAGGCATGCCTCTCTCATTTGGCAATGATGTGTGAAATTGTTCATAATTATTACCTCTGCAGGGACTTCAGCGAACAGAACTACTGCAACTTACAGGGTTCTTTTGAATTCCCAGGGAAATTTACTGCCTCCAAAAAGGTTTTGCTGAGGTATATTGCCTGATGAAAGACATATCTTGTAGAATATGCTCACACCCCCAAGCAAACATCTTTCTCACTGTAACAATGGAAGATAAAACTTTCTCTATGTACTTTAATCACTGTGATTTATTTATGGTATAAAATGATGCTGATTTCTAGCTGTTAAGTATCTGAGTTTTTTCTTTTGTACAAATATTGTGGAGTTTCAATTAACTTGAATAACTTTCTAATTGCGTCCCCTGTTTCATTTTCTTTGGCATCTTACCTTTTTCTTCTCCCCTGTGGAAAACAAACAGCTCAACAAACTAAAACTGTTCTTGTTGTACGTGGAACACAGACTGTTGTGTCACAGAACTCTGACACATCCAATAGATGTTCTCCAGTAGCTGTTTATGTCCTCCAAATTCCCTTCATAATAGAACATCTACAGAAGTGGGTTTTTACACTTCACAGAGGTGTGTACTTTTACAGAATAGTGTAGAACAATATTTACATTAAAAAAAAGAAGACCTAAAGTAAAAAAACAAAAAACATCACAGATTTATAGTAGATGAGGATACTATTATCACATGTATTGAAGTGTAATCAAGGCTATTGCTAAAGCAAGTTTTTAGGGTGTTTATTAACATCTCCGCAGCTTTCCCTGTATGAATTTTCTCATATGTATATATTTTTTATTTCCTCATACAAATCACTTACCCCTTTCCACTATCAGCACCTCTAGCAAAACAAAAAGAATACTTTCACAATGCAATCTAACTTTGTAATAAAATGCCACTATTTCTTAAGAACATACCTGAAGTCTAAAAATAACTGTGCTGAGTAGTATAAAATAAACAACAGTCTCAGAACAACAGCACTGCCATTATAGTTTGTGCCACAGCAACTGCCTTTTAATGCTAATTTCCCAAAGAGTAAGTTTGAGATAGAAAATTGGATAAGCAACTTTTTAACGTTTCGGGAAGCAGGACACAAGTAAATGCCTCCGTAAGAATATCCACCAATTGCCCCATCCCCACCTAATATCTCTAGTAATAGAAACAAAAATGTTAATTTTTTAGATGCTCTCCATATACTTAGACTTTGTGACTCAAAACTTCAGTGTTTCACCATCTTGTGTTTTTTCAAACATCAAGCAGATCTTTGGAGTTGTTCCCTGACATCTTACTGGCTTTTTAGGAGAAAGAACTTGAACCATGTAGTGGTACCTTCCACATCGATGACTTTGTGAAAGCCTGAACAGAGAAATTTCTAATAAAAAGTCTGAGGTCAGCAGTGCACCACACAATCCATATTTCCATTAATATCAGCATTTCTAAGACATCAGTAGGCTTCTTAAAAAAACTGTAGGACCACTTTGGCTACCAAAGTAATTATACAAGAACATTGATGGATGTAAATTGGAGTTGAAAATAGAGACAGACATCTTTATTTCTGCACAAATGGAGATAAAGCAACTTCTAACATCTTGTCGTTACTGCACTTCACTCTCACCCTCCCAGTCAAATACAATAACAGAACGTATTCTTGCACCAGAGGGACAAAAGGATTTTCAAGGCCAATCAGATTCATAAGCTTATTAAAGAGAGCTAGAAGAAAAGACTTTACAGAACAAACTAAAGTCATAAAAGGAAACAGCTGTGTCCAAATCAAAGAGTAATTTGCTCCACAGTGGAGATGAAAAATTCTTAACAGGATGAACAGCGGCTATAACAAATAGGGCAATCTGGATTTATTAGCTAATTGATTTAATTTACCAAAAAAATATTTTGCAGCACCCTTAAAATGCAAATATTAAAGCCTATTTCCTTAAAGTATGTATCAACATTTCAGATACACAAAATTACTATTTTACTAGAAAATTAAGGTGATTTAAGGCTAAAAATTAACACTGAATAATTTAGTGGAGAAAAAAAATTAAAAATTGGGCAAAGAAAGATTACATGATAAATATTTATCCTACTTTATGTACAGAAAGAGAACACAAACGTTCTCAACCTCTCAGATTTATATATGAACTCAAAGTTAATAATACTTTAAGATCTTTGAGAGAGTTCTTCAAAGGTAGTACAATTCCTATTTCAAAAAGAAAATCGATCTTGTATTCATCTGAGCCTGAGCTTGGTTTAAATAGTTACAGCATTTTCTTATGTTTACCATATACAGATTGTGCTTGATTGGTGAGTGATAGCAGTGTCCCTGCAGGCTGCTAATTGGATGCACACCTGAAGATACCTGCAAAAACTGGCTGTGAGTAGTGATAGGAAGCAATATATCTTGAAGTGATGGAAGACTACTTTACAAATACAGGCAAGATTAGTATATTGAAGATGCAAGTCTTCCCAAAAGAAAAATTCACCAGTGAGTTAACAGATTTTGTTTTAATGACATTTTTCTTTACTTGAAAATATATTATCATCACAATTCTCTCATAAAATGCTTCATTTTAATGGTGTTGATATGAAACTAATTTATCAGAGGTTTTTGTGTTTCTAAAGAATCTCCAAACATTCTATCTTTTTTTTGGAAAAAGTTTTTGTGCTGAAATTTGTCTTTTCATTGAATGGGTTTGAAATAGCACCGAAATTAGTGCTTTAAAAGTATTCAAAGTGCAGCATTTGAGCACACATCCATTTGCATCAAACTCATAAATGTATAAAATTAATATTTGGTATAATGAAGCATTTTTGTGTTTCATCCCTGGGTTAGGTAGAAATAATACTGGATTACTTGAAAATCTAATGGGATCAGAAAACAGAAATGACATCAAGGGGTCTAGATAAATAAGTGAAGTACATAATAAGAACATTTTTCTTTCTATGTGGAATAGGTTAATATAATAGCCTTAATGGAGAAAATTACTGAAGATGGGCTTCATTTAATTGCTTTTAATATTGATAGAAATGTCTGATTGGAAAGCTTCTTCAAAAGAAAAAATCTACCTGAAAGAAGATTGTGTAAAAAGAAATTAAAATGTTTTAAGAAAAATGAAAGCTTTTTTTTTTAAAGATTGTGAAATACAGTGACAGTTTTATGTTCTTCATGTCTTGCTTGAGTCTATTTTCAAGGAACTTAAAAGCTAAAATATTGCTCTAAACATGATGAATATTTCCATTTTTTCAAAGACTTCATTTTGTTCACTTTATAATTTTTTCCATGGTTTTCCTTTCATATGTACAAAAAGTAGTATGTAGATGATATAAAGAACTATAAAATTAAAACAGAAAGCAAAATATATTTTCATAGAAATTTTGAATTGTAACAAATGTGTATAGAACATGCGTGTTACTACAAGAAAGAGAGCGTTGTTCTGACATGTCTGCCTCTTTTATGACAATAGAGGGCCTATGCCCCTGAAATTTGTATTATCTGCAACATTTGTACATTGATTAGCCATGCTCAGAAAATGCTTGGGTATAGAATTAAGATAGTCTTCTATTGTTTTTAAGGCATCCTAGCACAGTAACCTATTACTTGTTATAATTCCATCAGATCAAAACTCTTCTTCTGATATTGATGCCAGTTAAATTCCTACCATTTTTACATTTATTTCTCTTAGAATTTGAAAGAATATTTGCCTAGCTTGCAACACTACAATCAAATTATTAGGTAATATTAACTAGGGAATATTAGTGCTGCCAGAATGCTCTGGTTGAAGATAACAAACCAAAAATTGTGTCGCAGTTACAAATCAGAAAAATAAATTTACTACTCTTACCAAAAATTTACAACAATCTATCTGAAAAAAAATTAATGAGATTGGAGATATTCCTTCATCTATTTTTATTGGAATTCTTGAAGTAAGTCTGTGATCTCCTTTTGGCACCATTGTATAAAATTTGCCCAGCAAGAAAAACAGATATGAACTATATTTTTTTGCAGGGAAAAAAAAAAAAAAAGAAAATCGTAATACAACTTTTACCAAAAATGTAACTGGCTACACACAGTTTTCTGTTTTATTTTACATATCAATTGCCCTGTATTTACAAACATACCTATCAATTAATATATATTTTTGATCCAATTTGAGGAAATGTTAGACTATCTCATATACATATGAAATCAAATACAAAATGCTATTATGTCAAATTCATTACCTTCATCTCTTTTGATACTATGTATCATGAGAGGGACATTTTCGAAGGAAGATATTGCACTGCTAGGATAATTTTGTGACCACGTTCTTTCTTTCCAGGTCATATATGCAGTTGCTAATGGTGGCAAGAGGAGTAGAACAGTGTATGGTACCATTACTAAGAAAAAAAAAAAAAAGTAGGGAAGACTACCCTGTTCAGGAAGGTAGTTACTTATATTCATCAGTCAGCTTTTGTTCAGTTCTTGGTCACACATATCTCCTGTTTAAATCAAGTTTGTTGAGTGAGTGACTAGAATTGACTAAGTAATTAAAGGTATTTCTATCACTGAGCAGCTTTCAGTTTGGAATGCTATTAAATTAAAGAGCAACTGATTAAATGACATCATAGACTATGCAATTTCAATATCATTGGTGCAGAATAAATGAAAGAATTCATGGATATGAGATGCTGGTTGTTGAATAAAAGGCAGTTCCATATGGCTGAGATGGAAATAATCTTTTTTCACCAAAAGGAAAGTAGCATAGATCAACTTAAGCAACAATATAGAATCCTCTATTTGCCTGCTGCTATTGAGTGAATGTCAACATCCAATGAATCTGCCTCTCCTTTTACATTTCCATGCTTAGTGTACTGCTGGGTGAAGGCTAAGACTAAACACATCTAGGTACTGATGAAATAAGATATTAGAATGTCTATGAAAATGAAAGGGAAAAAATAATTTAAAAAAAAACACATGATTTTTTTGGTTTATTTTAGTGATGCTCTGTGACTATTTATGGTGATGTCATAAAAGTTCATCATTATACAGCCTGTTAATGGTATTTGCTAAAATCTTAATCTAACTGCCATTTTTGCAGAGTATTCAGAGGATGGAGAATGAATGGACAAAATGAACAATTATAAATTAATAGCCTTGATAACCTCACATTAACTTTAGTATGAGAACAGCTGTCATTGAGGACTCTTTTCCTAACTTACCACTTCAGCTACCAGTCAACCCTCAAACCATTCAAGACAGTGACATCAAAATAGAGTGAGAGTTGCTCCTGCAATTACAACTTCAAAGAATCTAGCAACAGTGTTAAAAACAACTGCTATGAAAGGAAGTTGCAGACTTGATGCTTAAAGAAGAAACTAATATGGTGTACTTGACCAAATTGTTAACACTCCAGAAAAGTTTTATTTCACAGTAGTACTTTGAGATAGAACTGATACTTTGGAAGTTTTGAAGTACATCAAAACTTTCTAAACCAAGCAGGACTTTTTCCTCAGTTGGAGAAAGACTATACTTGAGTTTCACATGTGTGTTTTATATGTTATTACCCCTTCAAATAGTTTGATGACGTCACTTTTATTTACATCTAACATTATCTTAAAGGTAATAGATTACACTAAAATATTTATAGTAAATGGATTTTTTCGTCCAACAATTCTGTTTTGTTGAAAAAGCTGTCTTTTTCAGGAAAAAGCTACAACAAGATTTTTTTGATGAGAACACACTATGTCAGCTTATATATAAGTTTTAAACTTGTCTATTTAAAGCTCTGGATATGGACTTAGATGCAGCAGGTGTATTTTGCAAAAGAGATAGGTCTACCCACTTCTTTAGGTTTACTTGTAAATGATTTATCTATTAGCTATCGGAGATGTTCAGCCTTTGATTTAACCAGAAAAAAAAAGAAAAGGGCAAAAGAAAAATGTTTGACTCTGCAGAATGCACAGCTAACCCATACTGACCTCAGAAAAGGTAATATTCCAAAATCATACATTAATGCAATAGGTGTGTCAATAATAACATTGGTATGGAGTAGGTAGCGTGAATCTGACTCAAAGGAAATATCTTACATTTGGATAAATTCTCTGTAATTGTGTTTAGTCACAACCTAAAACCATAATTCTCAGGTGTCTCTTATAAAACCCCAGTGTAACTGCTCTGTGCCTGTACCTCCAAGGAACAAATGAGAATTAATCCAATATTCAGTTAGACAGTATATGAAATGTAGTCAGGGATGTTAACATTGATTCATTCAGGTATAATGAAAGAGAAGAACTACACAAAATGAAGTGATTGGTCAAATAATTGGGTCTGCTTTGCCAGTTTTTATGAAGCAGGCTGAATCCAAAATAAAGGTCCTTCTATACTGAGAAGGGACAAAAATGTTTTAAAAAGTTATGCTGCCGAACTAAATATATGGCATGCTGGTGTGTTATCATGGGCTGCAACTGCCTGAAGCCCATCAGATAACATTACAGACGTGCACCTGCAAACCTTCCTGCATGTAAAAACAGCTTCTATTTGCCATTTCCCTACCATGCAGCATTAAATAAGCAATGTTCAGGATTGGTATGCTCAATTGCCTGATTTGAAATGCAAGATAACAACTGAAACGATTTTTTTCTATTGTTTTCAACATTTGCTTGCTGCTTAGTAAAAGTTTCAGGTGAAAAAAAAAAAAAACCCATGGTAAAAAATGCTTCTATGCATGTTACATACATGACTGTGGAAATAACACCATAATGGTCTTAATAGTGCCTCTATTACAATTGAAAACACCTCTTGTGCTTTGGAAATAGTTACTTCTGGGTATATGGGCAAAGCTATACCAAACTGAAAGGCTTAACGTTGACTTGTCAGGGATACATTAATTTTTCTTGAAATTTTGTATGTTTGTGGAGGGAGAGGGGAAAAAAAACCAACAAGAAATTCCAGAAAGCTTTTTCTGAGTCAGCAGAAATATTTCTCTGGGCGTTAAACTGGACTACATACTTCAAACTCTACAGGGTGTCTAAGGCAGACTTCATCCATGACTCATTTGATTGAAGACTAGGAAGCAATTCAGAACTGTCTACTGAATTAAGTAAAAAAGCTATACATTATATATCTAGGACTCAAAATGGGAGCAAGAAGCTGCTAGACATCCAAGGGGAAAAAGAATCCAGTTATCTAATGATCTAAAAGATGGATCTGTGTCTTGCATCTCAAGTCATCACTGAGAGATGTCACTGTAGTAGCTCAGAAGTGCATTATTTTTTTTTAATTTATTTGTGACATTGGCTGAAATATCAGTGAAGTGTGAAATGTTAATGAAGTTACCTTTATGATATCCATTCTGGACAAGAGTGCAAGAGAGGGATAGAATGCATTTCCCTAGTGTTTCTAAACTGGAATTTTAGGGCAGTTGCAACAGAATACCCTGTGTGGATTTTTGAGTTTTCTGGCTCTCAAAGAGCCCATAGTGAGTTCTGTGTTATCCATAAGCAGAAGAAGTAGCCTGAAGACAGTCAAGGGCTGCAATTTCTTCGTGGTGAGGGTGACAGAACACTGGAAGGGGCTGCCCAGAGAGGTTGTGGAGTCTCCTTCTCTGGAGACATTCAAAACCCGCCTGGACGTGTTCCCATGTGACCTGATGTAGGTGTTCCTGCTCTGGCAGGGGGATTGGACTAGATGATCTTTCAAGGTCCCTTCCAATCCCTGATATTCTGTGATTCTGTGAATATGTGAGTGTGTGTATTCTGCAAGGCAGAAGAAAGACTCTGTCCCTGTTCGTCTGTACAAACCCCTAGCGGATTGGGTTCCTTTGCAACCAGGGCACCTCTGTGGCCATTTCCTCTGTCTGTGCTGGTGTTTGTGGCTGGGAGAAACTTAGGATAGAGACATGGGGACAGGATAGCATGAATGCCTAGGGAGAGAAAGGATGACAGACTTTACCTTCTTTAAAGCAAATCTTCTGGCCCCATGTCTTGGGATATCTGGAAAACCCTCTTTTTACAGACTCTATACTGAGTCTAACATAAGGATATTAAAAAGTTTTTTCACAGTGCTTAAAACTTATCTAAGCTTAATTAAAGCTCTAAAACATCCAAATAGACTTGGCATCCACACTCCTGTAGAGCAAGTAGTAATGCTAGCCTGATATCCGACTGCCCATTTTCTGTAGTTTCAAAACACTTTTGTTTTCTTCAGTTTGCTTCTCCCCTGTGCTTAGTGAAAAAGTACATAAAATGCTTTAGCATAGGTATTCCCTCCATTTAAATATTCCTTAGAATATTTACCTCCATGTAACTATTCTTCAGAAATTACAGTAGGTATCAGTCTATTTATCTTTCCCTAACTTTCATTGCAGTCAGTTTTCCAAAGCACCGTTTCATATATTGTAAATTGTAGGGTCCCAGTAGATTTTCATTTTTTTTGTTGGCCAATAACCTACCCATCCCTGGATGGGGACATATTTGTACATCTAACTTTTTCAGTTGAGTTCTGAAGAATGTGCCTCTCTTGCCTTGAAACTGTGCAGCTCTCTGCAAGCAATAATAATTGTACAAATTTGTGAAATTTCAGGTTTAAGACTGACAGACAGAGGAAATAAGACTAACAATGAGTGAAGCCAGGATAAAAGTCACGCAAGGTAGCAGCTTGGAAAGACCACTAAATGGTCTCATTATCTCCCATAGCTCTAGCTAACCAGAAAATTAGAAACAGCTTCCATGGTGGCTTAAAACCAAGGTAAAAGGGCTGGCTGGTAAAGAGGATGGAGAATATTGCAGAACAATTTCAGGTCTGTAGGAGTAATGTTGCTTGTCATCAGAAAGCAGCTTGTGGCACCCATAAAGAAATGTATTCTGAAAACAGGAAGAAGTGAGCTGAGACCTCATTTTCTTCTCCTAGGGGAGAGATGGATACAAAAGACCTGATGGAAGAAGCCCAGCCCAAAGCTGTCCACTGTCCCACTCAGTGCAGCGAATTTGAGTTTCTACTTCTGAGAGGAGCCAACTATATTAAAAGAGAGGTTAAGCTTCATTAAAAGCACCTTTTCACCAAAAGTAGACAAGGTCAACGAAAAGCAACAGAGAATTTGGCTGAGCTCCTTTGACAGAGTAGCTATCAATGCAGGGTCCTCCTGGAGGAGTTTTCTCCAAGTGTGGACAAAGAAAGGTGTGGAATGAACTGTAGCAGTGTAAATATGTGAAGATGAAAAGTTCTGCAGCAATATATCTCATGTCCTTCAGCATTCTGTAATCAGATTTTTTTCTCCAATTTCAGGACATCTGTGGGTTGAGAACAGGCCACCTGTTCTGAACAGGGCAGATAACGATTTTCTCACTGGGACAGTTGTAAGAACTGTAATTTTTGCTTAACTTGTACCTCCCAGAGGTTTTTCTACTTTAAATTTGCTGCTTTTTATTATTTTTTTCCAGTACACATTTTAACATTTCCTGCTTTCTGAAATCCAATGCTCTGATCATCCAGGTCTATTTAGTAAGGAGAGCTACTGCCAACAGATGGATCACAAAAGCTTATGTGCCTTCTAATGAAACCAATCTTTCTAATTTACTTTTCCCTGCAGAATGTTTTTATGCTTTCCTTATTTCCTTAGAGTGCAACTCTCAAAATCATCTGTTTGACCATGTTCCCAGGGTGGTATTTGTGATATAATAAAATATAAACATAAAAGAAGATATCCATGTTTAGTTTAAAAGTCAGGCAGGCCTCACAGGTGTTGCTGAAGAGGCTTTAATTACTTAGAAGTGACACAATATCATCACAATTACTGTTACCTTGAATGAATATTCATGAAAGGATTATATATTGTAGCAGTGCTGAGTGAACTTCGAATGCTTAGAGCTAAGTTCTGATGCAGAGAAGTATTCAAAGATTTGGAAGCTTATCTGAAATGGCTAACTTGCTCCATGTTGTGACCGTCAGGCACGAATTTGAGAGGTTTGAAATCAGTTCAAGTTAGACCTCTGACACAAAGATCTAGGGATAAGTCACTGACTTAACTCATAAAAAAAAATGGCTGTAAAGCATAAGTCCCCTAAAATAAGAAATCCCTGTGAGACACACTACACCCATTTTCAACCCTTCACAGTATTATTTTTCAAAGACATATCTACACCCTTCGAGTTGAATGAAGTTTCCCACCATGAAGGTGATAGAGCTTGCTGAACCTACTCTCTCCTGTCTCTTCTCAAGAAACTGGGTATGTTCACTCCCTACTTTCTTGAAGAGACAAGACAATAACCTACATTTCTTCATCTACTGGCAACATTGAGTTACTTATCTGGGCTTTATGGAACTGATGATCTATTTTACCCAGAAAAATCAGTTCCTGAAAATACCTGTAACAGGATGACCAAAAAAAAAAACAAAAACCCAAACCCACAACATTAAATTCCCCCTGTTCAATGCAACTTAATTGCAATCACAAAGGCCAGCTTTTATTGTTTTTTTTTAAGCAACAGCAACTGAGATGTAACCTCATTTAAATGTCCTCATCTCAGACTTGCTTGGGAAATATTGCAGAATGAGACCTGGCCCTAGTCAGTGCATCTGAATGTCGGTGTGGTCAAGGGGGATGTTATATCCATCTTCAATGCAAGCCATCTCCAACACAAACAGGAAAGCAGCTGTTTTTCCACTGAAAGCACATCACTGTTTAGGTTTCAATGTAGGAAGCTCTAGGAGGTACCATAGCTCAGTAGAGCTAAGTCCTTGCTGATGTTTCCTGTATTAATCAATCTTGTGTAGTGTGTCTCTGGGACATGCCTTCAGACTGTCTTGAAACTATTTAATTAATTCAGTAAACTACAGTGACTGAACATTACCCAAAGGTTTTTATCTCCGTTCTTAGATTGCAGTTATATTTCTTTGATTGTGCCCAGAATTTTTCCAGAAGTTGCTGAATCTTCTTTGTTTATCATGGACAGATACTAA
Source organism: Nycticryphes semicollaris (assembly GCA_013400055.1). Taxonomy (NCBI): domain Eukaryota; kingdom Metazoa; phylum Chordata; class Aves; order Charadriiformes; family Rostratulidae; genus Nycticryphes; species Nycticryphes semicollaris. The sequence continues at coordinate 77,965 of VXBJ01000044.1, forward strand.
AGAGGCACCAACCTCTAAAACATATTTCTTTTGTCATGTGCAACATCATTATTGATGTTTATGTTGTACCCCCCGAAAGAAGACAAGAATGGAATTTACCATACTTGATTAAGACTGTTGGTGTTGCTATCATGTTTCTGAGGGTGGCTAGGAACTGATTCTTCAAAAGCTATGGAACAAAAAAAAAAGTTGTACTTAGCTTTGCAGCTTAGGAAAGGAAGAAGTTCAGAGTTATTACCTATATTTAAGTAATCGATTAATATCCTAAAAAATTATTTAGAATTTTGGTCTCAAAAGTATCAGCTGACTTCTCTACGGGCTGTATGTGGCATTAGACATATAAAGAAGAATTCACTGCTAAAAGGAGTACTTTAGACTTTCCAAAAACATCTCGAAGGGCTTTTTTTTTCTATGTGAATTGTCAAGTGCATTCACTCAACAACTAGAAAAGTATCAAATTACAACTCCTGTGGCAATAATATCTTCTCAGTCTTTTATCTATTAAAAAAAAAAAAAAAGAAAAGTTAAAATAAAATGTGAGGCTTTTGTTCATGCATAGACAGGCAAACAAAGAATTTCTGTAAACTGGTGAAGATAGTCTGAATTTCCTTCCAGTTGCTGAGTGTCACAGTGGAGTCACCACAAACAAAAGAACAGCACTGAACTGACACACAGTGAAAGCAAGTTCAGGATATCACCCGTGATGAATGATGCATTTTCAACCTGGAGAGTTGCAGTATAAATTGACAGCAGTTTTCCCAGATGGAAATAGATAAACTCATTGAACCTTCTGGCAAGGCTCCACTGTTTCACCAGTTACGCAAATCATTATTTTATTCATTGGAAAACAATGAGATACTCCAAAATTAAAAAATTCCAGCTCCCCAATGAAAATTTAAGACGCTACACATGTATTCATAAGCAGTAGTATCATTATCAGGTTTTAGATTTCCTTTCAGTGGCTTTTGCTGTTTTGATTAGGTGAGGAATTTGAACCTTATGTCCTCACAGGTTCTTGGATTCCTTGTGAGAATCCCTCAGTTAAGGAGAGGCTGCATGTGTGACTCTCTTATACGTCCTGTCCTAAAGGAATTTTCTTATAATTTCCAGACTGCATAACACTCTACTGAATCAGCCCTTTAAAGAAAAGGCTTGACTTTTTCACACCGTACCTTGACTTCATTTTGTAGCTATATTTTTCATCTGAATGCTCTATCTTACAGTTCCTTGGGCACAGCAGCACTGGTTTCTACATGTTTATGGTGTTATACATTTTTTTTTTACCACTGAGAATAAGTACGTCTCTCCTATTCAATATTTTCATTGCAGTCTCTCTCAGGCTGAGCCACAGTTTCCTACCGTTCTTTACATTTCGTTGTCTTTCCACACCCTGTCTTGGGCAATGCATGTGTGGTTCAGCACTGCTGGAGAGACTGGTAAATTCAGAGATTCTCCTGTGGGCTGTAAAGGGGCCCATCTCCTCCAGGGATGAGGGTAAAGCCTCACAGCTTGCATTCATTGGAGTCCTCATGGCAGGGCTCACTTTGAAAGCTATTGACATTTCACAAGATAGTGAAGTCTCCCTGTACCCTATCAGATAAGACAGCAGAGAAGTGACACCAGCAGACTGATATTTTAATTTCTTATGTGTGTTTAGTTTGAAGAAGAATGTGAAGAAGATTTGTGATGTACAGGCCATTCCAGGTAGAGGAAAATAAGACTGTTAATGGTTTCATTCGAAAAACAAATAACTGGAAGCTAAAGCTGAATAGACAATACCATCTCAGTGAGAGAATATTATAGAAAATACTTCACATGTAATCTTGAAGAACTAAGGTTGTGTTAGGTTTAGAGCCATGATTTTTATTTGTAAACTATTTTCTTTTGCTCCAAGGGTTTTATGAGCTGCTTCTAAGAAACAATGAAGTAAAAAGAGCCCAAATCAATGAGACTAAATTTACTATTGGGAAATCTGCAATTTCACTGGAAATTTTTTTTTGAGGGAAACTGAAAATTGAAAATCACTAGTTCAGTGACACCTTTTTAAGTGTCAAAACCATGGTGTTATGGCAGCTTAGTACTACAACACTACCTTGAGGAGAAGCTGTGTAAATTGTGCCATTTCAATTGTATTCTCTGGCTGTACATCTCAGTCCCCACCCTGAACACTGCATCTCCTGAAGATGAGTACTAATGAATGGTCCTGTTGGTCTTCATCCAGTAAGTATAGGAAAGTGTATTCCTTTGAAGGGAAGGGGGTGTGAGGAGAGAAGGAAGGGTAAGGGAAAATAAATCACAAAGGAGGAATTAATGTTTTTTGGATTGTGCCATTTGTTTTGGTTTGTTGCACTCTCTCTTGAACAATTTATAAGGTAGATGGAGAAACTCTTCAGCTGAATTCATGGTTGTCTGTGAATAAAGAGTAAGAATCATCAAACACATCACTAGAAACATGCCTGTTTGTTGTATTTTACCTGGAGGAATCTTAAAGTGATTTATAAGTACTTCAAACCTGAAATTTCCTGGTGAAATCATAGATCTTTCTGCAGTGATTAGCAGAGTGTGCACCTCTGATCTCAGATTGAGACGTTTAGGTCTTCTGAGTTACATGCAAATTACTCATGTAGCTTCAGATGAAGATACTATAGAGCACTGAAATGTTACTAGATGAAAAAGAGCAGATTTAGAATAGGGCTGTAAAAGCATGCATTGATTCTGTAGAAAGAATACTGTTTGCAGGGCTGGGTTTTTTTTTGGTGTTTGTTTTTTCTCTTTGGAGGAGGAACAGAAATCAAGACAACTCTTCTTTGTCTTCCTATCAAAAAATACACTGGTAAGGAACACAGGGGAGTAGGGAGAGTGGTTCCACACCTAGATCTCCACAAACTCTGTTTATTTCCCATCCAAAGTAAAATAGGGACCTTTAAAATCATATATTCAAATCAAACTAACCCCCAAACCAAGATACTAGAGCCAGAGAGTATCCAACTGCTGTTTTGAGCTGTGTAAAGACTAGGAGACAAAACATGAATATGTTTCCTACAATGTCACCATTTCCAACTATTGGTAAGAGTGCAGTGCCTGTCTCCTCTCCCATCAGGAACTCTGTTGTGATCTCAGGAACTAATTTGATGAAAATCCTATTAAAAAAAAAAAAAAAAAACCAAAAAAACCCAAAAACCAACAAACAAAAAAACCCCCAACCAAACAAAAACCAAACAAAAAACAGAAAACAAAAGAAAAGAGAAACAAACAAAAAAAACCCCAAAAAACTAAAACCAAAACCAACCATTTCAATGCTACACAAAAGATTTAAATGGGAAAAGGTTGATTTCTTTTGAAACAGTCCCCAAGACTACTATGCTAAAAATCCACAAAGAAACCTCTCAGTCTCAGAACAGAGGTAAGAGTAGGAAACTGGTTGGAAAGACTTAATTTAATGCAGTATTTCCAAAGTAGTAATTTAGGTTTCTAAGTTACATCTCTTCATATTCAACAGAGAACAAAGAATGTGACAAAACAGTTGTGTTTGTACACATAAAACGTTGGTTTCTGGATTCTGAAGAAGTGGAAGGAATGTAACACCAAGGACATAGCCCAGCCTGACTCCAAAGACAAGTCAAGGCAATTTTTTTTTTTACTTCAGGAATTAGCTCTTCAAATCACTACTTTGGGCTGAGCTCATGTCATCAGCCACCACCCCATGCTTCATAGCACTTGGTTCTAACATGGGCCTGAAAAAAACTATTCCATAGTGCCTAAATTCCTCAGATCTTATAGTCCTTTTGAAAAGAAATGAGAGAGAGATTTTTGGGTTAAATGTGTTTTAAACCCCAACTTTATGCCTAATGCTCTTTAACTACACAGACATGATATATTTGTACACACAGACATCTGTCCTCATATATACTTTAATGAAGAGCAATGAAAAAAGAAGTATCAAGTAATAATGAGCCTCCAACCTTGGGGTTAAATATTAATTTTCTGCTCAAGAGAGAGAAAAACAAATATGGACTTTCCTATTTCACTATTTGTCTTTGCACTTCTGTATCTTCAGCCTGGCACTGTTATGAAATGCTTATGCAAGTGCATTAAATTTTAATGGTAATTGAGCACTTTTTTTCCTTGGTTACATGTTTTAAATTAATATGTAATTTCACTGGAGGCTAAGAAAATCTGTCTCTTCATGTACCTTGGTGCACCCAGGCTGAGAAGTAGGGCACACTAAATAGTAGTTGAGAGAAATTTTTGGGAATGGAATCTAGTCTCTTAATCTGCATCCATTACAGGTGCAATACAATTCAATTCTTAGTAATAAATATCACCACTCTCAAGGAATTGAATCAGGAAAGATACTGTATTTGGAGAATAATGTGTATGTTCTCTGTATTGAGGTTCCTTTTAAAATTTCCATTTCCAAACACATTACTATGTTTTCACATGTGTTACTCCTGTATTAGGAAGCATAAATATCATAAACTCCTGAATGAGAAATGCCAGAATAAACCCTAGCAGACTCAGGTGTCAGAGTAGGGAAGGGGATGGGAGGGCAAAACATGTTGCTTAGATCATCCAGACAGATCACAGCAGTTGTCTTTATGGGATTTGGTGGGAGGTTGTGGAAGAGTTACAGATACTGAAACATTTCTAACATAAATATCTACTTATTTCTCAAATCATCTTAAAACTCTGAATATCTCCTGGGCCTGATATCCTTTTTCTCAGAGCATAAGGGAAAATAAATTTATGCTTCAAATTTGACGATATTTTGTAGGCATAAATCAAAATATTTGTGATAAGTGAATTAAGTCCATTTTCATAGGTCCCTTATCATTTTGCAACCCATTTTCTTCAGATATACATATATTTAGAAACATAGCATCTATATTTACAAACAAATGGACTTTTATTTTGATGCTGATGAAACACCCTGTTGCTAATTTTTGAGGGCAAGCATTGCCTAATAGGATGGCTCAATTGTATTGTCACTTCTTCTATAGTCATAAGGAATCCTCCTGACAGATGGATAGAGTTCAGTTTGTCAGGGACGTGATTACATACAATTCAACAGTTTAACATCTATGTAGGGGCTTATGTTAATTATTTGCTCAAACAGTTGTTGAACAAGGTAGCCTATAAGCTTCACCAAAATTTCTTACAGTAATGTTTAAGAAAGTTTTTGCATTATTAATTTCAACAATTATTAATTAGTAATGCTTACTTTTGCTGCAATCTTCTGACATAAGCAATACTTTGGACTGTAATTACAACATATATTTATCCAGCTATTCCTTAACAGCATCTTTATAAAAAAAACTTGGCAGGAGAAGGCTGTCTTTCTTTCAGGCTGCTCTGTGGAACAGTACCCCTGAAAGGAGCCAGTTCAGGAATGTTCGAGTGTAAACCCAGCAGGATACACTCGCTCAATCACTTCCCCTCAGAGTGAGATGAGGCAGAGACTCAGAAGAGGAAAAGTGAGAAAACTCATGGGTTGAGATAAAGACAGTATAACAGGTAAAGCAAAACCATGCGTGCAAGCAAAACAAAACAAGAAATTAATTCACTACTTCTCATCAACAGGCAAACTGTCATTCATCTCCAGGACAGGAGGTTTCCATCATGCATAACGGTTACTTGGGAAGACAAACATCACCACCCCAAATGTCTCCCCCTACCTTCTTTTTTCCTCAGCTTTATATGCTGAACTTGATGTCATATGCTATGGAATATCCCTTTGGCCTGTTGGGGTCAGCTGTCTTGACAGTGTCTTCTCCCAGCTTCTTGTGTCCTCTCAGGCTGCTCACTGGCAGGGCAGGTGAGAAGTAGAAAAGATCTTAAATCTGTGTAAGCACTGCTCAGCAAACAAAAATAACTTTAACCCAGCCAAAACCAACATAAGGAAGCTACTTTTGGTTTGCTGAGAAGAGGCTCCTCAGGACATAAGAGATGTAATCCTGAAATCCTTGCTCTATTGAAAAAAAAGATAATATTTCCGTTGATACCAGTGCTGTCATAATTTCACTCAAAGCACTTTTCATGCATACAAAAATGTGGTAAGTTTGCTAGCATTTGCTAGTGAGATGGAAATGCTTAGGTGTACAGGGGACCAGATTGCTTTCTTTCAGACAGTATTTCTCATAAATATAGGTGGATGCTTTGTTCTTGTTGGCCTTCTGTTACAACTCTTGCAACACACTGAAGAGTACAGTTCAATAGCAGTAATTGGTGACAATCTGAGGATGACATCCTACTTTTCACTGTAAACCTGTGATTCTTTTTTATTATTATTATTTTTATTTAGCCAGTTGAGACTATAGCAACAAAATTCAGCTTTTACATTAAAGTGTCACTTTTAAATACTAAGAATCCTTTGCAGCCATGGCACAGGGGAATATGTTGCAATCTGGCACAGTAAATATCTTCCACAAGAACTAATCTTTTTCTTGTCTTAAAAGAAACACTTTATGAGAGCCAGGTAGAACAAATCTTCTAGATGACATGACATTAATTCTTGAGCTCACTCAGACACAACACCATCACACTTTTATAGAGTGAAATACAAAACAAATCTGCAAAAATCAATGCAAGAATAGTAAAACTGCACAGCCCCTCCCCACACCCAACAACCTACCACAGCCTCACCCACCCTTCACAAGTCTTGGAATGAGGCAATGCATGCTAAAAATCATATATTACTGTTTCTTTAAAACCAAAGAAAATAAGTAACTTCTTCCCAAGCCATTCTGAGGTCTTAATCAGGATCTCAACTCTGTTGATTCACGATTCATGGCACCAGAGCTCCTCTCTGTTCTCACTGAATGGGAGTACCTAGAATCATAGAATTTTCTTGGTTGGAAAGGACTTTTAAGATCAAGTCCAACCATCCACGTAACACTGCCAAAACCATCACTAAACCATGTCCCTAAGCACCACATCTACCTATCTTTTAAGTACTACTCGGGTATGGTGATTCCACCGTTTTCCTGGGCAGCCTGTTCCAATGCCTGAAAACCATTTCAGTGAAGAAAATATAAAATCTAAACTTCCCCTAGCACAGCTTGAGGCTGTTTCCTCTCATCCTTGCAGCACTTACTCGGGAAAAGAGACCAACTCCCACCTCGCTACAACAACCTTTTAGGTAGTTGTAGAGAGTGATAAGGTCTCCCCTCAGTCTCCTTTTCTCTAGGTTAAGCAACCCCAGTTCCAACAGCTGGCCCTCATAAGACTTTTTCTTCAGACCTCTCACCAGCTTTGTTGCCCTTCTCTGAACATGTTCCAGCACCGTGATGTCTTTCTTACAGTGAGGGGCTCAAAACTTAATATGGTATTTGAGGTGCAGCTTCACCAGTGCTGAGTACAGGGGGATGACCACTCCCCAAATCCTGCTCGCCACACTATTTCTGTTACAAGCCAGGATGCTGTTTGTCTTCTTGGTGACCCTGGCACACAGCAGGCTCGTGTTCAGCTGGCTGTCAGACAACACGACCAGGTCCTTTTCTGCCAGGTGGCTTTCCAGCCATTCTGCCAAGCCTGCATGGAATTGTTAGGACCCAAGTGCAGGACCCAGCACTTAGCCTCAGAGGAATTTGATAATGCCTTCATAGAGGATCATAGTCCTCACAGGTGGAGATTTATGAGACAATACATGGTGCAGTCACCATTGTCAACATTTCTGGGTGCTAAATGGCTACCTTATAAACAACTGAACTTCCAGGCCTGTAAGTGAAGCTGCCTATTTCTTCTAAGCACTTCTCCAGACAGGGACTCAGGGTAGACTATGTCTAACAACGTCCTTAGCAATGCAGTTAAAAATTCAGTGCCAACTCACCTGGATTAATCTGTTGTTTACTTTTTTTCTACTTCACATTTCCACAAATGTTCTTCTACTTGACTTCTATTTCTGTTTTCCCAGCTGGCTCTTCTTTCCCATATATCAAGCCTGCCTGTCCTCCTCTGCTCTTTGCACTCTCCTGCCCCCCCTCCTGCCTCTTCACTTACTTCTCTTTTTGTTGAGCCTTTTGGAGAGGGTAACTTAGGTCTGGGAAACCTCCCCTTGTCTCAGACAACCTGCAACAATCTTGGAAGTCTCCCATGCCATGCTCTGCATGGCGGAAACTCTCACCAAAGAAGAAATGGGAAGACACTGGGACAATTTCTGGAAAAACCATAGCCTTCTTGCAGAGGTTTTCTACATGGGCAAAACCAGGGATATCCAGCCCTTTACTCCCACTTCCCTGTGTACCATGCCAGTGTGGTTAATGAGCCTAGGTCTGAGGTAACCAATGGCAGACTTCAGTCTATTGTTTTTCTAATATTGAACATAATGAACTGTGTTTCCATGTGCTGCATCAGAGTTCATTTTGTTTCTGCTGACACTTAATATCCATAGATATTAGAGAGCAGAGCTAGAATAATCTCTTGGGTAATTTACTCTATCTGCCTGCACTACTAAAATTTGGTATTCATAGATTCCTACACAATCCCCATTAGTTTACCCTGATTACATGCAATGATAGTGATTCGGTACCTTCCTTCATCTGACTTTATTATAATGTATTATTTATAAGACTGCTCCAGTATCCATGGCATGGTGTAATCAAAGCAGGGACACAGCACTGCCACAAAAGTCCCTAACAAATGCAGCAGGCACCGAAGGCGACTTAGTACAGCAGGACAAACACATTGTGTTCAAATTCTACACCAGTTTGAGCCCACTCCTGTCACAAGCTGTGAAGATACCTGCATGCAGTTTGATAAATAAGCCCAGCTTTATTGTATTTATTTGTTTATTCCCCATCTGCCTGATTTAATCCCCCAAACATCACTTTTAAATCTGGGTTCAAACACCATAGCCAAAAATCAAAACCTACAGACGGTCCAAATCACAGGTGCACAAAATTTGAAGACTACATAAAGACAGCTGGTGACAGAAATTATCCTGAACTACTGGGTTGGGAATCCACCATCAGATCCAAAACTGTCTCCACAGATGCATTTTGAAGGCCAGCCTGCCTCCCTCCTCAGATCTTGTGTGTCAGGCTGGGACTTGGCCTAGAGCTGGCTCAAATTTGGCCTAGGTGCCTCTCCAGATCTTGGACCCTGTTTCTGATATCGACCCAAGTGTCATGCTCTTGGTAAAGCACCGAGACCCAATGTATGTTTTATACAGATATGTTATATACCTGACTGATTCCTAGGTGGCAAGAGCAAATTCAGGGAATTCCCCTCATACCAAATAATCCAAATTCCCCTACATATATCACTATCACATTTTTTCCACCCATTGTCTCTGTGAAAGGAAAGTTAAAATTCCTTTTTTCAGCTCTTATATAGCAGTAATAATTCTTATCACAGTGAAAATATGATGAAGGACTGCTGACAAGGCCAGAAACTTTTTTAACATTGGAGACTATTTGCTCAGGAGTCTGTTTGAGACGTGTGGAGGCATGCTGAACACGTAAGTTATCTGTTTCCAACTTGAGCAGCCCTAATGTAGGCTTAGGGTATGCCTGTAGTGGAGAGCAAACCAAAGGGACAAAAAGACAAAATACAACCATACTTAATAGGAATTAAGGAAAACACAATCTTATATTTGGATCCTGATCTAGAAATAACTTTATCATTGAGGCCACATTTCGGATTAAGGTCTTGATTCTTCGGAAGAGTTACATTCACTACTGCATCTAAGAATTTGTGCTTTCAGACACTGATTTGCATGTGTGTTGTGTACTGCTCATGAAGGCAATTTCTATATGTTAAGACTGGTTAAAATTCTCATTGCCAGTATGAAACCTGTCTGGATTAACATCAGCAAAAACTTATTCTTGATTACCTTACAGAATTCCTCATTACCTTACAGAACCAGTAATCTCAAATGTAACATTAATTACCTTTTCCCCATAGTTTTTAGCAAATGAAATGTATAAGTAATAAGATTAGACGATGATTCCTTGTTTCTGACACCTCCCTCTGGCATTTCTTACTTCTTTCTAAGTGCTTTCTGGGTTTAACTGGCAATTATTCTAAATGCTTAAGAGTCTTTAAATGCCTGGGCTCAGCATTCCCTCAATTTATTTGCTCATACAGACCTCACAAGTTGTATATTTTATAAACATTTAAATAATTAAAGTTTGAACCTGCAGGGCTTTCCTTACTGAATTTTGAAAAGGAGGAGAATTTAATGGGAAATCAACTTTAATTGCATTATCTTAACTGGAAAAATTATTTGTCAATGTGCATTACCAGATTTTATTTGGTAATACAAATTCTTTCAGTGAAAAGATTGTGTTGACTGATTTAACTAGGCATACTGCAGCAAACATTAATAACTTCAGAAGCAGATAACGTAATCATCTTGCGTTATTGACACAACATCTTTTCATGGTTTGTTGAGACTAAAGAGGCAAATGTAAATCCAGCACTCTCAACTGTCCTTAATTTGTAAAACTTTTGTCAGACAGAATTGCATTGTTATTTTGTTATCACCTACATCAGCCTGGCAATACAGGTAATTAGACTTCTAATGTTTTTCACTGAAGTCTCAACTGAAAATCTAATCCTGTGGGCCTTTGTAAAAGCGTTTTGTATTTTTTAACTTCATTGCTCTGTTTTGCTAGCGTCATCATACTTATAATAAAATGTAAACTGAAGCCTCTGCAGAGTTTGTTTTATGAAGTGTGGTTTTCAGCCTGTTCTATTTCTGAAAGGGAGTAGTTGGACAGGAACTATCCTAGCAGACATTAACTCCAGGAAAATTAGTAGCAAAAGAGTTTCCCTATGTCTCCATCATTGCAACAAAGCAGAAACCAAGTATTGCCACTCCATGATGTAAGAAAATATAAAACCAGAAAAAGATGCAATTCTCTAAATGCATATGCTGTGGATTAAAGGAGGACACACAAAAAAATCCAGACAACAGATCAAAGCTGGAAGAAGAGAGAATATCATGGCATTGTTTTTAAAGCAAAGACAGGTGCAATCATGTTAAATCCTCATATATGTCATATATAGGAAATTGCCACAAGCTACCCTGCATCGTTGTTTTCTAGCAGTGAGAATTGATAAAAAAATAATTAGCAAAGGTGCTGTGATGTCACTGGATACACTTTGTTTTGCGTCAGCCAAGAACATTGCCAGTTTGTAACTATGTGACCATGTTTGTAACACTTACCAGCTCCTGCTGGTTTCAAATACTTCATTGTCTTCAATGAAATTACCTAAGCGTATGGAATATCTTTTACACTGTTGTAACCTTCAAAGTAAAACCAATATTCAGAATTGATAGAGGAACCAATATTTAGAAAATAATTTTCCTTACTAATGTTTCTGAACTTTTATTTTGCAGTAAATCACATCTGCTCACATAGATTCTAACTGCACATAAATGATTCACTTAAGGTCTTCTGCTAGAAGATAACTTTCCTTAAGCTTGCAAATTGCCCAAAAGCTATACTATGAGGTGGTTTTTGTTGGCATAGACAGTTAGAAAATGTGTAGCTGTAAAATATACTGGCATACATGATTCTGTGTGAACACTTTATATGAAATCACATCTGGCACAAATCATATCTCAGTCGCATTAGAAGGATACTTGTGCCCTGTCAATGATACAAACACAACAGGACAGAGATGTAGAAGATAGCTGTTCTTAGTTTACTGTGTGGTAGGACAAGTTGGTTAGGGAAATTTATAGAAAGCATTTATTCTTGCCAGTGTTGTTGAAAATATTGCAAATGTGAAGTGAGGGGATTAGACCACCACTAAAGTATTAATGGTTGGCTGTGGAGGTTCCTTTTATTTAATCAAACATTTTTCTATCTGGTAGGGAATATCTTAGAAGAGAGTCAAGAGCTCTGAATAATTTTCCCTTCCAAAAGAGGAAAAAAGTTTGTAAATAGCTGACTGACAAATCCAAATGTGATATATTTTGCCATGTCAAAGAGAATGATGCAGGACGCTGACCTGCTAACACTGTGTAATTCTTAATGCCTGAAAAGTGACATGAGAGCTTTCTAAGCACCTCAGTATAGCCATTTATGTAGAGTCAATCATATAGCATGCTTATGGCACATGGGCCCTAAATTCAAGCTAAGCTTTGATGTGATCCAGAGTTCAGGTAGCCCTATGTCTAAATTCTTTGAGGGTCCCAAGCTGGGTCCTATGCTATGTCTGTTTATTCACAAACTATAACATAGTGGTAATTTCATACTCTCTCATGTGCATGCAAACAAAGGATGGGTTCAAGATGGCTGTCTTCTCAGCACGTAAATTTCTTGGTTTACTTTTCAGGGCAGCCCTGCTCTATCTGCTAAATGTACTGGGAATCCAAGTGATCAGCTCAGGCAGTCCAGATGGGCCTCACAAGTTCAGGCATGGGTATTTTAGACCTTGCTACACCATACCTAAACAGAGAGCCACTGATGTATGTTTTTGTCTGAAATATTTGCTATTGACATTACAAAATTGGATGAATGAACTTTTCTTTTTAAATTAATGTTGATTTACGGTTTAACACCCCCTCATAATAATTTTTAAGATCCAATCAAAAAAAATTTTAGATTGAAGAAGAAAAGATGCCTTGTTTACTAATGCAGTTTAAAGGAGAAACTGTGAAGGTGGATTATTAATCCAACACGTTTTCACTGTTTCCCACTGTGTCGTATACACGCTAAGATGAAGACTTTATTGTAAACATGCATTAAACCTAGCAACAGTCTATGAAGCCTTATTCAACACCAGTGACACTCAGATGCATAGTACAAGTGCCATTTCTGGTGATTTGAGGCTCTTGTTTACATGGGGGCAAAATTCCAGGACAACAGATTATACTGGATGTGCCTCTTATTTTAAAGCAGTCACCTTCACTCTGCATGAAACACCCTAAAACCAGAAGGTGCTAAACCACTCACAATGTAAAACTAATGGGAAAAAGGATCAAACTAAATAATTCACTCCAGTTACTCAGTTCCCTCTAGCCCTGGGTAGTGTTTCAAAAATCTATTTGGACTTCAGGCACGTACTTAAGAACCTATGTTTGTCCTAAAGATTTGAAAGGCCAAATTGGGACAAGAACTTACATTGCCAGATGTAAAGCTCATTAAAGAAAATTTTTATTTTTTTTTTCTTTCAAGGAAAGAACAATATTATGGCTTTAATGATATTATTACAATCTTATTAGATGCAACTAATCATCAAATTCAGTCCTTCACTGTTTCATTTAAACATATTATTAGCTTTGATTCAGTCTGTATTTCTGTGCTTTTGTCCTGAAATGATTGAAATTATTTCAAATTCAGTATAAATTGCAAATATCAAATACTTTAGGCAAGAAAGAAAATATACAAGAAACCAATTTGAAAAAGGACACATTATCTGTATTATTTAATCCACATCTCCGTCTCATTTGCTAAACTATATAATTTTACTCTTTAACACATAGTTTTCCACTGCCTTGATGTTTATCTTCAGAATGCAGGTGACAATGATGAAGACACAAGAATTTTATAAATGTAGGATTTTCAGATGATATGTTGTCTGGAAATATCTCTACCTTTTGGAAAGTCCCAGTTCAGGGATTCATAAAACACTTCTGCTATCTTCCTGCACCTCTCTGTGAAGTTCAAGTAAAAAAATCCAGGTGACCTGGTATGATTCTCTTTCCTTTCCCTGCCAAACTCATTGTTACACTGTATCAATATTTTTATACTTTTAGTGAAATAAAACAGTAATTCCATGTAGGTTTACAAAACAAGCAAAGAAAGGCTATATCAAAATCATAAATAATAATCATGACCTTTCTGCCTCTAACTTCATCTGCCACTGACGCAAGAGCATTTGATGTGGCACCGCACAGGTCAAAAGGGTCTCTTAAAGGAAAGAGCTTGCATGCAGCTCTTTCAGCTGTCTCACTAGCTCTGGAGTTTGGGATTATGCATAGAGCCATAATGAACTTCAGAAGTTTGTACTGAGAGTTCATGTGATCAGCCATGCTTGATTCTCACTGATGCCCCATTTAAACCTGCTGAGGCTCGCAAAGTGCTATTTACTTCAGATTTAATCAGTGACTTCATAGCAGCACTGGAGGTTACATAGTACTTGAAGTAACTCTCTGCTGAGCAGTGACAGTAGAAGAACGGATGGCAAACATTATTTCGACAACTCTGCCAATACTTAGGCCAAAATATTGTCGACGGTGCCTCTTTACAAGGCTCTATCTGAGTTGTGAGGACCAAATCTTGCTCTCTTTTACACCTCTGCAGCTTTCCTGAAGCTAGCAACCTGAAACTGCATTTACTCAATATTTAATCACAGCCTCACAGCAGTGGCAAGGCTTATACTCTCCTTGGTTGCAAATGAGCTGGTCTGCTGAGGAGTGACAGGAGCAGAAGGACCGCAGTGTAGCGTCTTGACACCCCTCAATATGGGGCTAAACAAGAGTCGACAGCTTTTCTCCCAAAGACATCTTTTGTTTTTCAGGGCCAAATTCTGCCCTTGCGTATACCTCTTCACCCAGTGAAGGTAAATAGAGCAGAATTCAGTCCTTAATATACAGAGCAAGTAACTCAAATGGGAGTTGTCAACTCTGTTTTACCAAATGCAGTTAAAACTGTTCAGCCAACAGAGTTATCAGCTGGCTCAGCTGAGAAGAAAAGGAGAAGGCGTCTGAGTGCTAATGAAGCACAATAGTCATTCAGAGCACATCAGGAAATGGCAGCAAGCTAGGCTGGTGCTGTTTGGGAGGAACCACAAGCCCCAGGCAGCACATTTTCCAACTGGAGATAGAAGTAATAAGTATTAAATTGCTACAACAGAATTATAAGGTAGTTAAGACACACCGTTATCATTAAAGTAGTCCTTTTGTCTTTTGCCTATAGAAAAATCATAAGATAAGGTGTCTAGGGATGATACCTACATCAGTGTTAAGGGCTCAGTTTTATCCCTTGTGGTTTAAAACACTCTGAGTGAAATCATCTATAATCTTGCCTCAGTAGAGATGCAGAGATAGAAGGAGGAGTTTACATTTTTAAGGTAAGTAGCGCATATTTAACTAAGCTGTTTTAAACAGATTCCTTTATCTACTAAAGTAATAGTCACTCCCCTGAGTTTTGTGAATAATTTCTTCAGAATGTATCGCACAGATTTAAAGAGGCTGAAATACCACAGCAGCCAATGTCTTTCTGTAGCGATATATACCTGAACAAACGCTATTGAGAACAGGCCACTTTTCAAATAAAATTATATAAGCAAGTAGACCTTGAAAGAGCAAGGATATGTATTCTTGTGAATACAAGAACAAGACTAAGCCAAAATTTTTACATGCATATCATGTCCTGGCCTTATGTACTTTCTGAATTGTTTATATTATGGTAATAGGTTTAATATTCAAAATTAGTAACTTCACCTTTATCAATTAGTAGTCAATTAAACATCATATAAGGCACAGCAGAATTCCAACAATATGTTCAAGAAATTCAGTTTAATCCCTTTTAGTTAAATTAATTTGGATTTCTATATAGGAGGTCTAATCTAAAGGAAAACAGAAAGATGTATTTTGGAAAAGAAACAACTCTGGCCCTTTGAACTGTAAGGTTAAAACTGAGGACTCTTTTTCTAAATGATTCTATGTTTTTTTGGTTGGGTTTTTTTGTGTGGTTTCTTTTTCCCTCTGTAGATTTTGAAAAGAGGTAAAGATCAGATTTTTTCTAATTAATTAAGAATTTCAAATTATTTTGTAGCACCCATTCTATGAATTATCCTGGTCCTGACTGACAGGAAAGCACAAAATCTCATCAATATTTGTTTAAAGAATGTAAAAGTGTAAAGCAAGTTTACCTTAGCAGCCTTTTCAAAACATCTCACAGAGATATTATCTGTGGTGCAACTCATACCAAAAGCTTGGTGAGACTGTAACTCAAGCAATCCCTGCAAACTCTGAACAGAAGAGTGTGTGTAGGACTTACTCTTGGAAAGGAACACCCCTCATTCTTTGAGATCAGTGAGTGGTTTTGGGGTTTTTTTTTTTTGTTTAGTGGCTTGTTTGGTCGTAGCTTGAAGGTGCGTGGTTTGGCAGTAGCCTACAAACCTTGCTTTTGTCTGTTTCTTCTGAGTAGCTCAAGAACTTCACAGGTAGATGTACGACAAAAAATTTCCTGTCTCTAATCACAGCAAATGGATAATTGCTAAATCATACAGAGGACGGACCTTACAGAGCCAAAAGCTTTAGAAAGCTGAGCAGTACAAGAAACAGAGAACAATAAACAAGGGAGGTTAAAAGAAGAAAAGTGTGTAAAATAACTATATAGCCTAAATTGGGCTATTTGGGTTATTTTGTTTACAAAATGAAGGATGAGAGAAGATCTAATGGCTTTATATGAAAAATCAGGAGGAGAGGAATGATTCAAGCTAAAGATTGCTGTTCAAAAAATATACACAAATGGCCCATGAATACATTTGAGCTAGAAACTAAGGCAAAGACCCTGTCTGAATATTGGAGCAGTCCTTCATCGCCTCAGCTGCCGCAGAGTGGCTTTTCTATGTGCATTGAGAACAAGAGAATAACTGCAATTTTTAGATAAAGTTTGAGCAGGCTGTGAAAGAAATTATCTAGTTTGGTTGCATGTAATAGGAAGATGCTGGACTGGATGGCAAAGAGGGTCCCTTTTGGTTACAGGTTTCTATCAAGAAGACCACCATATCTGCATGTTTTATGCACACGTGTACATCAGCCAGAAATTCTAAGAGAGCCATGAGGCTTAATTTATTCACAACATTCCTTCATGGTCATATATATTCTTTGTTACTGGGAATATTAAAACAGTGTATCTCTCTATGGCATATCTAAATTACTCATTCTGCTCTTTATCCATTCTCTTGCTTATGGGACTAAAGACATCAATGCATTTTTCCCTTAATGTCATTAACATGTTTTGTTTGGCTTGTCAACTGCAGAGCAACTTAGAGTGAATATTTTTCTCTGATACCTAAAAAGAGATTTTAATTTTAAATGGGTAGTCCATCCTATTCAAAAGCTATTAAGTAAATCACATACTTAATGCATTTCATTCCTTCTCTACATTATCATGCTACCCAAAAGATGCCTGTGCTCTGTTGTATATAGTTCACAACAGACTGTGCTGTCAGCTGCTGAAAATACATTATATTTGTAATTAGAGTGCATTTTCTTGTTGTTTGCCATTTTTGCACATTCTTTTTTGCTCTCCCAAAAGGGGATAACATTTTTTTTCCATGTTGCATGAGTCAGTACTATCACCCTGTTCAGTAAGTGCAATACTAACAGAGTACAGAGTGAGCAGTGTGACCCAGTGGATTGTCCCATTTATACTGAAGAGCAGTTCCTCCTAATTCACTATGATGTCTTCCTAAAACTGGGAAGAAAATCTAGCTTTTTGCTGTACAGCAGGATGATCCTCTACCTTACCTTTTCCTCAGCACAAGCAGCTTAATTTAAGAACATGTACACTATAACAGCAATCACTTCTGTTTCCTTGGAGGGGATTACAGGCTAATCTTCCTGCAAATGCTCACTGAAATACTACCCTTCTCTCTCTATGGACAAAATTACAGTACAATTAATGCAAAATGGAGTTTTGCCATAGAGTTCAGCGTGGCAGGTCTTTCTAACTTCGTCACACCCTACTCACAGTACTGTCAGTTAAGTCTCATGACTAATTTTAAATATGGATTACATTAAATTGTGAGGATAAGTGGCATAATCTGACTTTTTGGTGCATGAGTGTTATGCTGGACACATTCTGTAAGGAAGAATAGACAAATATTCTTGCATGAGAAAGAAAAGTCAAAAAACTCCATGGATAGCAAAATTTATGAAGACTGTTAGGATTTCTTACTTGTTGTTCCTGTTGTGAATTCACAGATGTTTAAGGTAATATCAGAGGCTCCTCACATACACGGCTTCCATTTTGTGCTTTTCCTTGGGCTGCATTTTCTACAAACTCATGAGCAATTTTAGATCTAGATACTATATCAAATTTCGTTAAGCTTGGCTAATAGCATCCAAAGCTTTTTTTTTTTTTTTCTATTTCACACACAGAGAAATTATCATGTAAGCTTTATTCCCTTATGAAACCAAGCTTTGTATCTATAAAACTCTCAAAAAAGATTCATATTAATTCTAATTTATCTAGGTAAAACCATAGAACTTCAGCAAACCATTGAGGCAAGAAAGGTAAACAAGGTACTTTAAAGGATAAAAAAATAATAATACTTTAAAGTGCATAAGAGAAAAAACAAGATCAATTTATTTTGGTACAGGTTTGAAAATAGTCAATTTTGTACACTCTCTCTGGTAGGCATAGCACAACATTTATAGTGGTTTCAGAGGTCTGCAAATAGACAAGGAAACAACAGAGATCAAAATATATTATAGGCTAAAGTCATAATCACTGTAAGATTCTCTTTGCCTCTGTAAATTTAATTCAGCTAATCCACCACCTTGTCCCCAAGTGACCACTGAAATATAAAATATCTTCTGATTAGAGAGGCCCAAGTTCTTCTCTCAGTCACATAAATAAAACAAAAATGAACAAAAAAAGAATGAGGAAAGTATTGCTTTGCTGGCTGTTTTTCTGGTTTTCCTTTATTTTTTCCTTTAATATTTGTTTTGTGGATACAATCAATAAGAAGGCTGGTGCATTTCCTGGAGATACTTTCGGAGGAATAATCCCTCAGAAGCTTCTGTGATATGTAGGGATTGTGTGCATTAACTGCCCTGTGACTTCACCGCCTCACCTCTTCCTGACCACAAAATATTTGGAGAGTGCATGGGTTGCAATTATACCTGTTCTTTGAAAGAGTAAAGCTCATCATCTCCTCCATGCCAAACTGCACATGAGCTTAAGATCCAAGCAGGAAATAGCCCTTAGAGGAAATACCATGATAAAATCTCCTGAAACAGAACTTGGGATAAGTACAGAGAAAGGTATTTGGAAAAGGAGGGCCAATTAGAAATCCAAAGGCAATTCTGAATCTAAATTTTACGTCTCAGTTGTGGTCTGTGTGACATATCTGGGATCCAACACTGTAGCAGGCAGCATGTTTCTTCCCCATTGGGACAGTGCCATTAAGTCCTAGGTTACCTAAGTTCTGCATCTCTGAATCATCTGTATATTAGATCCGATAATAGCACATAAGACAATCACTGATGTAAGTTCTGCACCTCTGACTCATCTGTATATTACGTCTGATAGCACATAGGACAATCACTGATGTTTTCAATGAAGAATGCAAATAATAATTTCTTTGCAAGATAAAGCTTCTTCCATTTGGATATATTACTCCTTATACTCCCATTAGATCAGGGAAGCTAATTATTTTTTTTTTTAAAGAAACTTCAAAATGACACGTTAAAATATTCGCAAATAGCCCAAGAAGTTTCACAAGACCAGAGACACCCCAGCTGAGCCTTCTGTGCTGCTACTATTGCTAAATTCAGCAGGCTTGCATTTCCAGCTGTAGGGCTCCCTGCACCATATCATCCCCTGCAGATTTAGAAAGGTGGCAGGGGTGTGCTGTTATAAGTGGAGACAATGACAAATGAGTGCTTTGGTTTATTTTACTGTCATTCCTGCAGTTCTCAGGTTTGACAGAAATGAAGAGTGAGTGGAAACAACAATGAAACCTAATGCCACTGCTCTTAAAAAGATAACCTGCTTTCACAAAATCCCCAGCAAGTCCAGCATAGTACGGGAGGGAGCTGGATTTTTTTTATCAATTCGTTTTCACGTTTGTTAGTAATTTTTTATGGATTATTATTTTATTGCTCATCAGCTCTATGTCTGTGAAAGCAATTTCCCAGAGGAAATGTTCCTGTGGTTCCTAAGTGGATGCAGAATCTCAGATGATGACACAGTGCAAAGACAACAAGAACAAAATAAAGAAAAACCTCATGGAATCAGATGGAAAAATGCATTCCAGTGTACCAATGGGTCCAGTTCTTCTAAATAGTGAATGCCCCACTACTTAAATAAGCTATGTCCAGAAGTGCTTCAGGATTTTATAATGCAGACACCAAGTTGAGAGGATATACTGCATTTCTAGTAATCTGAAAAATAACTGGGTACTGGATATTTAAGTATTCAAGAAGCTGGATCCTGTTGCTTTGGTTCTGCATAGCTGAAATGCAATATGAGAGAAATATGCTTTTCACAACATATGCTTAAGAGAAAAGGAAGGATAAGAACAGAAGATAAAGCAGTTAAAATAAGAGTTTTGTATCTTATCTGCAAATCCTTTCCAGTCTGGGGAAATAATTTTCCTATAGGTATTAGATCAAACTCACACATAAGCAAAGAAATAGGAAGAATCTTTGCTGAAAGAGTAAGTTATAGA
This sequence comes from Nycticryphes semicollaris, assembly GCA_013400055.1. NCBI lineage: Eukaryota > Metazoa > Chordata > Aves > Charadriiformes > Rostratulidae > Nycticryphes > Nycticryphes semicollaris. The sequence continues at coordinate 98,332 of VXBJ01000044.1, forward strand.
CCATCATATACGATTTGTGTTACCTGATGGGAAGGCAGAGCTTTTGTTTGTTTTTTTACTGTTCTTTCTTAACTAAAAGAACATTTTAAATTAAGGCAATATTTTAAAGCAAAAGACTACCCCTTTCCTCTGGGGTATATTAATATATGAAATACCACTATGAAAAATGGTCAGTATGAGAAAAGAGCCAGCAGACAAGTGGCTGGATGATGTGAATGATTCATTAGATTAAGATTTATTATCTAGCTTTCTTTTTTGAAATCCAACTGCAAAATCAGTAAAAGCAGAGCAATCATATAGGGATCTTATAGGCAAATAAGCGATGATAGTTGTCTCTGAAAAGAGGAGGAATCAGCACTACTATTCTCAGGGGCTTTCTGTACATAAGATCAGAAGAAAATGCTGCGTAGCTCTTATGTGATGAGGGTGCTAACTATGGTTGAAACAGCCAGGGCAAGAATTACTGATGGAGGGGAAGCAGAAGCACAGGGGAGCTCACTCTCCTTCATTCAAGCTTTCATGTATAAGTACGAGAGCCACCTCACAGGGCCAGGCACAAATGTGATCAGCTCCACTGGCTGTTGAATACAGAGTCTTCCATTTTCATTAACAAGCATCGTCCAGAGCACCAACAAGGGTGGAAAAAGGCAAGTAAGGTTAAACTGTGGACTTCTTGCCTATCAAGGAATATGCGTATCAAGGAACCAGACAGGTATGGGAAGTGAAAAAGCCTCCTTTCTCTTGCCAGCTGAAAGATATTCAGATCTTAGCTTAGATAACATGACTCATTATGTGGCAACCCAAAGAGAGCTTCACCACGCACCAAATACCACAAAAATGCTCTCAGCAGGCTCTGTGAGACACTAGCTATAGAAGTAGATCTGGCATTTTAAGGATCTTATTTGTCTCCTTCTAAAGATTGCTGTGCACAGAGCTAAACTGGCTGCTTGGCCTTATGCCCTGGAGCTCCATGGGCTTTCTGAAGGAACTGGAATCCTACTCCCCACTCTTCTTAAAATGGCAGGAGTAATCCTAATGCAATAAACAGGGCTGTTTCAAAAAATAGCATTGATTTTTTTTTTTAAATTGGTTTTCTTCACAGGATAAAACAATCAGGGAAATATTTGCATACAAAACATTCAGACATTACCATTGTACTTTGATTTTCATATGGAAAAAATTATCATCAGAACACCTTTATTTCTAATGAATTCTAAGATCATGGGGACACTGGCAGTACCCCTTAGCGACACTTCTGTCTGACAATGAGACTGGACACTTCCTTGAGAAATTGCCAGATTCATCATATGAAAATTAAATTCTGTCTCTTTGCCTTGGGACTGCAACATTGCTTCCAGATTTGTGTTTAGGGCTGGAGGATACTAATCATGAGATAGATGTAAGCAGCATGGTACACACAAAGGCTGAAAGCATAATTAGAGTTTTAATTTACTTTCCAAGTAGCCTCCGCTAAAATCACTGCTTCATCACCCATGTGGCTAAGCTTCCCAGGGAAGTCACTGAAGGTAGCAGAAGCAAGCCAAGGGTTAATTTAAAGGAATCCTTCATGTTCTTTGTTATCTTTAAAAGACTGTTGAAAAAGTAGAATCTGGTGTTGAATTATTAAGGGTATTTAAGACTAGGTATGGGAGAGGAGAATGAGGCCATGGTGGGGGATGGTGAGGTGAGTTTTTAATATCTTTTGTTGGAGCTTTTGCTGTTATCAATGAAAGCTAAATCTGCTTGCCACAGTGCAGGATGAGCTGCCAGAGAACCATCCAGTCCAAAGGAAGAAGTAAGGTGTCTCACTTCTCATCTTTGATGGTAAGCCTGTATTATGACAGCAGCTCAAGTACCGATCCTATTCTTAAAATATTCACAGTGTGCACAGTTTTTGTTGCATAACAAGGATCCACTATTTGAGATATGTTCACTGGCACGTATTATTCTTAATATGTCAGGGTGCAGTTTCCTAGATCCTGTGGTAAATACACTAAAATCTATCAATATACTCTAGCAGTCCTTCACATCTACCTCCGCATTAATCTTTCATTGAAAAGAAGTCTGAAGGATACATAAAAATGCTTTAAAACTTGTCTAACTTGTGTGCTGCATATGAACTTAATGTTTTCAAAAATGTAGTGAATCACACACAATTAGCACTCCATATTGAAAAAGTCTCTAAATTACATAGAAAATCATCCAATATGTAGAGAAAACAACAAGAATCTTTCTCTTGATCTCGATGTGTTTTCTGGTAGGTCTTCTGTTTAACGGCAGACATAGTCTTTTTTCTCTGGTGTTTTTGCTAAATCCATTTTCACTGACATCAACCACAAGTGTCCAGACTTGTGAAATCAAAAGTGCACTGTGTATTATTTCAAGTACAAAATACTAAGTAAGTGGACAGATAACATATTTATTTTTAAGGAAAATATACAGATAGAATCAAAACCTTTAAAATAAAAACTGACACTGCTGCTAAACCAATGGGTGTATATAAACAAAAGAAACACAACTAATAACTTTTGGATTAACATTTGATGCAGACTTAGATCAAAGATAGCTTTGGTATATCTTGGAATACATTGTATACACCTTGAAAAATATACTCTGCCTTGAAATGAAGAGGTTATTCATACTTTTGATTTTCACTTCCACGAGCAGACTAAAACAAGGAGGTCCTCAAAGCTTTTCTTTTGTAAGAGTGATGTGACTGACAGTAGGGCTGGAGGACCTAGAACAGGTGTGAAAGGGAAATCACCAAACAGTATAGTCCTTAGGACTCAAAAGTGCAATGACTGTGTTGTCAGATGATCTCTTAAGGATTGTCTGCTGTTATTTCTCTTTCCAATAGAATATGTAGAGTTGGGAGGCCTTATTGTAGATTACAAAGACACTCATTAAATCTCTAACAGAATGTTAGGAAAGAGGTAGAGCAGAGACGTCACACATTGGCTTTTTTGCAGACACAACTAGGTTAAGATGGAGACATGCTAGACCCTGACTTTCTCTCCTGATGGTCAGGTGCCTTTCAGAAAGGCAACAATCCTCTTCCTCCTCTCCACTTTTTCCAAGGAGAAAAAAATTTTCATCAGTCAAATAAAACCTTTAAATAAAGGTGTGTGTATGTGGGTACTTAATATGAACAGCATCATGTTCTGAAACACAATATTGTTAAGGTCTTCATTGTTACAGCCATGGGGACATGGCAGTGCGAAGATGGAGATATGTCATCTTAGTAGAAATTGCAGATAGTATTTAATTTAATAACATCTAACAACAGAGGACAACGTTTATGGAGATGGAATGGCCTAGGGGTGTTCACATAAATAAATAAATTAATCTTTTTCAATTTCACTAAATGGAAATACCACTAATAAATTGTAGATTTTAATGTTGCCACTTGAGAATCATGGAGGCATTAATACAAGTGTGGTTTTGGGTTAAGACTTTGACTTCCAGGGATGTTACATCAAAAACATTGAAAACGTTGCATTTAATCTCTAATAATATATGAATCGAATTAAAAAGCCTTCTAATATCTTCTGCATGGTGAGTAGCCACTGTACACTAAGAAGATACAGAAATATTTCTGGTATAAATGTTTTCTCTTCAGTTTTCACTTCCAAAAAAATAGAGCTGAATCCTTAAGTATTTCTAAACTTCACTGGGGAATGATAATCTTCCCATCACATTTCTGAATGCTGTTTCGACACGGACATAGATTTGCAGAGCTGTTCGAGTGATGGTAAAGGTGAAGACATTTTTTGGATTAAGAGTAGGCAAGGCCAAAGACTGCTAGCCACCTCATATCTCTCGTCTCTAAAGTGCAACTACTTTTGGTAGATAAGTGTCTGAGTTCCTTTTACCTGCAGACCCATCCTTTTCTTGCCTTACGTTGTCATCCGAAAACACATACAAATAATTCTCAGGCTGGACAGCTTCCTTTTCTCTTTAGATCTTCAGTAAGTTCAAGCAGTGAGGAACTGTAATTATTTAAATTCAAATAGCAACAACATAAGAAAATACCTAGCTCTGTGGTTAGACATGTAGGACATAGCTACTATGTCTCTATTCTGCCAAATGGCTTTATATGCTTGCAAACATCTGAACCTTGTGAATCAGAGTATCCATATATTCTGTACCAGTTAATAAAAAGACGGCACCAGCTGGCTTTGCACTATACCATAAGAGCATTACTTTTTATGGCTTTTGGCTTTTATATTGAGTAACTTGCAAATATATCTGGTGAAAGTTGTCAGGTGCCCTTTCTAAGAACTACATGGTCTTGATAATAGAATAGGTGCATAGTGTAGATAATTGCATCTGAAGTCTTCAGCAAATCTATTTTATTTTCCCTCTTCTTTTGTTTAAAGGAAATGGACTCTGAATCACCAGCCTGAGAAAAAACAAACAAACAAACAAAAAGTTCTGTAATTCCTCTGTCTTGCTCATTTATGAACTCTCCTTCAGAATGCTGATACCTCATGGGTTTAATAGAGTTCTTGGCTGGGTCCTTGAACCTAGTCCTACTGAAGTTAAATTGGAAGGCTGCTGATTCCTTAGTGATGACTTCATTAGGTTTTGTAAGAGATGTATTAATGCAACCAGAAATTTTTTGTGTAACTCACATTACTAGATATACCCACAAAGCAAAACCAGCATCAAAACCAAAATCTAGTACAAGATACTGACTCAGATTTGGCAGTGATCATACCTTTAAGAACAAAAGCTATTTCAACATCTATTTACCCACCTTGAATGTATTATTTGAAGAAACCATATTATGTCACAGATCAGGAAAAAGTAATAGTTTATAAGTAACCAGAGATATTTCTAAAGCCAATGTGAATCAGAAGGAAAAAAAATACCGAATGGTCAGGTCTGACAAATAAGTTATGTTTAAACTTTGATTATAAGTGTAAATGGCAAGCAGTATGAAAAAAAACTTAAGAGTACCAAGTGTTGTAGTAAGTACACAAATCTAAAAGAACACACTCTCTAAGGCAATCACTCTATAGGTTATTACAACAAACACAGTGTTAAAAGAAAATTAAAATCCCACAGAGCTAAGGGAAAGCAGGAAAAAGCCAACTAGTCCTCATGCATTATGAACAACTGAATAGCAAATTATCTTTCTTTTCTTTCTTTTTTTTTTTCTGTTGTTTTTTTTTTTTTTTCCCCTGCCTTGATGGGATTAAGATTGAATGCCTGGAAAAAAAGATTTTAACCAAGTAAGTCTCCTTCCTGGATATCATAACAAGAGGCATTTAATGGGCACCATGAAATTTATAAACACACTGTATCGGTTCAGGAAGGAGTTTTTCTGTTTTTAAAACATAGATTTTTACTGACATAAAACCTAAGAAGGAATGTGTAAATACTTGTGAATAGCCTGAAGAAACAAAATCTGATAGGCAGTTGTAACAAGTGTTCACAGATCAGCTTTATACTTTCTTTACTGTAACTACTTTCATTTTCCTAGTTTCAGTCTAGAGGAGACATGCCTTGTGTACTTAACTGGGGTCAAACCATGATATTACACATGGACCATTTCCAAAAGGAATCTTTACACTGGCATCCTCTTCATAAACCTGGCGCTGATTAAACACAGCTCCTCCCTTCATCCAAACACTGTAAAACAACCAATTCTCCTCTCCTTCCTCAGACTGCTCAACTATCAAAAAGGGCTTAAAAATAAATATCCACCTGTTTTCCATGGTAAAGGATTAAATCACATTATTAGCTGGTCTAAAGAATGCACTCAACTGGGATGAGTGGTAGCTCTACCATGAAAAGCAACTAATAAATATCAAATTAGTTTCATCTAGAAGCTAAAGGTGCAAAGTTATGTACTGTACTTGCCTGGATCTTTAGCAAAGTAGAAAAGGCTGCAGTTTAACTTTTAATTTAACAAATGAAAATTTGTTTTGGCCTTTGTACTGTTTTTATTGGCAAATTGAGTTATGTTGATACACTTACTAACTAAAGTTTAACTTCTCATAAAAATAGCACTCTTCCCCATGGACAGTGTAAACAAGAACACTTAGCAAGAAAACAGGCATAACTTACTCACAGCTGATTAACAAGATGCTCATTCCTCAGCATGCAGAACTGCGTTTTTTTGACAGTAACTGTAATAATTTGTGCAAATGTCGTTGAAAGTGTGTCCTCAAGTCTGACAAATTACACAACTGCAGCATGAAGCTGCAAGTTTTACAGCTACGTGGAAACTTAGAAATAAGGAGAGGCAACAATAAAGAGATTGAAAGATGAATGAAAAAAGAATCAAAGCTAAGTCCTCACTGTGCCGTCTTAGGCCCCACGTCTCGGAGAGCTGCATATTCAGCTCAATTTGAATTGCTTAGAAGTGTTTTCCATATACAAATACATTTTTTTTTCTAATTTTAATTACACATTAATATATTAATTTGTAACACCTCATGTTGCAGAAATTAGAGGTAAGCAGACAAAGAACCACTAATGAGCCGTAAAATTTCTTTCCTGCTACTTCAAAAAGCAATTTTCTGTCACTGGAAATTGTCCATTTGGTCAAAGGACCACACTGGACTTCAAATCATATTGCTTTGGTGGTGTGCCAAGTCTCCTCACACACTGTGACTTCCTTGGCATTTGCAAACACTCGACTATGAGAGGGTGAGGTGTCATTGGCCCCATTTAGATAAGGCAACTGTTGTAGGTCTCTTCCAAGTGAAGTGTTCTGCTCTGCTCTACTCTATTCATCTCTTCCTATATCCATTTGGAAAGCTTTGACTGAGCCTGCTCATGATGATGAAGCAGCTGCACTATCTTTCAGACAACATTTATTTTATCAACTTAAGCTGTAGAATACCCAATTTACAGCCCTCATTGCCATTGCCATTGCAAGGTAAATGACTGGCAGAACTGCACTGGATCTTATCTATGTCAGGATTTTTATTCTTACTCCCTTCCAGTGATGATGTTCCCTATCTACAGACCTGTGGGCTACCTTGGCTAGCACATTAATGATTTCCTTCCCAGGTAGGAGAACTACTGTAGGGAGTAGGCTACGTAGTGCCTACTAGGTAGACAAGTCACATGCCTAGCACATATGGGGTTTTCCTCCACCAGGGCAGGAACAGAAGGAAATTTACCATTCACAGGAGGTCTGTGCAAAATGTATTCCCTTCTGATACCCTGGAAACAGATCAGAACCTGACTGAAGGCTTTGCTGCAGAGAGCAATGCATGATGGCAAATATCACTTTACAAGAATGAGTGATAATTTTTTTCTGGCTCATTAAACAGTGCAATCCTCCGTACTCATTTTCATTAGCAAATCCTGATAAATCTGTTTGTTAGACAGAAATGTCTATTGTGTATCAATAAAGTGAAAACCCAAAGAAGGCAACGTGAAATAATTCTTTCAATATCTCTTCTGGGAAGAAAGCTTTCAGATAACAACCCATCACTGAGATCACAGAAAATGTCTATTTTGAGCTTCCTGGTTTTCAGACTGAAACGGTAAATATGCTCAACATCATTTAATCAAATAAAAGCACATTTTCCTTCTTTCCCTTCAGCAATTAATCATATCCTAGCTGAAAGGAAATGTTAAAAAAAAAAAAAAAAAAAGCAACCCCGAAAAAATCCCCACTGCCCTGAAGCAGTCATGCTAAAGGAAGCAAACTCAGCTTTCAGAATCCTAAGCTTCTTTTGTTCAGGCTTGTTTTGCCTTAGTGAAATCTGAAGAAACATGTATTTTCCCCTAGATATGAAATAGTTCCTTTACACTTCTTGATTTCGTTCATAATGCGGTCCTTATCACCATCTGAGAAAAACAGAAGCATTTAAAAATAACAACGCCTGCTTCTTTGGGAAAAAAAGTCTGCAGACAATAATGATGGGAGTAAGCTCTGTAAATGATTCTAAATTTCACTGCTATCTGAACTGACAGATCAAGGTTTTTCTGCAGGTTAAATTTTTTCATATTGAAAGTGAAATATTGCCTTTCTAGCCCATTCAGATCGCAGCTGTAGCCTTCAGAAAAATACACTATTCAACAATTACATCTCTTAATATTTTATTTTCTCCTTATCTTTAATAAAGATCTCTTCCAAGAGTTTTGGAGAGTTCCACTTGGAACTATAATTTTCTCTCCTGAAAATATTTTCATATCCAGCTGCAGAAATTAGGGTTCCTCTACACTTCTCATAGAGAAACATACTGTGCACATTTATCCTACTGGATTGCTCCAATATTGCTTTTGTTTGTTTGTTTGAAGCATGGTATCATGGTATCATGGAGAGCAGAGTGGTCAATCTGGGCCTTTAAAGAAAGAGAAAATCATATATAAATCATATATAATATAGTCTGTTACCAAGAACTGAGCCAGGAAATCTAACCTGATGAAAACCCCTCTGCTGCTGCAGCACTAACTGGTAGTCACCAGGACAGAATACAAAGGCTTTCTATTTTTCCAAGTCCAAGATGAGAAATTACTCAAGAATTAATATTAAAAAAACGACGCTAAGCAAAATTTAACATTGAGGATTAAATTTAATGCTTGTTTATGTTCCTGGGGTAAAATTAGCCATGATTAATATGAGATGTGATTTACATTCTGGGGTATTAGTACACTGGACATTAAACAGTAAAGCCATGTAGTTCACACTGCTCGGGGCATTCATGGGTTACCCAAAGCAAGCATAATTCATGCATGACAGACACGATTTATCACTCCACTACTTTTGCATTTAAGTCCATGTATTATAGCAAAGTTGCACACAGTAGAAAGCTAGAGTGGCATGGCAGTGAGTCAGTACTTAGGGGAATTAGATAGTGAAACTGAACAGAAAAAGCTTAAATACCATCAGTGTGAGAAACAAATAACTAAGGGGAATGTTTGGGATAAAATGTATAATGAAGTGAAGCGATAGAGGTAAGGTAACATGTCTGTACACACCTAGTTAATACATCCCAAGAAGGGAGCCTACAGGAGAGCTGGAGAGGGACCCTGTCAGGAAATGTAGTGGCAGGACAAGGGGTAATGGTTGTAGATCGGATGAGGGAAGATTTAGATTAGATACTAGAAAGAAATTCTTTCCTGTGAGGGTGGTGAGACACCGGAACAGGTTGCCCAGAGAAGTTGTGGATGCCCCATCCCTGGAAGTTTTTAAGGCCAGGCTGGATGGAGCTTTGAGCAATCTGCTTTAGTGGGAGGAGGTGTACCTGCCCATAGCAGGAGGATTGGAGTTTGATGATCTTCCAATTCTAGCCATTCTATGATTCACCCCCATTCGAATCAGACAGCCATGTTGGAAAGATAGTTTTGAATTAGAAGAAAGACTGAGGGGTTTAACATACATTTGAGAACAATCCTAAATTTTTATCCTTCTATACCATGAAGAGGTGTATTGTGGCTCTGCTCTCCTGTGCCAATATGATATTGGTGTGGCTGCACCGAGGGGAATAGCCCATGCTGTAAAGCTAATGCAATGCAGAGCTGTGCCAACCCAATGGACTTCAGCCATAAACTTGCTAACTGGTTTTTAATTGTTCCTAATGACTGCTGCTATGGTTTGGCAACTAATTTACATTTATGAAAATGTTAAAAAGGATGATTCATATCAGATTCAGGTCACAGGGAAGGGATACAATGCCATTTTTCTAATGCTAAATTTATTTAAGTGGTTTTGCCTAAGGGCAAAGCCTGTGATATTCACATCTACAAAAGATTCAACCTCTGCACAAAATATGCACTTTTTCATTTGTAAATGTATCAGGACAGCCTCTGAAAACAAGATTTCATGTCCAAATATACCACTGGCCGAGCATTATAGAAAAGTTTGTGTTGCCTTATATACTTATGAGTAGCCACAAAGACTTTCATTCCTCCTGCACTTCCTTACAGTTAGAAAACTTCTCATTCAGAAGTCACGTGGTTTTTAAATTTGAGTGGATATGGCTAAAAGGTCGTAACTTGTCTGATTATGGATGCAATACATTTACAAATTCCTCTCCTTTTTTCAGTGGCTCATACATCAAGCACTCATTAAACACTCCCAGACCATAGGTAATTTATTTATTGATGTTAGATCAACCAAAGTTGCCAAGTTGACAAGGCTAAGTTATTAAAGGTTAATGTTCCTATAAGAGTGTGATAATTTACACAAGTATCTGAATAGAAATTTAACTATCTAGTTTTAGATCCAAGGGTTGATTTTTAAATACTGAAAAAAAGCTTGTGCACAATAGCTGTTTCTCAGAAACAAATGCAAAAATCACTTTAGTACGTGAAGGCAAAATGCCTGCCAAACTGGAGACTCATCTTGATTCTTTCTATATTAAAAAAAAATCTCCATTTACTGTTTTTCTGTTTAGTGTCCCTCAATCTCTTCTTCCTTTTGAAGAATACCTGACCAGGTGATAGCATTATTCTCAGAATACTATTCCAGAATAAGAAAACATATGACGCTTCTATTTCTTATGTCTGAATTCTCTTCTTCAGACATTTTGACTTATTCTCAGATGTTCTCAGTGCCATGGCACACTGTATCACATCTAACCATATCTAATCTGAAAATTTATAAAATAATGTTTTTCTCTCACACTCAGAATCTTCAGCTTCCAGCAAAAAGACAGACTGCGGAGCTAAGTGTTGCTTTGCTCTGCCCCACACTGGTATTTCCTCCAGTATTAGGCAAGTCTAATATGAATGTTAAGGATTTCAGAGCATCCTCTTTATAGTGGCCAATCCTACAGTTAACACTTAAATTCAGTACCCATAAAACAACTGGAAGTTGTTGAACCCTTTTAGCAATTATGCTTAGCATTTATCATCAAAATAATCATGATTTTTATTCATCTTATATTTGAAACATGAGGCTGGATGTGTGCACTCTGTTCCTGTCCTTTCAGGAGGTTTCTCTACTTGTAGGCTCTTTGCTTCCTTGCTGAATAGTGTGATAAGTACAGGTGAACAGAGCACAGTGACGATTTATGGTGACTGCCTGGCCTTCTGCATTGTGCCAACCCATCAGTAGCTGACCTCTGTCAGCAGCAACTCCTCTTACTTAGAAATCTTACAATCCCTTGAATGTCTGATAGGGAAACCTATTATAACCATGTGCTTTTGTGAAAGCAACAGATTTGGTGTTCAACAATGTCCTTCTGTATTGGAAAAGCCATGAGTGATCGTGGATCACAGATTATGTAACAAAACTGCTGGAAAGAGTACAGAAATAAATGAATTCTGAGTAGGATAATCATATTCATAATAATTACATGTAATTTTAGTAAAGGGGAAGGTGGGAAGGGGATCTTCTGTGTCAGCCCCTCAGTAGACTGACCTCGGACAGATTTGTGTCATTGTCCTTGCAGGGGAGGACAGCCCTGGGTATACAGGACTTTAAGCCCAAAAGCTTCTTGTAAGGTACAATTAAAGAAAGGAAAACATAGGTTTGAGTGAATGGTCTGTGAGGAAATACCAGTTTTTACCTGGAGTTTATTATGTACTCTACTTTTTCTTTTTTTTTTTTTTTCAACACACTTGTGGAGAATAAATATCCTATTTTGCCTTTGTGGATTTATGTCTTTTAAACCAATGTAATTATATGATCCTTTGAACAAATTTTCTTTGCAGTCAGTTGGCAAAATGAAAATTCCCTGCAAGAGATGATACTGTAATGCCTTCTTCATCACAACAGGCTACAGGGAAAATACAGACAAGCAGTTCCCCTGCTGCCTTAAATATACCAGGCTCACCAGAAACACTAAACAATCAACTAAATAATAAGTCAAAAAATGTGTTGCAATAGTCTGTGTCTGTGTGTGTTTGTGTATAATAGAACCAATAGTGCTTGGAAAATAGCCTTCTGTGTTGAAAAAACAATGATAGTTTATTCACAGATCATGAAACAAAACCCCAGGAAGAAGCACAGAAAAAATATTACTTCCAGTTAAGATAATCATATCGATATAAATTATGTCTAATTTGCTTAGTCTAAAAATAAGAAGGTAAGAAATGAGAGGAGGAATTCTTTTTCCCATTTAATTGCCTTAATGAAGTCCCTGAAGGTATATGAGAAATATAGATTATACCGTGTAATTCTTTTAAATTACAGGGTCTACCTTTCATGAAGGGATCATTTACTGTTTGCTACTTGTGTCTCCTTCAAGACAACCACTGTGATGAGAAGACTTTGTCTGTACTGAGGTATGAATTTTCTGAATCTAAAGCCTGTTGGTGTCCCTCAGTTCCAACAACTTGTCAGGCTGATGGTCAGACATATGCAGTTTAAATGAGAAGCTTCAGCTGAAATGCACAAGCAAAAATGTATTAAAGCATCTGTTGCATAACAGAAGAAAAAAATGGAAAAGAAAAAAACTTTTCTGACATCAAGTCCACAAATGTTGCAGAACATAAGTGGAAGTTATATCATATTTGAGACTACATGTATGGTAGAAAGAAGGTCCTCCTTTTCCCTTAAAAACCATGACAAAATATTTTTCCTGCTTTCCTAAGTCTCAGTTTTACTACCAAAACTCCTCTTTTTTTTTTTTTTTTAGACAAGATTGTAAGTTCAGAATTAAATGCTTAGGTCACTGACATAGGAGTGATTGGATCACTTCATATGACTTCGAATAGCACACATAATATGAAGCTATGAGGAAAGGCAATAGCTGATAATCAGACTTCAGGCACAGAAGATAAGAAAATCATCATTTTGGCCATTTTGCTCCAAACCTTCTAAGAATCTTACTGCCTTATCATTTGTAGTAGCAGAGCAAAAAAAAATAGTCTTGATAAAGTATATCCTGCTTCATCCAGTGTTGCTCCAGCAATGTTTTCATTTTCTACCCTGTCAGTTTTCTTAATTTAATTATGCAGCCTGTGATTTTCCTCTTATTTTGATATTAACTTTAGTGAGTTTGCCTTATAGGTGATATGTTTTTGTACTATTGTGTCTATATATATTTAAATAGGATTAAAAAATTCTAAATTAGATAAAAGGATACTTAATAGATGAGTACCACCCTAAAATAAGTCATAGGATTCAGTGTTATTATAATAAGAATTGCAATGCATTTAGTCCCTGACCTGTGAAGTTCATAAACTACAGGTTTAGAAATGCATTTGTAAGAAAAATTATTAGAAAATTAAATTTCTTCTTGGTTTCCCTCACACATTGTTGGGAAGTGTCAGGACATTTCTAACAAGTGAGTCAGTCACAGAGGGAGTCAGACATACAATCTGGAAAAGGCAGCTCAAGCAAGGTGCTGACCCAGGGCAGGGGGAAGGAAGGAGATACAGAAGGTAATTTAATTAATGAGCAAAGGTGATTGGGAATGCTTTTCTTCCAAGGAAGAGTTTGAAAAAAATTGAAATTATTTTCAAGGGACGATATGCAGAATCTAACTACCATCAGGTCCTTTAACATTCTATATGACTTACACACTTGGAGTATTCTTGGTATTAAAGACAATAAGCAGGCAAGAAAGAGTGAGAAGGAAACAGTTTAGAACCATTTTTACTTCATGGCTTCCTAGGTGCTGTACAGAGGAGTATAATATCCCCATGGAAGAGATGATTAGGCTAAGACATGGAAAGGTGAAAAACTTCCCAAAGGCCATCCAAAGGACCAGCACACCACTATGGAATATCACCTAATCTGGTTCTCAACATGGTATCTCACAAACCAGGTCGTATATCACCCCATCAGATTACCTCTGCTAAACACAGATTCTGATACAAGAAACCACAGAAACCAAACACATGATCTTCCTAGAAAAAGTGAACTTTGGAACCTGAATAACAAAATAATTGGATTTCATTAATAATTTTGCAAAGAATTTCCACTGTGATGCATTATCAGTGCTGGGAAACATGTTGGTAGAATCTCACTTCCAGCAATAGCACATCTTCAGAGAAATTAATCACATATTTTAGCATTTTTGTTCTACTGGCAAAATTTGACATCCAATATCTAGAGCTGATTAGTTGCTTATTAGTTGGTTTAATTCCACTTCCTGGGTCTTTCTTGCTTGTGTTTTTTTGTTGGCTTTATTCTCCCATCGTACCTGAACTGTGAAAAAATACCGCATTTCTTAGAATTTCTCTGTAAAGACTTTCACAGCTTAAATATTGGATTTTTTTCTTCTGAAGAAAAAACCTATATTTTGCCTGACATTAAGAACAGGTGAGTTAACTTGGAATGTTCCATCCAGTAATGGTGTCTTCCCCAGAAGAAAGATTAACTGGAGAATGGGATGACATTCATTGAAGATTTGATAGATTTCGTGAGTGCAATAAAAATCAAGTTGGTTATTATACTCTGCTTTATAAGGAGCTGTTACCAAATTAAAAAAAAAAAAAAAAAAAAAAAAAAAAAGAAAAGAAATTAATATCATGGATGAATGGGTAACAGAAATAGGGGAGACTGGTTTGACCAATTATGAACTGACCACTGAAAAGCTGAAATTCATTGAAAAGAAAGAAAAAGCATTTGAGTTAAGGTATTACAGTCTCAAAACTGCGTGAGAAAAATTAAACACCAAAGCGGGAATTGGCTCAGAAAGAAGAGTGAGAGAAGACACAAGGAACTCTTCAAGTGGTATTTCAGAGAAATTTATTTTAGGGCCTGCCTTAGGTTAGCTGTTGCTCCTATGGCTGCAGAGCACAGGGAACCAGCAGAGAAGTTATCAAACTTCTTGATGTCTTCTTGCCTAAATCGTACAGAAGAATTTGCTTAGGGACAAGCATGGCTTACACAAGTGAAAACAGCTTTATCAAACCCCTTCTGGTGATAACCTTTCAGCTTTCTGTCTTTCAGCAGCAGCTTCTCAAAAGAGGCTGGGCAGGAAAGCAGTGAGGGGCGCAGGCTCTTGGGGACCCTAAAAGGTCCAGGGGCCAAGCAGTCCCCAGGCCAAGCAGCCTGGGAAAACCAGCCCAGGCTGCTTCTGCTTTGTTTGGGCCACAAAGTGACCTGGAGACACAGCCATTCCTCATCAGTGCAGCATGTGCCCACGTATGCAGACCAGCCTGCAGTATGGTGTCAAACTGCTCTACCAAACAATAGAAGTCCTCCCTTGAACAGAAAGCCCTCTCTGAATGAACTGTACCTGAATGCGGGATATTATTTCCTAGCAATGACTGAAAGGCATTGATGAACTCTCCTGTCCATAGTGACAAACACTGTGACCTTTGTAAAGAGATTCTCAACATTTGAGAAGGGAGATTTTACAGGTGTAATTTTCCAATTAAATTGTGCACTTAATAGACCTGATGCAAGAAAATGGTGTAAGCAATTAAGAACATTACCTCAATATAATATTTACTTGCATATGAGGAAAAAAAGGTGTGTGTGTATGTGTGTATATATATATAAAAATATTTTCAGAGGCTTCAAACAGAGAAATTACCAACAGAGTAGTCCAAAGAGGGATTACCAATAACAAAGTATTGCATCCACCATCAGCTTTCTGTAAAGTCTACAGCTTTACGTGTTCATGTAGAGCAGCAAAAATCAAAGTGACAGTTCATAGGAACATGTCAAATCCCAGCTGTCATTCGTTATTTACATTCTGCATGTAAAGCAGGTAAGTCAGTGTGCCAGGTACTACATTGCTAAATTTTCAATGTTAACTATGTTCTTGCATTAAAGTGTTTAATCTCATAGTAGTTTGGCAAATTCATTGCCTTTCTCATCAGCATTGGCTCTTACATGCAATTACAGAAGAAGCTGGGAGATCCCACTCCTTCTCCAACACACATCAACGTTATGGGACACCCTTGAGATGTCATTTTTCATATCCATTTTTTTCCCTCTCTAGGGCAGTTAACATCCTTCCTTCCATTCACAGAGCCTTTGCATGGGACCTTGAGTCACTTCACGCTTTTTGTCACACACTTCACCCACTGCCCAAGATTAGAAATTTCTCACACAGTTTAATAGGCCTGACAGTGTGCTCTCAGGGGTATTCTCAACCAGAGCACAATTTCAGCCTCATCTGTCTTGCAGGACTCTTCTCCCAAGAGCTGAATAACAGATAAAAGTCCTGAACTTTAATAAGGTTTCTTCCTATTTTGGGGGGGAAACATCTCTCAAGAGTAAGATTAGTTGAAAACATGGTAGGTCTTTAGCTTAAAGCTGTTGGGTTTTGCCTTATGCTAGTTTCCTCTGGCAAGTCATTGTGACACTGACAAAAACACTCTGTCTGCACCGGTACTGGGCTGTCCATGGCTGGATCTGATCAGCAAAGTCAGAGACCCTGCATGTTTCAGCAGAGTAGCAATCTTCAGAGCTGAATGGCTAACACAGGGTTGAATTTCCTGGACATCATTTGCATTTTTCAAAGAAAATGTACATAGATATATATATGTAGTATAGACGGTATAGTATATCTATAGTATATATACCTATATGTGCCTGAAAGGCTTTCTAGCTTGCTGACCCTTTTGAAGGATGGAGGAGCCTCAGCCTGCTTGATAGGGCCTGAAATGCTCTACTAAGAAGTTTGGCTGGGTTTTTTTATCACTTTTTTTTTTTTACTTGCCTAGATACTTGGAGCATTGCTCCTTTGCAGTGCTTGGATGTCACCACCCTTTTCTTCCTGATACATTTCTCTCATGTCTTGAAAGCTGCAGGTTCTCCTCATCTTACACATCTCCTGGGAGTCTTCTGGCCCCACTACAAACTGGTTTTTTTTTAAAGGACCCGGACACAGGAGTCATTACAGCAAGACATATAGCTATCCTGACAATCCTGAGATGTCAAAGTCACAGACTCTGTTGCTAGCCATCAAAGATATGACTTTATTGCCAACCCAGCTTCAGGGTATATAAAATTAACTGTGCATTGACTGTAAATGAGCGGAGATGGTGAAATGCTTTATGGGATGGTGAAGAAAGGTATGATATTACCACAGGACAGTCTGGGTGTCTGCAGCATTTCCCAGGACTTGGTGCCATTCCTTGATGGGACTCTGTCTCTGCTTCCTTTTCTCCACTATCCTGTCCCCTACTCTGCTCAGCAAGCTTCTCTGGGCTTTGCAGAACTAATTTCTTCTGTTCACCCCAGGGCTTCAGTCTTCCTTCGCCTTACACACCTTCCTGCTTGCTGCCAAACAAAAATTGTCTTTGTTACAAAGTCAGTGTCTTCACATTTCTTTGCTTGCCATCTAAGCATTCTTTGTGGTGTAGGATGAAAATGGAGTTAGTTTATATTTTCCAATTCATTTTATGTTTCCCAAAACATTGAGATTCTTAATATATGTTAAGAAAAATCTTTATCTATGTTAAGAAATATTTTAATTTACTTTCACTATAGCAATCTAGCTTCTTTCTACCACAATGCTCACCTTTTCACAATATTGTTTGGGGTGAAAACATTAACTAATGAGATTATCTACTGAAAAAGTCCACAGCTTCCCTCTATGAATGTCTGCTTGAAGAAACTTAACATGTACCTCATATTTAGGGCAACCTCGACTATGTTATCTTGGCTTTGAAAGACTGTGAGAATTGAGAAGGATTGTAGCAGGTATTTTGAATCTAGCCATCAAATGTACTAGTGTGCATCCTCTGTCATCCTAGTGCCATGATGACTAATCTCACTGTGTCTCCCTTTGCCTTTGCTCCCTGTGCACTGTGTCCTGACAGCCTGGGAATCCTGTGTTTTGGTCCACAAAGTAAAGAATTCACATACGAAAGAAGCAGTCAAAGTGGGAAACTCTCAAAATGCCTTTTTGTTCACTTAAAAAAAAATAATAGAAATTCTAGTTGCATAGGCCTCTGTTTCTTTCTTTGTTTCTGGCAATAGTCCCAAATTTTGTCAGAAGATGAGCTCCCAAGAGAGCAGGATACACGCCTTTCTGGCTTTCATTCCCCAGCCCCATAGCTCTGGGAAGCATGTGGAGCTGACTTCAGAGACTGCAAATGTTGGTATCTGGATGATATAAATTCAATCCAGCTTTGGCAAAGCTGACTTTAATATCTCACTGGAGTCAGCCTCTTTTGTGGTGCTGTCAATCCCTCATGAGACGGATGAAGTGCCCAGAGTTTTCAGCTCACACCTCCATGGTAGAGCATCTGGAAATTCAGAAACCCCCTTCCTCCCTTCATCCTTTTTTCCTTCTCTGCTCTGCCAGCTTGCAGCAGTACATTTCAACAGGGTGGTCCTGGCAGCCCTGTGGACCCTAAACCCATGATAGCAACAAAAACAGGCTACCCCACAGTTCCATGGTAGTCACAGTCCCAGAACTGTAGACATAGGCTGGCTGCCTAAAGAAGAAGGCTCAATGGAAAAGAGGTAAGACCTGAAATTATTACTTGATCAAAAGTTTAATCAAAGAAGACACAGTTTGGCATGGTTTTGACAAGCTAGCTGTTCAAAATAAAAATTTCCCAGGTGATATTTTTCCCCAATCTGTTCTAATTTGCTGCACTGGGTCTTTGAAGAACAAGTCACCTGGAAAAGCTCAAAAAAATGGGTTCCTGAAGGCATGTCTTGATGACCTAACTCCTTGCAACTGAGTGAACTCAGTCAGATAGGTCTTCTTTAAGCATTATTAACAATAAGGGCAAGTGGAAAACTGTCATCACAGTGGATGTGCTGGATGGATTTTTTTTTTCCCCTCTATTTTATTCTTCCTATTTTCGTTAGTGTGTAAGTAACTTAATGACTACCAGAAAAAAAAATAATATGAAAATAAAATTTAACCCTATCACAAATAAAGGTGATTTATGAGGAAAAACTAAAGTATAAAATAGGCAGAGCTTGCTTAAATGACTTGGTAAGAGCTGACATGCAAAACTGTACTAAAAGCAAAGTAAAGATAAGAATTGTTCATGATACTATATTCATTAATTTCTATGTTCAAGAAGTTCATGAAGTTCTATGTTCTACTATGTTCAAGAAGCTGCAAAATGAATCCCAGACGAGTATGATATAGAAATAGATTTTGTTGAAATTATCTTAATAATGCAGATTGATTAGACTGAGAAATAACACCCTAGCAGAAGCAAGACCAACCCTGATAAAGCATTGGAGAACTTACTGTGGAGACCCATCCTACCTTGCCAGTGTGATAGCAACGTGCCTTGCCCAGAGAAGCTTTGGATGAAGTGTTCAAGGCCGGGCTAAATGGGGCTCTGAGCAACCTCGTCTAAAGGGAGGTGTTTCTGCTCATGGTGTTTGAACTCAGTGATCTTTAAGATCCCTTCCAATATAAACTGTTCTATGATTCTATGAAAGGTTCACCAGTACCTATCTTTTTTCCTCTCCATAGCTTTTGTGATCCTGCTTCCTATGAGCCTTTGATACATTAATTGATGTCTCTAACTGAGTGCAATTTAAAAGGATTCTGAAGTTTCATCATCCTGCTTTTAACATCTACACAGATGTTCTCCACCTTACCAATTACATCTTAAGCTAACTTTCTAATCAAAAGACACTGAGCTGGAGCCTGCTATCTGGACCAGCAGATACATGTACCTTGGGGGAGGCTCTTTCAGGAGCATCCTTAAGGACTCTTTAACTCATGATCCAGACTTTGTGGAGTAGTGGTCTTGGAGGCAGCAACAGGTGGTACAATAAATCAGCACGTCCTCTAGTATATAATTTAATATTTGGGGGAGAGGTGGGCGTACGAGTAGGGTGAACAGAAATTTAATTACATTGCCACATGGAATACTTCAGTTTTTCTCTAGACAATTTCATTATAGTAAATTTCCGGAGAAGGGTTTTTTACATGAGCCGATGCGGCACTGCTTACCATGACTGTCCCAGGTAAACAAAAAGCTCTCTGTTCAATGAAAGTCTTCTTAGGAAGGAGAAGTTGCAGGCTAGTTATGTCAAAGCAACTACCTGGAAATGACCGCTATATAATTCCAGCAAAAGGCAAATAAATGGAGTCATGATTGCTACAAATTAAAATAATATATCAACACTGACTGCAGGAAGCAAAAGAACAGGATAGATAATATAACCCTAAAAGGAAAGCAAAAAGGAACAAAACATATATTTGAAAATATAAGATTAAATATATCATGATGTGGACATATAATTTTGCCTCCTTGGTTAAGGCTTTCACCAACTTCTTTATTTCAGATAACCTTTAATATTTGACTATGCTCAGAATTACTTTGGAGGCAAACCTTCTTTAATTTTTTTTTTTCTTAAAAATAGCTATTTTGTGGGTATCACTTGTTAGACAGTTGTACTTGCTGTGGCACATTCATAATCTCACTGTAGTAATGTTTGTAACTGGACTTTCACTAATGGCACCGTTTGAAACTACTCCAATACTGTAAAACTAGTACTCACTGGAAGAAAAAAAAAAAAGTATTTTTGTGAGGACTTTCTCAAGAGACACCTTTGATTAAAGATTTCTTAGTTCAATAAAATTGTCCAGTAACATTTTCAAAAACTGAAAAATATGCAAAAGTATGTTTCTTCTTTTTTATTGAATTCTAAATTTTGACAGTTTGAAAACAGTAACTTATTGCATGGAACTTCTCCCACTTCACATTTTTATGAGACTGCTTGTGGCCGTTTCCTTGTGAGAGCCCAGATCAGAGCAAGGCTACTCTAGCAGCCAAGACAGTGTTATGACCAGTTACATTCTCAACTTCCCTCTTTTGCTCCATCTTCAAACGTTTGGCCAGTGTCTAATAACTGGGTCCGGGGGAAACAGACTGATTTAACTGAGTCCTTTATCTGCAAGTAAGAACAGACTATTTTTGTCATTTGCTTGAAGTTCCTTTTTCAGCAACTTCTGCATCACCTTTGTTTGAGGTGCACTTTGCAGCAGTGCCTTCAGTCCTGCACACTGCGGTTAGAAAATTGTAGGCAGAGGCAATGGCACCTATTACAGGAGCTGTTTGACACTTTCCATCCTATGACTGTTTTCCATTGCTCATAACTTCATAAAAACCACAAATTTAGGCTGAATTTTCCATGCCTGGTCTCTGTCTCAGGCTGTGTTTTGTTTTTTTTTATTTTTTTTAAATGTTTCAGCCAAAATAAAGTGGCTGTTTTGAAAAATACATTTAAGGAAAAATATATCATTCTGTCCACAATGAAAGAAAAAAAAAAAAAGCAGACCAAGAAAAAGCCAAACAAAAATTCCAAAACAGCAACAAAAATCACAAATCATACGCTTACAATTATTTTGTTGGTGGTATTTTGTTCACACTGGAGTAACAAGCAAACAAGCAGACAAAACACCATGCACATGTGAAAACAGACCTTGCTTGTAACTGTTTTTGCTGAATTTAATTTCGTCACTGTATTTTGGAGAAGTGTCAGGCATGTTTTTCTTTCTAAGTTTTGTGGGTGGACCCACAATGAACAAAAAATCAAGTATTGCTTTTGAATGAAAAAATTTCACTCAAAAACAAGTCTTGCTTTTGAATAAAAACTTTTAATTGTGCTTAAGCCAAAAGGTTTTAGTTCTTACACATACTCCATCAGCAAAATGAGTTAGGGATATCTTGGGGTCCATCAGTACAGCCAGAGGAACAAGAAATGGGGGAAACCCCAAATCGAGCACAGAGGAAGGGTGGTTGGGTGGTTTGGCCTGACTCTTCCTGAGGACTGCCAGACTGAGGTTAAACCTCAAGGTCACAGATTTGGGCAGGAGGCTGCTTTGTAGATGAAGTGGCTCGGCTGGGTCAGGCAGGTATATCCCTATGGAGTCACTGACTGAGGATGGTGTAATGAGTCCGGTGGTTACTGCCACAATGGTGCCTGGGAGGGAGTTAGGACAGTGTTTCAGGGCTCTTGTTGGGTTTAAGGGTTACATGGTCAAGGAGAAGCAAGCTTATTGAAGAAGTAGTGTGTGCACACCATTGTCCAAGGGGGAGAGGTACAGTGGGAGGGAGAACCAGGGATGTGGTGTCAGCAGTAATCACCTCTCCCAGAGAGATGCTTGCTGTTCCCAGCTGGGGGGCCCTGCAGATGAAAAAGCCCACAGCTTGGGCAGAGCGGTGGGAGCAGCAGCACCTTTCTGCTCAGACCTCATCAGGAGCTGAGTGTGTCTGTCTTGGGCTGCAGCGCATTCAGCTCCACAAGCTTTGCAGCAGGCAGGCAGTGCCTGCTGAGACCCTCAACCTGGGTCCGCTCTCTGAGGACTGGACTCCTCCTGAAAGTTGAAGAGCAACAATGGAATAGTATATGGTGGGTCTGAGTGGGGAACATCGTGCATAAAAACAAACTAAAGGGACAAAAAGTTGGGGTTGCAAAGGAAAATTCTCAAAAATTAGAAGTATTCTTAACAACGGCAGTCTGTACGACCTTAATGCAGCTTTTTTATGCATACCAGTTCTTTGATGTAAGCAACATCACATCCAGCCACAAGAATGTGACAAAGTCCATTCAGCTCCCAGGGCCCCAGGACCTCTAAGAAAGGGATAATGCTGAAGTACAGCAGGTTCTTCACTTGGACACAGAGAATACAATTTATCATTTTGCAGTGGATTCAACTGACAGTCTGAAAAATCCCACTCTGCATGCCTTCGAGGAGCAGTAAGTGACAGAGAGGGAAGACGTTCAAGCCACTGCTTCCCTAGAAAACAACAAAGAGATGTAGTTTCAGTTCCCTCCTCCTCAGCTATGAACAGTAGGGCCCTCTGACTTCATAATGCTAATTAAAGAAGTGGACCTCAGCTGTATTTTCACACTTTGGGGATTCCTTCATCACATGGATCAGTCATTGCTGAGTTGTCCAGGTTGTTGCTTCTTTTCATTGTGCTCTCTGTCAGGTGTTCAGGCTCTTTAATCCAAATTTTCAGCTGTTGTAAATTGGTACTGCTCCCTAGGGACTTAGATTTTAAAGATGAAGGAAATGTACTATCTAGAAGCACTGTTTTGTCAGTCTGACTGAAAAGATGAGTAAAAATGGCTGCTGCTTGCAGTACACAACTGGTTGCCTTAGTAATAAAGTCACAATCGGGTTGAAGGGACCCTGTATAGAATAACTAATATCATTAGAGGAGTGGAAAGGTAACCCTGGAAGAAAGGTTCATGGCAATTAAATGGAAAATGAGCGTTGCAAGAACAATTAATGTGCTCTTTTGCTGCACTCCAATTATGATTGAACAAGCACAATTCTGGCATTTTTTATTGAGCTTGCTGAGTAAATTCACTTTATTCGTAACAAGAATCATCCGATCAGATAAAGCTACTGCCACTTAGTGTAGAAGGAAATGCAGCATGGATGGATTAATCTCAGTACCTATGGCAGCTTAAATTGGAATCCCTTTTCCTTGTCATGGTGCATCCACAGTCCTTACCAGTACTGTAACAGCATGTTTCCCTCTGTTAGACATGAAAACACACTGTGAATCAATTTTTCAGCAAAAAAAAAAAAAAGAACAAAACGCCAACAAAAAAACAGAAAGATGTGATTAGATTATATGTCTCTGGTAAAATTGTTTACTTATTTATTTTATGTGAAGGCACAGTCACTGATATATTTTCCCTCAGGCGTAAACTTCATCATTTGTTATATACCTTCTACATATGTTAAAGCATTCAGGACTAGCCATATTAGCTGTACAAATACTCTTACAAATCCAGAGAGTATATGTAAGCCACAATACTGAAATTAAATATAGTAAAAAGCGGCCTTCTCTGGCCTGGAGTATTGCAGATTTACGAGATTCCCATGCAGAAAAATTTTAGGGAATGTATATTCCATGGAAAATGCATAGCTTAAATGAATGCCTTTAGAGAGATTTAGTTTATCAATTTAAATGTATGTGTTTAAATTTAAACTTAACTGTTAGCCTTCTTTCTTTGTCCCCACATTTTACTGTTTAAGGTTTTGCCCTGTCAGGGTCACTGTGTGCTTATGAATCCTTCTCTAGTGAGGGCTCCAGTGCTTTCAAAGGCTTCCAAACACTTCTTAATATCTATTTATTTATTTATTTATTTCCCCTTTTTTAATATTAAAAAGAAAAGTTTCTATCTTCACCTGAAGTCTTGATCTAAAACAGAAGCCATAGCATGCTCTGGCACTCTCCCCACCTGGAGTCATCCCTGTTCTCCTTTCAGGTCAAGTTGCTCCCTTAGAGAATTCATCCTGGAGCCACCCTGTCAGCTCTTTCAGCAGCACAGTCACATGGTTAACCAGCAAAGAGGTTTTGGAGAAAGAAAACTTGCCCTGAACCATCCCAATGATGGGAGAAAAGGAGAATGCTGTCAGTAGCTTTGCTAAGGTTCGAATAATGAGCACGGAATCCAAAGAGAGAATCAGGGTAGGGCAGGGGAAGAATTTGCATGTGCATGCATGTGGATGGATGGAAGGAATATGACTACCTCAACAGTACTAATGGTCTCAAGAAGTGGGGTGCTGCAAACTAACAGCAAACTCAGCACTTCCATGAAATGCATTTTTTCTCACCTTAGGTCACAGAGGTCATGTTTTTGAACAGGTGACTGATACACCTTGTGCAAGAGCAAACTAACAGGTATTATATGGCCTCCTTCAAAAATAAAAGCAATTTTTGCTACTTTTTCCTATAGTGTCCAGTCAAAGGAATAGAAACGATTATATAAAAATAATGCTGATATAGTTACAAAATTATAGTACACACAAGGTAGAAATGTATCAGGGGAGAGTTTTTCCTGGCTTAGAGATGCTTTAAAGAGGGATTAAAACAAAGCAGTATTGAGGAGGTCCTTTTCATAATCTTAATTA
Source organism: Nycticryphes semicollaris (assembly GCA_013400055.1). Classification (NCBI taxonomy): domain Eukaryota; kingdom Metazoa; phylum Chordata; class Aves; order Charadriiformes; family Rostratulidae; genus Nycticryphes; species Nycticryphes semicollaris. The sequence continues at coordinate 123,021 of VXBJ01000044.1, forward strand.
AAGGTGTATCAATTGTTCAATTAAAAATTTATGCATTAGTAAATTGTGCATTTATGCTTAAAATGATGGCTAAAATAAAAATTTTCCTAGGCACAGGGGGTAGAATCCAATATTTCCACCTGATTTTGTGTGTCCTCTGCAGCTGATGTTCAACTTCCTTTCTCTCTCTTTGGTTTGGTGATGTTTTTCTTTTCTGGCTCAACCACAGCATGGAAGGAATGCAATAGTTGGGGCACTCACAAGACCTGGAACAGTAGGTTTGACACCTAAAGGGTCTTCAAATCCCGAGGACAGGTGCTTTCAATTTTATTACACATCAGTGAACTTACTGTTCTTTTGAAACAGATCAAAAATAAAACTCTCTACTGAAGAACATATATTACGTATTTTGGTTGTCTTACGCCTTGGATCATCGCATTCTCTTACTATGCGGCACATTTCCAGTTTGAACTCCTGACTAGAAGCAGCGGCTTCTCCAAAATAAACTGACCCAAACTGAAGTACATGTTCATTTAATTAATAAATTCCTTCTGTCCTGTGCAGAATGAATCAAGACATACCCACATGTCTTCCTAATAGACAATCTTATATTAGAAACTATTAATAAAGTACATCTGGGAAGATTTAGACATATGGCTTGTCATAATTTGACTAAATATAAAAAAACTGCATGCGTTCTGGAATTTAATGGACACTGTGTGTTTCCATTAAGTCCTCTCTAGGTAGGAAATTATTTTATAAAGAAGCAATTTAGATAGATAAATCTTTTGTGCTTATATTGTGTGTTAGTTAAGCAATTTCTATATAGGAAATGACGAATACACAGCGCCTGGAATACATTATAACAGAAGTATTCATAAAGAAAAAAATCTTATTTTTTACTAAAAATATTTCCAAAACCAAATTCCAGTAAAAATGTATCAAAGAAAACCTTCTTTAACAGACGTTTTTCTCTGTTTTATTTGGAAAGATTAACTCCTACACATTCCATTTTATTTCACTACCCTAACACATAGGAAAATGTATCAACTATTTTAACTTTAGTTATCATGAAATTAGCTCTCTAAGGAGCAGGTAACAGCCTTAAAATACCTTGTTTAAAAATTGTCTTCACTTTCTGCTGTTATCCCAGAAACAATAATATATTAAACCCATTTTTCAAGTATCCATTAGAATCAGAATGTCAAGTGAGTTATTATTTCAAAATAATGGGAATATTTGGTTATTTTTATTTGTTGAAATTATAATTAATTGCATATACAACCCTATCAGTAGTAGTTCAAGAAAAAAGACTTAAGGTGTGGTGATGATTTTAAACAGACTGAGTAAACACATCACTATAGCACAGTCAGTCAGAACAATAAAAAGATGATGAAAATCTTGTTCTAATTATGTAGTATTTGCAACAAGAAAAATAGATGGCATTGCTCATGACTCTGTACACAGTAATACCAGTTTACAGACAGTTCAGTATTATGAGTCAGGTGACAACTTCTCAGTAGGCCCAATGGATCCCCTGATAAGTTCCAGTGAGTCTCATATATTTTTTCCCAGTTCTTCTAAAGATTATTAATTCGAGTAAGAATATACTTGCTTCTGAAAGTGATGACAATACCCTAGCTGCTGACAGTAAGGAAGTCAGAAACAGACACCTCACTATCCCCAGTCATTAAATCGATACCCTAGCTGAGTTCACTACTGTAAGTGACCTATTCTATACCTGCATGACAGGGACCTTATTAGCTTCACAGTGTTTTTTCAGTGCTTTTAATGTAATAAAAAATACTGTAATTTATACCACACTTTGTTAGTAATTGTTGTCATGAAGCTATGGGACTCAGTGTGTGTGGATCCACACTCTCCAAGATCTGTTCTTCCTCCTTCTTTATAGAAGACAGACCTTGTCTACAGCAATAAAAGGCATAAAATCTTGTTGACATGCTTTTGATTACATATGAGTTTTAGGTATCTATAGTCGATTAGAAAAAGTAAGCAAACAGGAATTGTTTTCCTGCATTAGAGGTTACTTGCCAAGCATCGCCTATCATTTCCTTTTCCAGTGTTTGTGATTATATTTGAGGATTAGGGGAGGTTTAAGCATCTTCTAAGAATTCATACATCAGTAAACATGTGTGCATGGTTTGCTAGTATTTTTAGATTAGCATTTTTAGTCAAGATTGGGATGAAAAACAACATTGGGATAGTCTAGGAGCAGAAGGCAGATGTATTACAAGTATCTCCCTCAGATACAAGAAAAGAGTTCCTTTCGTAATACATAATTTTAACAAACTTTATTCACATGTAAGAAACTGCCTTGTCATTATTTAAAAAAAGGGAAAAAAAATCTAATGTCTTGCAGGTCACATTAAAACACCAAAAAGAAAACTTCCCAAATAAAAAGCATGCCTATATCACATAGTGTTGTGCAATGGAAAATGATATTTTCATGTTGCTCATGAGACCCAGGTTCCTCCCCTGTGCTTTGAGCCAGTGAACCTTCCCCTGGCCTGAGAGGCTGGTGCCCACAGCAGTGCAGCAGGAGGGAGTAAGCAGCACCTTTGGCTTTTGGTCTTTGTGTGTGTCTCCCCTCCTCCCTGAAACTTCAGCAGGTGGGCTGGCATGCCTTCATCCCCACCATGTCCAAGGGGGAAACTTCAAGGGTGTAACACTCTGAATGTGGCTAGCTCCCAAACCTGTGCTTTGACCTGGGCTAAACATACCATGAAACTGAATTCAGGTCTGCAGTTGCACACTGCAGATATGGCACGCACGTGGGTAGTACTTACAGCCATGCCTCTGCAGCTGTAATCCTCTACAGTTGCCTGCAAATGTATTTGGGGTCCCACGGGGCTGGCAAAGCCAGACCCCTTTGAGACTTGTCACAGGCAGCAGGAGAGCCCCTAATAGTTGACCTGGTTGTGGATCCCTGCCTTACTTCCTGGCATTCAGATGAAGAGAGTGGCTTTCTTTTTCTCCACTATTTGCTCCTGTCTTGAAGATGTGCTCTGCAAGAGAATTCACTGGCTGCATCATTAGCATGATAGCATTGTGTAGTGGTTGCATTCACCTCCAAAGCACTTTGCAAGCATTAGTTTAATTGACCTTTTGCATAAATTGAGAAAAAAAATATTTTATCAGCATAGCCTGAACGTAGCCAAAAGTTCCTCTCTTTGATAAAACATTACTGAATATTTCTGAAATTTTCTGTTCTCAAAGGTTTTCCTAGCTTGTGCATATAATGATAGCTTTCAAGGTACTCAAAATATTAAAAACTTAAATATAAATTGCAGCTTGTATTGATTTTCATGAGCTTGTTCCTGGCAATGTGGTTTTCATAGCTCTGATATTTGTTCTATCTATTTGTATTCACAGATTTATTCTTTGGATAGCTCAGGTGGGTTTGCAAATAATTTTTAAAGGTTTTGTTTTAAGAGATCATGTCCTGTTGTCAGTTAAAGAGCATATAATCTAGCCTAAAGATTCTGTGACTGCTGAGCTATCAAATTTACTTTGGCACACACTACTTGTGTCAAAAAGTGAACTGTACGTGATGATCTGCACAAGCTTTGTAGAAATACCCATAATTAAAAAAAAAAAAAAGGTAGAAATTACCATAATGAGGATTTAAAAAGCAGTTGATACCCATGAAGTGTGAATTAAGATTCCTCTATTATTTCCTAATCAAGGAGATACATTATCCCTTTTCCTGTATCTAAGAGAATAATAGTTCCTATATCATTGCTGTTACTGTTTGTATTACTGTAGGATTTAAAGATTGGGTTTTCATACTATAAAGCTTCATCATGTAAAAATAGACAATAAAGTTCCCTGTCCAAAATAATTTCCCATATGGGAAATAACACGTAGATGAACCAAACTGGCAGAGACACAAGACAGTAGGTGGTCAGTGTATCACAGTAAGGTCAACAAGGGCCATCACATGTGCCACCTTTTAGAATAGTTATTAGATATAAAGATGATGTTATTGGTGGGGTTCATACTCATATCCTACTTCTCTACTAATGTAATATTTCAGACCCTAGTAAATTAATATTTCTCAATTAACTAAATATTTAGTTTTCTATTTCAGTCCTTCAGGGTTTGGAAAAACAGACTTCTAAGGAATTTTACAGAGAAGTAACCACACACATTTCCAATACTGCTCTAATTTCTGATATTGAACTTCTTACTTGCCCAAATTAGACACAGATGGGAAATGACTGTGTGAGAGACCTATAGGGTAATTCCAATATATGTGAAACTAAACATCTCAAATATATATACAAAAGAAATATACGGATGAAAATTTAAAATTACTGGTACTGGTGCCTAAAAATCACTGCCACTTCTGAACATGAGCAAATGCTCTACCTACCTAAACAATGTAGCTTAGTACCTGACGTCATTATAGTCTACTTAAATAATTTTTTCTATTCTCTACTCTTAACCTTTTTTTTTTTTTTCTATTTAACAGACACTGGTAAAATCAAGATTGGTGAACCGCTTTCATATGCTACCAATAGTCCTTTCTTAGGTTGTCTTTTTAAAAGCAATATAAAGATACAGTAAACACCACCTTTTGTTATGCAAATTGCATATTACTGCACTTCAAACTGAGAAGTAATCATGGATAACGAAATTTGCAGGAAAGAAACAAAAAAGATGGACAGCAAACAAATGGTCATTTGACCAACGGTTGAAATGCACAAGGACAAGTAAGTACAAGGATAAGACAAGCCTGACATTTCATGTTCTTCCATGGGATTTCTAGTGACCTCAAATGGAGTTGCACCTTTGGCAGTGTGGAAACAGACAACAGGTTCACTGTACTACTCATTGTCTTCTTTTCATTAACATAAACTCACTGATAACTACTGCACTATACAAGGCAATCTAGGAGGAACACTCCTAAGAAAATTTGATTTAGCTACTAGATTCAATACAGGTATAGCCAAGTGAAATGAACCTCAATGGCCTGGGTCATTTACAGAGTAAAACCAGAAGACCTAAAAGTAATTTCTGGTCTTATAGGACTCTGAATCTGGCACTACTTGAGAGGACAGTATATCAATTCTTAGCAGTTAATCTTGACAAAATAAAATGCCACCTCACCATTTTTTGTTTCCTCTACAGCCTTTTGTACCTCCAAACAGATTCAGAAAGGAGGATGTACCTCATTGTCCAGAGCTCTTTTATAATGTGTAGTTCTCTCAAACCCTCCACATCCACACCTTACCCTGTTACTAGTTTCATGAACAAACTGGCCTCATTGTTGAGCTTCTAACACAGGCCTGCATTTTCACATGGTCTCTTAAAATGGCTAGAAGTTTGAGACACTTGTGAATTGTATTTTTTCTCCATCCTCTGCCTGCCTTCTACTTTCACCTTCTTTCACTTTGCACTTTCAGCAAAGATACTTCCTTTAGTGGGTATCAGCTTCACCACAATTCAGTAACAAGATTAACTCAACTTCATCTTCTTTTTCCAGTGTTAAGAGGGTGGGCAGCTAAGTGAACAACTGCTGTTCAAGTACAACCAATACCTCAACTCTACAGGAAAAAGTCTACAACATCCTAAGTAGACTTAGTCCTGATAAAAAAATAAAAAAAATAAAAAACCCCACCACATTCTCATTTTACTTTTTCTAGAGCATATTTCCTATTCCATCCTCCAGAGTGCCAGCTTGTCCAGACTTATTGCCACAGTCTAGTTTCTTGAAGGGGCTTAGCAGTCAGGGTGAGCATAATACAATTGAAATCAGTGGAGCTCTGCTCATATACATCAGCTGATGATATGTACAACATGGAGTATTGAAGTGCACAGGCACTCTCTGCTATCGAGTATGCTGCTCTACACTTTGTCTGAAAGCACTGTAGATAGATGGGTAATATGTAAATGAGAAATTTCTGATACTGCAGCTTTAGATTAAAATGTATAGGAACAAAATCAGCAACACTGGTATGAACACTGCAAAAACGAGTAGGCAACATCTTTACATGTCTATCCATATTCCTAAAGTTTTAAAAGTACATTAGAAAGGCAGCATCTAAAGTTATGTTACATTTTATTTGCACTTTTCTTATAATGGCATAAAATCTCTGCCACAACAACAAAAAGAAGGCCTTTCTTCATTGACAATGAAATGTTCCTGATAGATTTCCACTGTCCTAACTTACTTAGTGTGAATATTTTATAGACCTACATCCAAATTGGCTGTGTTATTGTGTATGAGTTCTCCTAGTAACACTGTTGGTGATGTTTTAAATCATGGGTCATATTGTAAACCATGGATCATACGAACATTCACATAAACTTTTTCAAATCAGTGATTTAGATTCATTCTGATACATCTTCTCCCAGTATGAAATCTGAAGGAAGGTTTATAATATTTCTAGGTACTTTTTAATATAATTCTACCCGAGATATTCCTACAGTTCTCATAATATCCTATTTTTGTGTAAATTCTTATGTGACATCTCTCACTTGATTATCTGAGCGCTTCTCATCTGCACATAGAGCAATATAACTGGCATCAATACTATGCTATCTGTTCTCATGTGCTCTGTCCAGATGGAGAACATTGTGCATTGGTGCACCTTATCTGGGCTTGTTCTTAAGTGCTGATGCTTTCTGATGTATTGGGTGGAGTGTTATGCAGTGAGAAAATATATTCAACCTTCCGGCATAGGAAGCTGCTGGGTGAGACACCTAAAGGCTTTTTGATCTGAACCGGCCCCCCTGTAGAAGTAAGAAATGAGCTAATTTCATTCACAGGTGGCATATCTGAGCCTCTAGACCATGGGTTGAAGTGCAATACTGACAAGCAAGTGTCATTAGTGATTTATTTTAAATAAAATGGCTTATATCCTTCCTCTTTGCTTGTACAACAATCTTTCAGCTTGGTGAAAAAATCCCAGATGATAGAATCTTTCTTATATTTATAATCATGGTTTGCAACTCAATTCATACATTCTGAAGATACTAGAATTGAAGCTTCCTGGAATATCTTTAGGGAATTATGAAATATCAGGTTTGTTTCAAGAACAAGCTGTATAGCATTAAGTTAAAGCTTTTCTTTATTTTGAAACATCTTTCTTCGCTGAACAATTAACTTAGATTTTCACCCTTGAATCCTTGTCTATCCTGTGAACTGTCCCATATTTCTGAAATTGGTTTTGTTGGTACTGCAATTTGAAGTTTATCTTTTAAGTCAAGGAGAGCATAAGATACCTTTCTCTAACACTAGGAGTGATTCTTTTAGACTCATGGCTTCTGAGCAAGACTTGCTCCCACTTGGAGGTTTGCTAGGCGCAAAGCAGAAATATATAATGTAGTGCTTGGAATGTGTGAAAATCCAGTGGAATCCAAATTACACTTTTCATCTCTTTAGCTTATCTCACACATTCCTTGCAGCTCTGGTAGCTCTTAGTCTTTACTCTGAATTTTTGACGGGTTGAATCTTGTACTCTTTTATTTTTTATTCCCTTTCACTTGCCTTCTTTTATATGGTTTCTCAGGAGAAATTAGTAGTGATGATCAACGGCTGGGTTGCTTTGAATAATTCTTCTGCATGCAAGTAATCAGATGTGGGATTTCAATAGGATGCTCATTAGGCTAACATGAGTCAATTTAACAAAAAGTAAGAAATTTTAGGTACATACTGAGAGACACTGGCAGATTTAAGTACTCTCTAGACAGAGGAGAATAATATTTTCTGTGTGTCTTTGTGCACTAACAACAAAACTAAAGCTGGTGTTTTTGAAAGACTTAAGATCCACAGGAGTAACGAAGAGCAAAAAAATTAATAGGATCTTCGTCATAGTCATCTGAAATGGTTGACGGAGTTTTGAGGTTTGATCCTCAAATGCATGCAAAATAAAGCCTGCTTTTAACTAGAGGCAAACCTGAGTTTTTCTATCTGTATTTTGTTCATGGCCAAAAGTTTTTCCAATGGATAGCTAGAAGCTTTTTGACTTTTTCTGAACATAGATACTCACAGCCTCATGATCAGAAACACTGTTCCTGTTTCATTTACATTTGTTCATAGAAGTAAAATAGTGTTTCCTTGTAACCCAGATTTCTTTTGCTTACACATGATCAGAAAGATGTTTTTATCAAGAAGCTCTTTTGAATGTACTAAGAAGACTTTATAGTCTCTGTAGTTTTCTTGAATTAACTTTTTTTCATTGAGTTTTATATCAGAGTGTTCCCATAAAGGATTTCTCTAGAATCGTTCGAAATCCTATTTACAAACTCAAGTATCAAGTGCAAGTTATAAAATATTATCTAGTATGAGAGGAAAAGGAATAAGAGAGTCTCATGGATCTTAAGTATTGTAAGCATGACCTTTGGCATTTGGTATTCTATTTTGTTTTTCTCCTCAGTACCCCAAATACACATGACAGAAGTCAAAGTTCTAGAAATCTTGAAGGTAAAATAGTCACCATTTGAAATTAATAATCAATGTGTTTGGAGATTTTTTTTCTCTTTGGCATTTGTTTGTTTTGTGCTTTTGCTTCTTTTTTTTTAATAGTTCCAATCATCTAGTGTCTGTTAAAAAACGCAAGGTAAAAAAATCTGTTTTTCTGAAGAAGCTGTGTTCTGAGACTGAAATTACTGTTCAGCAGCAAAATTTCAGGAAGAAAACAAGTTTAAGATTTGAAGAGCTCCCAGGCTTCCAAGCCACAACAAGGAGCTATTGTCTTGCTAGATCAGGATCCCGGTTCCACCTTAGGAGTCCAAGAAGGATTCCTTCACCTGTGGGATGCCTGACACTGGAGCTGCCGCTGCACTTCCCAGGGTCTTGGGAAGCAGGGATTACACCACAGCGCCCCAAAGACCTGCAATGCCTTGTCATGGGGAAGATGGCTCAGACAGAAATTTCAAAGAGAATTGGACAATTAAATCCCAGGCTCCTCTCCCCTGGAGAAGAGGACGATAATTAAAGATGGTTAGTTCCACTCTATGCATTTATATACAAAAAAAAAAAATAAAAAATCTTAATGGTTACTTAACACACTGACATTTCAGACAAGTTGGTATTGCTTCTGAAACACCATACACACAGATCTATAAAATGTCTGTATCTCCAGAAGATAAAATATCACTTATATTGGTAGATTACCTGAAGAACAATGGAGAATAGAAAGGATATCAGTGCACAGACAAATACTTCAAAATGTGTCCTTTTCTTTCACAAGGTACAGGCCATTATGAACCACAGACTTCATTTGTTCACCTTGTCCTCGGAGCTCAGCAGTGGGGATGGTCTGCACCCTGGAGAGAGCACTGAGATGCCGTCCAATCTGAGTGGTGTTCAACCATCAGATAATACCGATCTACACCTTTATGGTCTCTGGACAGTCCCTTCCTTAGCCAAAGTGGCTGTGTCCTTGACTGAGTTGGGCTAGAGGGACCCCCCTTCTCTGGGGCACCTTTGGATGTCACCCAAGGACGTGCTTGGGACTTGCTGGAGAACTGGCATGCATTACCCCTTCAGGAATGTTTTGGTCACATTTCCAATTTCTTGCATGAAAACAGCAATTCCAGGATCGCTTTTCTTTTTAATGAGAATTTCACTCCTGAGTGAAGCAAATATTGCAAGGAATTTGAGACCCTAGGCATGGGCTTATAGTGCTTCTGCTGCAGACCAGCCCAGTGAACATTTTTGCCTGGGGGTTCTCAATGAGATCCAAGCACAAAAAACCTGGGTTAATCTAAAGCCCAATGTATTTGAACTTCAGGGCACGTAAGTCCATAAAATGGGCAAGCCATAAAGGACAGGAAAAAAAAAGGCACAACCAACCCCAATCCAAACTGCTTTTTCTAATGGGGAAAAAAAATCTGTGAGCACATTAATCTGAACTTGAAAGGATTCATCTAACTTTGAAGGAGTAGAATTGTATTTGTGCCTTCATCCTAGCACAACTAAGCCTGATACCATTAACAACAAAAATATAGCTTTAGCTCATTTTTCAGTTTTTTATTTAAAAAAAGAAAGCCCTGCAACAAAGAGCAGAGGCCAAACAGCTTCGCCTTTTTATTCAGTTTTAATAGAGATTGTTATGTTCTGTAGCATTATTCTCTGTGTACACTGATGTTCCTGTTTTCCCTCCACTTCTCTCCTTAGTGTGAAAGCTGTCTCTTCTCACTAATTAAATTTCATTACCTCCCACTGAAGTGAAGAGACTGAGAGATTGCTGGCTGACTGCCTTTGACACACTTAATCAATCCCTCGAGAACAAATAAAGACCTTTTTTTTTTGTTTGTTTCTTTTTAACTTATAACCTTTTTTTCCCATCCTGAGGCACAGTTTCCCCAGTCATTTGAATTTTTGTCCATCTTCAGTTTCAGAAATCTAATGATAGGTAATTCTGTGGTCATGTAAGTAATCAATAAGAGGACAGTTATTCGTCTCATCTTTGCCATGAATATTAAACTGCAATGTCATTTTGACCCTAAAAACTTGCTTTAGTATTACTCCTGGGAAACCCTGGAATCTTGCTATCTGGGGGCACCACCAACATAGTATTGAAGCAGCCTTATTTAAAAAGTTATTTACATAAAAGTTAGACTTCCATTATAGAGTTTCTACTAGTTGTACTTCGTTTTTTAATTACGAGGACAAGTCAATATACAGTGGAGCTGTACTGATTTAGAAGTGACATCATACAGAAACTTTGCTATAATTCTCTATTTAGGATTAACAGAACTGAGTGCCAGGGACACCTGTTATCAGGTAATAAATCTGACCAGTTCAGAAAGAGTAAGTGAAAGAAATAAGTAAACCTCTAAAAAATAATTGTCTTTACTACATTCACTTTTGTATTATTTTTTTTTTTGGAAGGCAGGGTGGGTAATGGAGGGGGCACCTGCATGACTTTTTTCACATTCAGAGAGACCACAGCTCCTACTTTCAGATAAGAAGTGAAAAAACCAAAGATTTTTTTCTGTTAATTTAGTAGTATTTCATCTGCCATGTAAACTGTGACAGTTCTAACCTAGTGAATCAGGATTACAGCTTTATTTGTACTTTAAAACATCAATACACAGAACATCTAAGTTCAGGTCAGTATAGGTATGGGTCATTTTTAGCCCCTGAAGCAATTTCCTTCTGTCCACAGATTACTTCCAAAAAGGAAGTGGTTAAAAAATTTCACTTTGTCAGCTGACTGCATGAGACCTCATCCTCCTGGTGAGAATTTGTGAGGGTCAATTACATTTATGTGAGCACTTACCATATGTAATGTACTTATCCACTGTCATAAACTACCCAAGTGTCTATGTCACCTGAGTATACAATTTGTCATGACAGGACTAAGGGAAAGGTTTATATGTCTTTCTTGATATAAAAAGCTAATGCCATACCTCTCTTTTCATACTTCTCTTTTGGTTTAAAGCAGCTTTCCTTCTCTGATCTACTTTCTTTGCTGGGATATATACTTTGTACACAAGATATCGGTTCTGTTGCTATGGAAATCAGTACGTTAGAATTGAGGGAGTTTTTTTGGTGGGTTTTTTGTTTGTTTTGTGGTTTTTATGCTTGCTTAATGGATTAACTACCTACCTGCTGGTTTACGGAAGTCTGAGTTATGCAGCTCTTTTTATGGTTTAATGAGGAAAGTATTAGCATATTTTGATTTCTAGAGATGTCTAAATCCTCTTCTTACCATGACAGGTGTTATCCACACAGTATGAACCACACTCTAATTGATTGTAAGTTGTCTATGTAACCTGATAATTAGAAGTGGCAAATATTAATTTAGAGGGTTTCAGAAGATGGAAACACTCAATTTCAAGTCTATGTAAAGTTCCAAAAATAAGAAGCAAAACCTGAAATTTTTCATCCAACACAATAGAGTATATGAATAAAAGTGTGTTGTTTTGTGGGGGTTTTTTAATAAACTAATATGAAAAGATTGATGAAGTGAGCTATGCAATATTGGTCCTATTATTTGGAATAACGACTAGCTTATATTATGCGATGAGTTAGACAAAATCATGTGAATCCATTCTTTCAGACCCACAGTTATTGAGGACAGCACAAGGTTGTCCACAAGCAAGATTTTAGTTCTGGGTCTCTTCCACAGACTTTCTAAATAAATTAAGTCAAATTTACTAATGTTTCTTTAATGTAATGTTAAATACCTTAGTTATTTAAGAGATATGCAGGTATTGCCTGCCTAAAATAGAACTGAGTATTCTTCCTCCCATGAAAATTCCTCATAATCAGACCTCGCTATGAGATCCATATAAACTATTAATTTCATCTACCAATACAGAGCATTAGCCCAAACTGCATTCTAACCTTATGCAAAGTGAGAACACAACTTCTCAATAGAATGCTCAAAGCTGCATGTGTATTTTTGCTTCTCCCATACGTGCATAACTGGTTAATTTTTTATTGGTTTGTACCAAAGAATTCAAGTTAGTTTAGGTATGAAGCACTTTTATTGATTTATTGTATCTTCATGTAATGTATTTGGATTTACCTGTTCAGGTATGTATACCATTTACTTTTAGAGTCATAGAATTGTTTAGGTTGGAAATTACTTTTAAGATCGAGTCCAACGGTAAAATTAGAACCATCAAGTTCACCACTAAACCATGCCCCTAAGCACCATATCTACTTATTTTGTAATATCTCCGATGGTGTTGATGCAACCACTTTCCTGGACAGCCTGTTCAAAAGCCTGATAACCTTTTCAGTGAAGAAATTTTGCTTAATATCCAACCAATCTAAACCTTCTCTGGCACAATTTTAGGCCATGTCCTCTCATCCTATCACTCGTTACTTGGGAGAAGAGACCGACACCAACATCGCTACAACCTCCTTTCATGTAGTTGTAGAGAGCAAGAAGGTCTCCCATGAGCTTCCTTTTCTCCAAACTAAAAAACCCAAGTTCCCTCAAGCACTCCTCATAAGCCTTGTTCTCTAGATCCTTCATTTATTTAAGAATTTATGCTTTATATAAATTCTGAAGTGAATGAAATCTCTTCAAGGTGATTTGTTTTCAGCACGAACTAGAAGAGTAAATATGCTGCTGACCTCTGTCCTGATAACCACAGAGCACTACGGAGGGAAGGCAAGGGATCTCAGTTTTCTGGACAGTGAAATGAGCTTCACATTCCATCTCTAACCAGTTCTGGGGCCAAAACTACTGCAAGTGCGAGGTCTATAGCAAATGTCTTATTTAAAAAAAAAAAAAATTATAAAAGAAAACCTTTGAAATTCCTTTGAAGGACCAATTTGTTATAACTTTGTACAGCAATACTTGGAATCTTTTTATAAAAGTTACTCTTTTAATGTCTGAGGTAAAAATTTGACACAAGCCTCCACCCTGCTGCAGAAGTCAGTGGCTGATAAACTTCAGCAGAGTTGAGGTTTTACTTTAGTTGCTTGTTCATTATTACCTGCTAATCACTACACTATTACTGTGCTACATCATTACTTCTTTCAAACCAGTTACAATACTTGCCATTTAATACTCCTATCAATATTCATTAAACGTAAATTGGGAAGGAAACCATCTGTTTTATACAGTGACTAAATGATACCAGTTAGCCAAGTAATTCTGAGCAAAATTTGCCTGTTTATGTCCACTTGTTATTTTCAGTCATATCCGTAGGTGGAAAGAAAGATCCATTCTTTCCTTGATTAAAGCTGCGTATGAGCAGTTCTTGGCAACTGTGATCACAATTGCTGTTTGATGATGCTTGAAAAATTATTATCTTTTATTTTAATGTCTTGTTTTACCTAGCATTGTCAGGCTTTATTTCGCTTTCATTAGATTTCCAGGATGGGAAGAAAATGCAGTAACATGTAATAGACAGCACTTTTTGACTCACATGCCCAAGGAGATGCAACAAATCATACAACAAATTAAAAACAAAGAAAATTTTAATCCATAACAATACTGATTTAGTTTAGTTTTCATATTTGAAAGAAAAATAGAATGTAGAATTTCTGTGGTTTGTTTTATTTTTATCGGCATGACACAACTTTAAAATAACTGATGCAAATCACTTTGAGTTTGTGACTACAGGCAAAGGATGAAACCCTGTGGCAAAATATAACTGCTGAGCACAGTTCCACGGTCCCAGTTCAGGGAAAAGATCCATTTGATTCGTAAGAGATATTTGATTGGGGAGGAATCAGGAAAGCACTACCCTGGCTTGTAATAGCTCCTGGTTGCAAACTCTAATTATGTATACATCTGCAGAAATGAGAGGAAACAAACGTACTGCAGAGCTGACGGATATAGGTATCTTACTCTCTCTTTTTTTCCCTCTTTTATACATGGTTTTAAGTCTCTCAGAACCCAAAGTGGTCACTCATTTAAATTAAATTCAAAATTCTAAATACAAAGGTCAGCACCAGAGCTGCTTCTCTAGACTTTCTAAATGGTTAGCAGAAAAGATAGGTAATATTGAGATACAAATCACCTCAAGTTCAGGCAGATACCTGAATTAGATAATATCAATAACATATAAAATGCTACTTTCTCTTCACTCATCATAGAGTCTAGACCACAGTTTCAGACATAGACAAAGGCACTGTAAGTTAGTCAGTTAAATCTAGAAAAAATTTATTACAACAGCAGGTGACAGACTTTAGAAAATGAAAGAAATAAACTACTTACCCTAAACTACTTAGAGTAAATTTTTCTATTGCTAACACCTCTTAATGTATTTCCCAAGTTACAGAGGACATGTCAAGCATATAGAAACTACATGTTTAGACATTGTAAGCACTATGCGTGACAGCAGTGAGTACTAAAAATGTCAGAAATAATTACAGCTGTTTCACTTTGTTGTACCTGGAACTCAGACATGGCACTGCACTCCTGGGGCTGCTTATGTGAAAGCTTGCCTGGAGAGCAGCTCCATCACAGCACCGGCATAGCAAGTGGGCTGGGAATCCCTCTGCTCTGGGTGGTGAACAACTAATGGCATACATGTAGGTACATGGTCAGAATTAGCTGTTGTGAGCAATACTGGAACAGCTTGGTTTTCATTCTGTTTTCATTTTCCAAAGGGATTATTCCCACTCTTGTAACTGTGGCAACTTTAGTGGAGTTTCTTTCGACTATCCTCACAAACTTTGCTCTTGACAGATGCAGACATTTCAAATGGGATTCCCAATTTCTTTCCTCTTGAGTTTGAAGAACAAAAATCTTCAAAGCAGCATATAAAATAAATACTAGCTTTAAATGACTTAAAACTCAGTATTCAGCTACACAAAATAATCCTTGTGATAAACATGGAATCACATGAGGTTATCTTGGCCTGTCAGGTCACATCATGTTGTCAGTGGTGAGGTAATATCTTTGAGCTACTCTAATCCAGAATTATTTGATAAAACATGGCACACATCATGTCTGAACAATGTTGTTAGGAAGGGAAGGATTTGGAATTAAACTATAGCTGTATTAGCATGTGACTAATTCACATATACTTGTATCACATAAGCATTGAATGCCGTATATAAGCTTTCTATGATTTCCCTTTTTGTTGCTTTGAAAAGTGATTGCTACTTGCCCATGAACTGCCTGTCTGCAAATATTTACAAAACGTCATCTGTTAATGTTGAAATACAGCTCTTGAACCACCACGGGGTAAGTAATATCTGTTTATGGCTCCTTATAGTCAGATCTTCTTTTGTAGGTTTTGTTTCTTGTTGAAAGAGAGCAGCTTAATCCCTCTGGCACTGAGATGCTGTCTAGTAAAACATTCTGTGAGCATGTTTTTTTGTAAGTACTATTTTGAAGGGACTGAGAATCAACCCCGTTAGCTACCTCACATTTCTGGTTCTCAATTAATTCTAAAGACAAGCCTAAGACACAGTAAATCCAGTTGGGATGCAGTCAGTGCTATAACTTGAGCTTCTGAGTTAAAAATCTTGTTCCCTGTAGGTCTGGCCTCCAGTTATTCAGGCTGTTGTTTCACCCTGTCTGAAATTATAATTTGAATTGATAACGTAGTTTGTACACAGGGTAAATCCATTTCACCAGATGTTATGTTCAACCATAGACCCCAAATCCAGTCTTTAGCCCCAAGAGCTTACAGGTTTCTCTGCAGCACAAGTTTGAAGAAAAAAAAAAAAAAAAAAAACCAAAACAAAGCAAAACAAAAAAAAGTTGTGTAACTTCCACAAACCGTGGTAAAAGCACAAAGTTTCCCTCGGTAGATACTCAAGTAACACAAGCCATTGTAGCCATCACAACTGCTGCAATGAATGTGACACAGGTCAGCCCCAGTCTCTGTTAACAGCATGACCACAGCAGGACTGGAGCAGGCAGCTCCTGCTACAGTAACCAGTCTTGCACATTCTTACATTACACAACCTCAGCTGCACAGAAAGACAGAGGAGCAGAAGAAAGAGTAAAACGCTAAGGAACCATAGCATGTTACTTACTTATAAAGATTTCCTAACATTAAGGAGTCTGAATCTGCCACATTCACATTACCTACAATTTTGAAACAACCTAATATAGAAGAGCTGAGCATTTATTTAACTCTCTGTAACTTCTGTGGAAATCCATCCATTAAGTAATTACTCTAGTCTCAGTTTAACTGTACAACTATATAATCTTTTTACACTGAGAGGTATTATTCAGCATAAAATAAAGGTAACACCATCAAATCCACAGATTTTGCTATCTAACTGGACCATGGAGTAAATACATTCTACTTTAATCCTCACCCAAACCCTAGAGCCAACAATCACTTCTCTTAGCACAGAGGAACACAAAGTGTCCCTAGTGGTCATACCCTGAGGGTGTTTCTGTTCCTTGCCAAAAATTTGGCTCAGAATCACTGAAAAATCCCAGGGGCTCTGCAATGGATGATGCTAAACATCTTGTTCTAAGGGCTTGATTTTGAGGTAGATACTTCAGGTTTCAGTTAGAGACAGAGATCTCAAGTTTATCATAGATAAACAAAGACAAAGGGCAGTTCACAAGTAAAGGGGCTTCTATGTCTCTTTCCTAGCTTTGGCTATGCTCCATGTTTTTAAAGCAAACCTTGTGAAAGCAACATTCCTTTGCATCTTCTCTGAAAAATGGGAAGTTTTTGACTAAGTTTTATACATGTTAGTACTAAAGATATAGTTCTGACTGTGATGATGTAAAGCATGGAAAGTTTTGATATTAAAATAATTCACATTTTTATTGTAAGAACAACTTATATCTGTGGATGTGGTGGGCTGACCTTGGCTGGATGCCAGGTGCTCACCCAGCTTCTGTACTACTCCCCTTCTCAAGAGGATGGGGCAGTGATGCTCCAGTGCTGTAATAAAGAATGCCTGCCTTCTAAAACTTCAAAGAGTCCTAGAGGGTTTCCTCATAGCCGGACTTCATGGTAACAACAGGGAGAAAATAAGATGGGAAAATAACTTGTGCATCAAGATAAAGGCATTTTAATAAAGCAAAAGCAAAGGCTGCACACAGAAACAAACGGAAAACAAAAGGTTTATTCTCAGTTCCCACTAGCAGGTGATGTCCAGCCACTTTCTGGGAAGAAAGACTTCAGTATGCATGGCAGTTGCTCCAGAAGAAAAAAGTCATAAATAATGTAAATATGCCCCTCACCTCTCCTCCTTTCTCTTAGCACTTACTGCTGAGCAGACAGCATAGGGTATGGAATATCCCTTTGGTAAGTTTGGGTCAGCTGTCCTGTCTATGTTCCCTCCCAGGATCTTTCCCACCCCCAGCCTGCTTGTGAAGAGGGGATGTTGGAGAGAGAACCTGTGCACTGTGTGAGCATTGCTCAGCAGTAGACAAAACACTGGTATGCTATCAACACCTTCATAGCTACCAATACAAAGCACAACACTGTAAGGGCTGCTATGGGTAAAATTAACTCTATCTCAGCCAGACAACAAAATAGAGTGGAAAACATACACAAGGTGTCAGGGCCATAAGCTTTTCTGTGACTTGTCATCACTGTGTGGACACTAGGTAGGTTTTTTTCTTCAAACCATATCAATTATCTACTGGGAGACCCTATGTCTCCTTAAAATTTTGGTGTGCTTAAAATTAATGTGGGATGCCCATGTGCACATAGATCTTTTGCCATAATGTACAACCTTTTAAAATTCAACAACAAATCCTTTCCAGGAATTTGTTGCAGGATGCCTCAACAATTGTGCTGGCTGTCATCAACCTCTGCTAGGTAAAGTTATGCAATGTAACTCTTATCTTCTGAAATAAATGGGGACCAGTCACAGAATCATAGAATCATAGATTGGTTACAGTTGGAAGGGACCTTGAGGATCATTAAGTTCCAAACCCCCTGCCACGGGAGGAACACCTCCCGCTAGAGCAGGTTGCTCAGAGCCCCATCCACCCTGGTCTTGAACACTTACAGGGATGGGGCATCCACAACTTCCCTGGACAACCTGTTCCAGCACCTCACCACCCTCACAGTAAAGAATTTCTTCCTAGTATCTAATCCAAGTCTCCCCTCTTCCAATTTAAAGCTCTTACCCCTTGTCCTGTCACTCCACTTCCTGACAAATAGTCCCTCCCCATCTCTCCTGTAGCTCCGTTCAGACACTGGGAGGCTGCTATAAGGTCTCCCTGGAGCCTTCTCTTACCCAGGCTGCACAATCCCAGCTCTCTCAGCCTGTCTTCATAGGAGAGGTGCTTCCGCCCTCCGATTATCTTTGTGGCCCTCCTCTGGACCCATTCCAACAGGTCCATGTCCTTCCTGTGCTGAGGTCTCCACAGCTGGATGCAGTACTCCCCTACACCTGACAACAGATAATTTTTAATGTGTATGATAATGATTTCAAAGTTAATGCTCTAGGGAAATCCTTTGGTCTAGCTCCATTTTGGGTATCTACTCTGTGTGCTTTTGTATGTTTAGAACAATGTCAGTGGCAATTATTTAAAAAAGATCCAATAAAACTTTTTTATTTCTGTAAATGTCTAGAGGGCTAATGTACAGGGTCACCATTGATTCAAATGACCAGTATAATGAAAAAGATTTCTGTCTAATTTCTGTTTGATTAAATTTTAAATCATATTTGTGCCAAGTGTCATTATTAAGACACTTTCTGAGTCACTTGCACTGTCTCCTCTTGTACATGCTTACAATTTACCTGTTCAGACATTAATGAATCTTCCAAGTTTCAGGATTAATTATTCTTTGTAAAGGCTAATATCTGGGGGTGGGGAAGTGTAGCTGATATGCCAGACTGAGCTTACTTCTTTAAGGGTAGAAAAGATAGTAAACAAGTTTAATTGCCTTAAGTTCCTAAGCCTGGAATAGAAAACATAATCTGGTTTCATAGTCAGTGGTACCGCACATGATGAGAAGGATCTAACACCAGGAAATCTATGCACAGATCTTAGCTTCTAGATTGATCTCCATTACAACCAAATCTAGAGTAGGTTATATTTATAGGCATTTAAAGTTGTCATATTAACACATATTAGCAGATAAGTATTTCAAAACAGTTAATACAAAAATTGCGGATGCCCATGGTCAACAGCATTTTTTTTTTTGAGGACAAACTATGTCCTCATTAAACTATGCCCTCCACAGTGCAAAACTGTATGGAGGTTGTCCATTTGTGACTCCTATATAAAAGCTGCCATTGACTGTCCCTCTTCAGGCCCACCATACAACCCACCATTGGAAGGCATCCTCCTTCCTTTGGGTGGCATGAACATTACAGCTACACTGTAGATGCATTTGCAGGGCAGGACTCAGCTCCAGTCTGTTCCATGTTACCAGGTTGTCAGGTGGAGAAGGAGTGTGTGAATCCACACTGGCTGAGGTGTGCAAATTTTTTCTGGTAGGCAGAACAAGCAAGTTTGTATTGAAAAAAAAAAAAACTTTTTCAATGACTTTGGAAATTAAAGGAGCACTGGTGGGGTTTCTGCTGTGAAGAGCTTTGCAAAAGGGCTGTCGGTGCCACAATCACTTGGACACATCTGAAAATGTTTTTCTTGGTATGAAAAGTCTTTCTTCCTACTACACTGATATGCATTCATGCATGCATGAATCCATCTATCCTGCTCAAGAGTTGGAGGTCACCTATGTGACAAAATATGCAATGTAGTAAAATTTATTCAGAAAGCAAAAAACCTTAATAGGTTTAGAAATAATTCTGTATGATTTTTTTATCGTAATCAAAAAAGTAGAAATTAGTTTTACAGAAAACAACTATCTGAAGAACTCTAAATGGCGTTAATCTGAATAATTACCACTCTGCTCAACAGACCAATCTAAATATTCCTCCTGTTGCAAACTGGCAGTAAGTTCTGTAAGACATATAATTAAATTAAATTTTGAACACATACATATGATATAAACGTCAAGAAAAAAATGTACATTATTTTATTACAAATAATAAAATGGCTTATATAACAGAAATATTAACTGATTTCAATGCAGTTTGAACTGGATTTGGCTTCAGTTCTGTAAGACATATAATTAAATTTATGGAAGTAAATTGTCTCATTGAATCTGCATTTCAGAGAGTAAAGCCATGTTGTAAAACCTACCCATTGGGATAATGATATTCTTTTTGACAGAAACCTTTCAAGTGCACTTCTCCAAAATCAGTAGTTAAAATCAAATTCAGTGGTTTTGCTCAGTTACTATTTGCCTGATATGGTATTTTCATAAAGATGGAACCATAGAAGCAATGTTAATATCTAATAGAAAGAGAATTAAATGCCTTAATGAAAATTTTCATGGGTGAGTTCATATGCAAAGTATGGTCTCAATAAAATGTATCAAGAAAAATACATTGCCATCCCAAAGGGACTGCACTAGTATTTTTAATTTTATTCTGGAAGCAGAGAAAGCATGCATACTTTCAAATGATGTTATAAAATCTCTAAACAATGTTGCTTGTTTATATTTAACACAAATTACCGCTCACCACGCAAATGAAAATATTTATATCTGAAAGATTTTGGCTTTAGCTTACATGTATTCCAGTCAGTTAAATAAATCTCAAAGATTATCTTTCAACAAATAAATTCATTGTATACATAGTTTCAGAAAGGTTTTTATGCTTTTATGGTTAGCTCTTTCCACGCTATAGATGTTGCATGACTGTGAAACCTTTAAGCTCGATATATTCACTAATAAACAATAGAAATAGAGCGTGATTTTGTAGGCTGTGACAAAAAAACAGGGAGTTTATTTCTTGTTTGTTTTACTCTGACCTTCATTAAGCTTTAGATGAATTAGCCATTTGTTTCAGACACAGGATGCTTTGTGAAAATCCAGTTCAGTATATATGCATATCAATGACTGGTAAAAACAGGATGGTCCAACTTTTGCACTTATAGCTATTGCCAATAAATCTGTGCCATTCAGTGTTTATTACCGTATAGCTCTAGCTTCTAGCAGATTACCCAGTTAGCTAAATCCCTGCTAAATATTTATTTTGATCCAAATCTTGTTTACATGTGAGAATCCTGACCATGCAAAATTTTGCATGTGGCACCTCTGCAGTATTTGGAAGACAAGAATCTCTGTATGAGAGTCCAACACCTCATGGCCCCACAGCTGTTCTTCCCTGTAGGCTGGCAGCATGGTGGGTGCCCTGGGGTCGCTGGATTGCAAAGAGAGATTGACAGCTGCTGCCCTCAGGGAAAAGAATTGTACATCAACAGCAGAAACAGCTGGGAGAAACTGGTAAGGGAAGTGGCTATCAGAAATTAGGAATTTTTATGTGCTCAAAAATATCATTCCAGCTTTGTAGATTGCCATTTTGATTCACCAGATCTACACTTGCTCATGACAGCCAGGTTGCTTGCCCCCAGCATGAAATTACCCCCTCGTTTATTTGCTGAATGTATCTCAGTCCAATAAGTGTTGCTGATATTATAGCAGCCAAGTGCTACTGCAGATGAAGCTCTCAGCCCTTCTTCAGCACGCACTTAAGCACCAAGAGTCTGGGCTGAGGACCATGGTATGGATCCATATTTGCTAGACAAAGAGATTTTCTGGACATACAGACTGTCTAAAAGTCCATTACTTGTTCTTTAACGCAAAAATTAAAATTGTTATGAGAAAGACAAATGCAAATTACTGTTGGAAAGTGAATATACACAATGTGGTTGAGCTGCAATGGGATTACTAGACTGAAGATGTTTTGTGCTACATAGAAGTGGGCTCTTTTGTACAATGTCAGAAGGAAAAATCAAGCTGTGACTCTCAAAGTGATTTTTTTATTATTATTATTTCAGTTGTCTTCAGTTTTTTTAATTGAATCTGAGACAAATAAAAATTAAACAAATGTCAAACTTTATATGAAGCTGTTACAGCTAACAGGCATAGCAGGAAACTTTGTAATAGTACTACTTACTGGCAGAAAGCAAGCAAGCAGTGTCATTTGAGAACTTGCCATGAGAAAGTTTTTCCAATCGAAAAGTGCTTGTCTCACAAACATGAAATTTTCCTAAGGAAAATTTTAATTTTGTCAAAAAAGCATGATTATCCTTCAGAAAAATGGAAATGTCTGCATCCAGCTATGCATGTAGCCTTTCAAGTATCTCATGACTCTGCATAGCAGAGGCAGAAAAGTTGCCAGGAGCAAAATTACACACTAGTGTTGTTTACATCAGATTTTTCTGGGTTTTGTTTTTCTTGATTTTTCAAACTGACACGAGATGAAAATACATTTAAAATTTTTCAATTTTTTTGTCAAGAGTCTTACCCTCTAATCAGATACAGCTTTTTGTCTGCAAATAGTAGACGTCATGATGATTATTTTTTATTGGATTTTTTTTTGTGCACTTTAATAGCTTTGCAATTTTAATACTTTCTCTCAAAAATATCTGTCAACATTTCAGCTTCATTTTAGTTTTTCTCTCTTTCTGTTTTTCCTTTTCCCATTCTGACTTTGCCAAAAAAACCACGCGAAATGGTGTGGGAGGAAGGGATATTATCTTATGTCTCATGTAAAGCAAAAAAATACAGACAAACCCTAGAAATAAACATGCTTTCTGAAATGTGAATAAAAATACAATCTTTAAAACTTTTGTAACATCTTTCCTTATTGATGTTTACAAAGAATTTCAAGAAAACCTACTCTTTTCCAGGAGAATGGAAAAAGTGCAAAAACACATGAATTTTTAAAAAATCAATCTTTTGCCATTTTTCAAGCTCCACCTTGACTTGGAGTGGAACTGTAATCCTATTTAAGTCTGTTTCAACCACAGTGAGAATTGCATTCTTGTTTTTTGAACTACACAAGAACTTCTTTCCAATGCCAGAACTGTTTCCCAAAAGGTTGGCCATCCATTAACTGACATGGGGTCCAATATGTCCCTCGCAGAGGTTCAGTCACCACACTTTTGTCCTCAACAATAAAATGCCTTATTAGTGCTGAGCAGCATAGCAAGACTTCATTATAAAATTCAGTGAAAACCTGAGCCTTTGAGCATCTTCAAAGGATTGCTCTTTTTCTATTAAGTAAACACTTCAGTAACAAGCAATAATCCTGCCTTTAGCACAAGCTTTACTGCAGAAATTAATATCCCAACAAATATGAGAGTGTGAGTGTACTTTGAGTTTTGTCATCTGAAGTAAGTAACAAATGTGAATTTGGCAGTTGCCATCTGGCTAATTTGGTTACAATCGGTAATGAAATAATGTGTAAAAGCATGAAGAGGAAGAAACCTATGAGCATCTTGTCTAATGAAAGTCTGAATACAAATGACATCAGCCATGTCTTTAGTTAAGCTGCAACATCTGCAGCCTCAATAAAGAGGATGTAATTTGGCTGGGTGTAAATCAGCATAAAAATAATTTAATTTTTAAAAGGAAGGCATAATAAACTAATTTAATTGCTTTTCTGGGTAGAAATGCAACTTGGAGAAGAAAGAGATATGTACAGTTCAGATTGATTTTGGCAAAGCTTTTGCTACAGTATCTCATGAACTATTTTGTAAAATATTTATTTAAATTGGTTTTGATACCTATGCGAAAGAAAAAACAAAACTGGGATTTCCTATGCGTGCACAGGGTACATGCTTTGTACTTCATTAGAAAACTTGTTGCTTGTGTGTTGGCAGCAATTTTCCAAAAAGACTATCTGCCTAGACTGGTGCCTGCTTTGCCCTTGATAATGCATTTGAAATAAATCCACGTCCCAGTCTGTAAGGTACTTTAGACCAAATATATGCTGCCCTGCTACGGTGATGGTAGTACAACATTTTTGTTGCTGTTTTTAATGTCTGGTTTAGTTTCCTGCTTTGAATTAAGCATCACCATCTTTCCTCTCTTAATTTCCCACATTATCTGTCAACAGTGTGCAGGAAAGTATTGTGTGTGTTGAGTGTGAGTGCTAGTGAATTGATTATGAATTGGCCAAGGGATCAAACACTGAACAGTAATGAAAACTGTGACACCAGCCTGAGCTGTCTGTGAGCGCTCCATATTATTTATAAAGATGTTAAACAAAACTGACTGTTTTTTGCAGCATTGCCCATGGGAGCACCACCACAAAGAGTGCTAGATCCAGTCTGATTGTTTCTGTTAATTATCACATGCAGGAGAAATACAGAGCTCGTTCACCATAGCTGACAGCGAGGAAGGAAAATGTACTGGATCTGGAGAAAGAGCAGCAATGTTTACAGTTGCATTTATTTGCCTCCCTTTTCTCCCACCCCCTTTTCTCCACCCAAACCTGCCTGAAGTTGATGCAGCTTCCAACACGCAGTCAGTGTCTGAGAGGATGGCAGGGCTCAGTCACCACTAGCACCAACGCCAGTGTGACCCCGGGATGTGCCCAGCTCCAGTGGCAGCACCCTCATGGCTTCCTCAGCTGCGCACCACACGGTGATCTGTACAGCTATCCCTGTACATCCTATACACACTCTGTAGAAGGTCTGTGTTAGATTTTCAAGGGAGATGGAGTATGGCTGAACCCCTGCCTCAGTCCCTGTGTCGTGGTTTAGCCTCAGATGGCAACAAAGACCCACGTGGCAGCCACTCTCACTCGAGCCCATCCACGGGTGGACGGGCAACATCAGAAGAAAAAAGGCAAAACTTGTGGGTTGGGACAAAGGCAGTTTAACAGAACAACACAACAGTAACAGTAACACGGATAAAGTATAAAAAACACGATTATGATACCGACCCCTCACCGATCGCATCCCTGGCCCCCCCGGACCGCACGCTACCGCCCCCGACTTCCTGTCCCCCTCCCCTTCCCGGCCACCTCCCGGCTACCCCCTGGGCAAGGCTCACAGGGGATGGAATACCTGTGCCCCTGCTAGAGCCAGGGGATTATTAACCCTATCCCTCTTGGAACCAGGACACTGCGACTTCCCACGATGTATTATTTTATGTGCATCCTTTTGCAATCCCTAGGATTTGCTAAAATGCGGTTTCCAAGGATGAATCCAGCATGTCACTGTCGTGTCCTTTACTGTGAGTATATACCTCTTTGATGCCACCTGAAAATATTTATTGAGAACTCATTAATTTACCTTTTCTCAAGCAAGAATGGTTTCATTCTTTATGCTGGTGGACTGCATGCAGCCTGGTAGAACAACAAGGCCTGAAATTCTATTTGATTATATCTGTTAACAAACAAAATAAGCACAATTTTTTAAAAAGGCTTTTTCAGCTTGGAAACATTTAAAATTGTCTGCTGGCTGTTTTCTGTTTTCTGTGAAACTGGCATTGCTCTGAAGCTTCCCAAACCTGAATTTTTTTCACTCTTTATGAATTGTGGAGATGACCTGTAATTATGTCAGCAGGTTCAGAGAAGAGATTATTCCACTGTTAAAATGTTTTTCTTATCCTTTTCTTTGTCCCTTGGCTATTACATTCTTTGCATCTTTTCACTTAAAGATTTCCACATAAAAGGAGGAAAAAAATCCCTCCCTTCTGCACTGGCAGATTTTCAGCTGAATTAGTGATCAAGCACTTTTAGATTTAGATTTTCTTACAATATAAATTTAGGTACAAAATCTGTTCCTGATGCTGACACTCTTAATCTGTCATTTTGGATACGAAGTCTAAATCTAGACCCTCGTTATGTGTGCAGTAGTGAGCCAGACAGTGAAGACTGGCTTTGCACATGTATAGACTAAGTGTTGACAGCGTCCATGTCTGGGACCCCCATCACAAAAAAGACTTGGACCTGTTGGAGTAAGTTCAGAGGAGGGCCATGAAAGCAATCAGAGCAATCCAGCTGGAGCACTTCTCCTGTGAAGAGAGGCTGTGACAGTTGGAGTTGTTCAGCCTGGGTAAGAGAATGCTCCATGGAGACCTTATAGCAGCCTTCTGGTACCTAAAGGAGGCCTACTTTATTAGGGACTGTAGTGATAGAATGAGGGGTAACAGTTTTAAGTTGAAAGAGGGGAGATTTAGATTAGATATTAGGAAGAAATTCTTTACTGTGAAGCTGGTGAGACACTGGAACAGGTTGCCCAGAGAAGCTGTGGATTTCCCACCCCTGGCAGTGTTCAAGGCCAGGTCGGATGGGTCTTTGAGTAACCTGCTCTAGTGGGAGGTGTCCTTGCCCCTGGCAGGGGGGGTTGGAACTCAATGATCTTTGAGGTCATTTAAACCATTCTATGATTCTATGAAGCATGCTTTGTAATATTGTAGGTATCTACCTTAGTCAAACTATTGACCCCACAGAAAGAATGTGATCTTCGGAAAACATTTCTGTAAATTTTGTCTTCAGAGTAGAGAAAAGGATTTTACCAGAGCAAATCAATATCTGCTTTGATTTTGTCAAAGCTTCACTGATGTAGCTAAGACCCTTCACCCACACATATACATGCCTTCATTTGGATGTAGGGTGCATTGCTAGTGGTTTAACCTTAAGTAAGTAGAACTCTGGACCTTCTGCATGTCAGATATAATTTCCAAAAGGACTATGCTTTGGGTGTATAAATGCGCCCTGCATTCCTTGATGTAGATTAGAAGTTCCTCCAAAGACCTCTGAATGATGTAACCATGATCCTGCAGCACTTCCAGTCAGGCACTAATCCCTGATCCACATTTCTGTGTATTTGATTTCTGTGTGTGTATTTATTCTATTTTTCCAAGACAATCCTCATTAGGGTGTTCAGTGGGAAGGGAATATCTCTGAAACTTTCAGTGCAACAGAGGAGTTCAGCAGAGGACACGATTCAGACCTGGGTCTCAGTAGTAATGCAGGAAATGCAATA
The DNA here is from genome assembly GCA_013400055.1 of Nycticryphes semicollaris. Lineage (NCBI taxonomy): Eukaryota > Metazoa > Chordata > Aves > Charadriiformes > Rostratulidae > Nycticryphes > Nycticryphes semicollaris. Next base: position 150,185 of record VXBJ01000044.1, read on the forward strand.
TTGCTTGTCGCATTATTCTGGATTATATTGAAGCAGATCCAACAGATAGTGAATGCCTTTAAATTCTTTCTTGATTTCAGTCATTTTGCAGTAGCTCTGCATTAGCAGAAAAAAAAAATTATCTAACCCTCAGGCTAGAAATCCTGGTACACAACAAATACCATTTTCAAAAGACTTGTGTTGTTGTTAGTTTACCCAGGAGAAAGCTAAACTAAAATACACTTTCAAACTGAAATTCACAGGATTTTGGTCATTTAGTAAATATTTTCTTAGATATTGTAGATGTCTGTTACTGGGGCAACGTAGTATATTCAGCCTGCTTGAGAAGACTAAAAGCCACAGAAACATAATTAAAATTTCAGTTTTCACCTCTCATCTTCTTGCCCTTATCAGGTTATGATAAACATGAGGTCACACTCTCATCACCCAGTCTGCACAGATCCTCTTGACCTTGGCAGGCAGAATGCAACAGGTCTGCTGAAGTAACTCAGATCCTTCCTATATGTCACTAGCAACAGACCCAGCTCCTATCCTGTAATTTGCATTGCCTCTGAATGAAAGCCTCCAAAATACCTACTTGGGAAACAAACTTCTTCCCCGCTGTGGAGAAGAACCACCATTTCTTTATGAAAAAATTTATCTTCTGCTCGTTGCTTTCAATATTTCATGTTTGTCAAAGAAATTGAAGGACATTATTAAAATTCAAGACAGGACATAACTGGTGCCCTAAACTGAGCAGCTGTATAACATGACTGAACCTTTGACCACATCTCCACTTCCTGCCCACTAACCCACCTCGTCTGGGATTGTCCTGATGTCCCAGATCTCAGGGCAGCTTTGCAGAGCTGCAGCATCATAGTGTATTATATTAAAAAAAATAATAATAATAAAATATGGATAACATCCTGCAAGGACACATTTTAAACTTTTTTTTCAGGTGCAGTAGGTGCTTACAGAAAATTATGCAGGCCTGATGTCTGGGATAGGAAATGCACTGGAGCTAAGCTTAGACTTTGAGATTTTACAAGCCATAAAGGAAAGGGAAGGCTAAGCTTAGAAAAAATGGAGAAACTCTCTTATTTCAGTGTATTTTCTCCCTGTTAGGAAGTGAATTAACTCCAAAGTGTTTGAAGTATTTTTGTATGTATATAAATACATACACACGTATACATAAATACACGCAGATGTACATAGCCATCTGCTCAGGAATGTCCTGCTGTTTTACAGGCATTGGGCACACTTCTGGGATATCTGCCAGGTCACATTTTGTTTACATACTTTCCTGAGGGAAAGCCTTGACCTGCGGCTGCAAATTGGAAGCTGAGGAGCTTCCCTCTCTCCTGTCTGCCAGAGCTATGGTGACACAGGGCTGGACCCCTGAGCTTTGAGCCAAAATCAGATGCATCCCTTCACAGTGGCTGTGCTCACCCACATTCTTCTCCATCTTTGCAGCACAATTTCAGCCGCTGTCACCACCTCCAACACATGCAATGGCTACTCCTGAGGGTTACCTATGAAGCATTTTATTTTAGATCTATGTCCTCTGCTCACCCAGCTTGATTTTTGGCCTTTTGGTTTCATGGTTTGAAGAGGGCATGTGCTATTATTTTTCTCAAAAGGTCACTTTGAAGTGTGCATATGCCCTCAGACGGGTGCAGAATAACTACATCGAAGAGGAGGGACGCTCTTACTATTCTTGCATGAGCAAAAGATGGTTATCATTAGGGAAAAAAATGTTTGCAGCATTACTAAATGTATACCCATGACACTACTCTTACAGCCTGATTTTTAGAAATGTGTTTGCCATTTGGAGTGATTGAATTAAGATTCTTTGGAAACCTGTTTCAAACTATGAGACACTTGCAAGCCCTTCACTCCACTTATTGCTTGCAGCGTTTCTCCTTTGTAACTTCTCAGTTCTTCATGTTGTGCTATCCACTGCCACAGTCATATACTCTTGTTTTCATCTCTGTGTGGATGGGCTTTGAAGATAGTTGTGCGAACAATCTCAGAGGGAATCTGCATGGAAAAAAGATTCCAGAGTGTGTACATAGCTATCCCTTCATAGGATAGTTCTCAAGAAAAAAAAAAATTCTTTCCAGGAACATGTGTAATGCATAAATAAAAGGGGCCAGAAATATCACTAGAGTGTACTTTATATTTCACATCTGAATGAGGTAATTCTTTTCAGTTTTACCTTAGTTTCATCATTTGTATCATTATGGAAACAGTTCTCATATTTTAGATAATCCTTTTTTTCAGACAGGTCTCCATTGTCAGAAACCCACATTCAGTCCAGCCTTCCAGCATGTAATTTTCTCTTCTCCAAAGTGGCTAACTTGGGCTGCCTGCCCAAACTGTGTTTCTTACCTGTAACAGTATTTCTATGAAGATAAGAATTATGTGATTCCATGGGTTTTTCCATAGCAACTCTTCCACAAAACTAGCACAAATTTCAGACAAGGAACTTTCACATGTTTCTTTGTTTTGGTTTGGTTTTTTGCTATTCAGTGCTTTTAAATCTCAGAACAGGTGACATGTAGTCTGCCCTCTATCTTTCCTCCCTTAAACTGACAAAATACAGCAAAAGTTGCTGCGAAGTGATTCATCCTCTATAGAGATTGAATTTTGTGCTCTGTATATGAAGAGCACATTCTATTATACCTGTTAATTCTTTTCCTTCACTCATTGTCTGGAAACCCACATTCAATCAGGCTTTTTCCAGGGGGACATGTACTGATGACTAATTCTACATGAGTGCCTACTATAGTGTGTATCTGCTGTTTCATTTCCTTCTTGCTAATGCCTACAAATATGGCTCTCTCTATCTGCAGCTCTCTGGGAATGCTTGTGAAATTCAGCTCTGAAAAGGATTTGTGGCATAATATCTCAGTTGGAGATATTGTAAGATAATACTTTTTCTATAGCAACATGGAAGAAATTAGCCCATATATCCTGTGGGATGTTGTGAAAGCAGTTGAGAGGGACAAACTAATTACACTATCTCCTCAGCAGAAAACAGACAGATTAGAAGAGCTACATCAGTCTAAAATTGTCTGGGAAACTCGCACATGATTACATTCTTCTTGTAAATATAATGTCTTCTCTTAAATTGATAAACCTAAATCAGCATGCTTAGAATCAATAAACCAGGAAAGGACTCAGGTGGAATTTTAAAAAGCCATATAAATAATTTGGTCCACTTACTTGTGTTTGGAAATCACTTAAAGGCATCTTGGAAATTTCTAACATAAATTATAAACACTGCTGCCCAGGTTGTAGTATTCAGTAAGTTCTTTCAATTATGATTATACTGAGTATGTTTCAACCTGATGTATTCACAGTCACTAGATGTGAAGTGACATCTGACAACAAGAGCTTGACAGAATTACTTAAAAGGCAAGTACGTGAAACATTGTGGAGTAATTATTGACACACGTTGGATTTTATATGTATTTTCACTCTCGCTTTAGATCTGCTTTCTCTGTGTGTGTGTAAATACATGTGTTTGCACAGATAGATAGACACAGGTATTAGAAATGTGTTAAGTGTATTTACATATAAGCTTACAGGTATATGTCTCTTGTAGCCCTCAGAAGTCTTACTTATTAGAGAAGATTTTTATTTGGTGAAGTAAGTCTCTGCATGAGCTTGTAAGCTCACTGGACTCCTCTTGGTTAAACACATGCAAAAATCTTTTCAATAGACATGAAAAATAATTATGTCTATAAGTACTGCTGTATTTCTCCACCTCTGTATCTGCCTGACTGCTACAAAAATGGATATTTGAGCATTTGCTGCAATTAGTGCCACAGAATTCTGTCTAATTAGATGGAATATATACATTTTCATGACTGTCTACATACCTGGTGTTACTTTAAAAATACTGCCATTGACTTCAGTGGAACCGTAGCATTACTATGTATGAAGCCCAAAATATCAGAAGTTGGGGTGGCAGAAGTTGGGGTGCTTCAAGTATCTCTGTTTCTTGAAGTCTAGACTTCTTCTGCATACCATGGGATCACAAAGTAATCTGGCTTGGGAGGGAGAGACCTATAGAGATCACCTGCACCAACTTCCAAGTTAGATCCAACTCAGAAAAACCTCTTATACAGTGTCTTTGGGACATGGACTTTGGGACATTGACTTTTTCCCAGGCAAGATCCATTCAGGCTACTTCATGGTTCTCATTATTAAAACACAGGAGTACTTTGGTATCATTGATGTAGCACAAATAAACACTGTTAAGATTTGAAACTGAGCTACAGTTTAAAGAAGCAACTTTCCCAAGATCATACTTTTACAAGAAAAGCCAAGAAGCAATTTTTCAAAGGGGTCTTGAGATGATATAGTGAAGTTGAACCAAAGCTTACTGATTTAGATGTGTTATTTTCTTTTAAATGCATTAAAGATAGAAAGCTTTTTAAAGATGGGCCATATCTATGTTTAAGTACTTGGCAGTGAATGAGAAGAGCTGTGGCATTGGAAGGATTGGTGAGATGGAGAGACAGATCCACCCTGGTGCTGGGCAGCATGAGAGAAAGGTGCTCACATCTGCTGGAAAATTTCAGAAATGGTGGAAGTTGTAGTTGTCACAAACTGTACTAGGCAAAGATGAGTTTACCAAGCCAGTGAGAGGTAAAGAAGGAGATGTTGGACAGGGTATTAAAAGTGAAGCCAAGCATTGCAGAAATCCAGAGCAGTGACATGATGTGATTGGGATAAGATAGTGGTAAAATCATCTCTCTTACTATTTCTTCAAGTGTATCACTAAATATAATGCCTTTCTTTATTCTCTCCACTTCCCATTCTCCCAAGAAAAAAAATTAAATGTGTTAAAAACCCATACTCATTCAATTATCAGAAACTGTAGAAAATCAACCTAGTTATTTATCCAGTGTATGGTTGTTATAAAGACTTCATCCCCAGAGAAGAGAAAAATTATTCATCCCCTTCCATATCTCAATCTCCTATGAGCTGAAACTGCCTGAAAGGAGCAATAGCAGTTTCCATTTCTTCCTTGGATCCAGGAAAAATCTGGGTCTGCAAAACTGACAGTTACTTCTTGATAACAGGAGCTTTGAAAATAGTCCAGGCCAACTGGGACTAATTTAAACAGTTTTAGGGAGGCAATTATCAACTAACACAAGATGCTGTATAGAAGGCCAGGAGCAGAGTAGCTGCTTCAGGACTTTAGGTGGTAGTTAAAACATACTCAGAATCTTTGTGTGGCTGCTGTAACAAGGTCTGAACATTTTGGTTTTGTTTCAGTTGTATTGCTCTTGAGATAAAACGGGAGAGAGCATAAAGCAAGGTTCGCAGTGGCCATTTTTATACTACCCTGAAACAGCATCCCTGGCAATGCTGTTGATTTCAAATTCCTTGATGGTACATATTGTCTTGTCCTACAAGTTCCCTACTGGGCATCTTGATCATGCTCCAGATGTAGTACCTGAGGAAAAACCTCACATTACCTGGGCTTCTGAGAGCCCCTCAATGCCACAATCACCCACCAGTAGAGGCAGCCACACTGGGGAACATTTCTGGTCTGCTTATAAAATAGCCCTCAAATCCATTTGTTTCCATCTGAGTCAATACTGCTTGGGACAGTTTTCTGCCAAAGATGAAACACTGTTGTAGCTCACTTGCATGAAGAGTTAGTGCAAGAACTGTGATGGGTGTGAGGAGTGTACACACATCTGCTCACACAGCCACCAGCAGGCTCCACCATGAGCTGCATCTTTTCAGCAGAGCATCCACTGGGATGGAAAGTATTGTAGTTCAGAAGATGGTGATGTGGAGATGTGGAGTGTATGGCAAGGATTTTGCAACTTGCTAAAAGTTCCCAGACAAACAGGTTGTTCAAGTGATAAGAAATGGAAAACTATGTGAAGTCCTATGCCAGAAGTTACTGAAAGGCTCCCTGTCTTCACTAGAAATACAGGTTGTTTTGAAAATATTGAGAAAAGAAAATTTACTTCAGACAAAAGGCAGCTGTCAAATGTTACCTGCTATGAAGTGACAGTCTTTGTCACTTCGGGTGCCCTCACACCTCACTCTCAACTGAGTAGTTGAGCACTACAGCTATTCCTAGCTCAGTGCACTGCCATGACCCATCTTTCCCAATGGCCTAGCTCTTGTGGTTCTTAGGTGAAGCTGATCACTGGCCAGATGGACAGTGCCTACCCACAGTTCACTGGAACTGGGGAAGGGCCAATTGTCAATGTACAAAAGGGCCCGTTGTCAATGTACAAAAGCCTGATCCTGCAACACGGGGCCATGAAGCAGGAGTCAAAGGTATGAATCCCAGTCCGTGTGTTATAGACTTGGCAGAGTAGGGCAAGCATGGGCAAGCTTTTGCAGAAAGGAAGGTAGGACAGTCCTCAATGCCCTACAAATCAGTAAATGCCAGCAGGGTAAGAATCTGTCTCACAACAGCTGTGCTACCTATTTGGGATCTGGCTTAGAGGTACTGGTTAATATCTTCTCTGAACAGTAGGAAATGTTCTGTTTCACTTCATTGATTGAACTCCCAAATATTCCAGATCCTTGATAACTGACTAATGAGTTTAAAACTGCAGAGAATGCTTGGTTCTTTTACATTTAAGCAGCTCCTGCTGAGAAAACATCCCCCTTGGCATGCAGGCACCAGCTGCTCTGACAACAAGCAGCCATGGGAGAATCTGGATTTAAGGATACCAGTTTGTTAGATTAATTTCTCCCTTCATGGCACTCAGCATGCCTCAAAAAACTGTTTGAACAAATTTTATTTTGTCCGAGTTTTGGGTTTGGCGGTTTTTCTTCTTCGGTGCTCCTTGTATCCCTGCTGTCCAGCTACCTGGCAGTGTTCCTCCAGTCACAGTGCTGCCTGCTGCATAACCCTGTGTTGAAAGGAACTTTCACATCTGGAGGAGGTAGGAAACTAATTTCTGCTTCTGGCCTGCATCCTAATTTGTCAAAAACATCCATCCCTTCTGACCCTTCAGCACTGTAAACTATTCTTCTCCCAGGGCTGTTCTCTGGCGCAGGGACCCAGCTGTCACTGCCCTGAAGCAAGGCTCCTTTGGCACCTCTTCCCTGGGTACCACTTAGCAACACAGCAGTGTGATGATGGGCAAGAGTTGAAGGAGAACCATGTGAAAGCACCCTGAGTAGTGTAGGCATCAATAGTACAGGGAGTTCCTGAATTCCAAGGAGAAAGACAATTCTTACCAAGAAAGCTGCACGTGCTGAGCTTTTGACCGTTTTGTGGAGTTTCTGCTGAAGCCAATTGCACTTCCTCCCCATATCCTGGATGAAAGATCATCACAAAGGTGTACATCATCCTTTCTGATTGCTAATTGACTCTCTTGAAACAATAGGGCCATTACAAAATTTCATATGAAAGGGAAACCGGATAGGAGAGTTAGGAACGTGCTCAAAAATGTTCCATTACTCTCTTCATTTATTAAAAAAGTGACATGAAAATATGAGCACATTTCTGTGACCAGCTTTCTCTCTCAACTAACTTTAATAACTTTTCACAAAGTAAAATAGGAAAAAAAGAGACAATATCTTTCTAGGATGTCTTCTGTTGTAATTTTACAATGCTATTTAACCTGAGTAATAGATAAATGTATTTAGACAATGTATCATTAATCAAAGCTTGCTAAACTGAAAACCAATACAGTTCTATAAACAACATACTTGTAAAAAAGTGTGTAGGCAAATTTCAAGGATGCTGGATTGAATTTGTACCTTACAGTGTCCTAAGGTGCAAACTCTGCCCCAGTATCTCAGAATTTAGAAGGACAGAGCCTTTTTTCCCTGTGTTCCCACTGACATTTTTCTTGATCCAACACAGAACCTTAACATCTTCCTTTTCTCACTAAAAAGTGCTGCAATGATGTATGTCTGAACCCAGCTGTGGTGTACGTTTTAACCATAGCACAGCAGAGTTGCTTAACATGACCAAAATAAAAATTATTTGCTCTGTTTGGATAAATTCCAAAGTTATTCAAATCATTAAATCTTTTAAGCCAATTATTCTTTTAAAATTTAATTAGGTATAATCTGACCTTTCCATAAATATAATTTACTTTGGGAAAGATTGCACATCACCTTGATTGCCTGAATGATTGAAAACTTTCCAGTGTTCTGAGGTGACAACATTGTTATAAAACTAAAAGAAAGACTACAAGACTACTTGTCTGCAAATTTGCAGAGAGAAAATATTAAAGATAAATATATGTTGCATTGTAATGTATTTATTCTGATGCCACTCATTCTGTTAGCCCAATTCCCATGCCACATTGATGTTTTCCACTCTGAAATCCCACAGTAATAATCAGGTTCCAGGGAACTGTTCTTAAGACTCAATTTAAGATTTAGAAATGTAGTTACTTTCTCAAAAGTCTTCTCCTTTTTCATATCTGTTGTGATGTGAAATGATCTTCCTGAAGATGAGAATCCTGGCTTCTAGCATATAGGCTACAAGACCTAAGGCTCTTCTGTCAATCCCATCATGTACCATTAGAAGTTTTGAAAACCCATGGAGATTCCAAGGCCAAAGACAAGGAAATAAGTTATTAGGTTCAATATAAATCTGTAGAAAAACATTATATATGAATGAATTTGCTCCAATTTGCTACTTCAAGCCTTCTCTTTTTGTTTTGTTGTCCCAGCAGTGTTCTTTCCTTACAGCATTGCTCTGCTGAATTTCCACACAAGTTTGCAGTTGCACCATATGTTTCTCTGCCTTTGCCTATCAAGCCAATGTCATCCATCACTAGTCCCACTCACAGCTGCATTACTCTCTGCTAATAACTAGGACCAGATTCACCAACAAAACCACCACCCAATTTCCTGGGAGCTGCTACCACACATTGCCTTCTGGATATTTATGGACTGAAAAAAACCATACCCTAATTACAGCATTTTTCTGCTTTGCTTGGGTTAATGTAATGTGGTGTAAAAATTAAAACTAGACAATCAGTTCTTCTTGTTGGATGTTTACAAGAAAAATTAAAAATACTGTGGGACAGCACCTCAGCATCAGAGAGTAATTTTATAGGTTCCTATTTGATTATGCTAACCACCTGATTTTTTTGTTTGTTTGTTTCGTATTTCATTCTTGTCCTCTTTGATATCCTCTCTCTCTCGTTGCCCTTGCTGAACAGTGAAAATACACGTGAGCAGAAAAGCCAGACTTATCACATGGAAACTGGTACCAAGCAATCAATTGCAAAGTATTTAATTTTGCTCAAATTTCTGCTAATTAGTATCTCTGCTCCTCACCTGGGTTTTGATATGTGAAGTCATTTCTCCACCTGACAGGCTAGTTTTCAGCATTTCCTTCTTAAAAACCAGGATTTCTCAGCATCAGTCTTGGTGAGGATTATTTTCCTCTGCCAAAACACAAAAGAACATTGCACATAACTGAAAAAAAAAATAAAATCACAGAATGCATGCTGATGCCTGAAATACAAAAAACAATCACCTGTGTTTTCAGCACTTTTGTTTTAACACCTGCTTAAACATCCTGCTACATTTTTACATTCTTGTTTTTGCTCTATGCAATCAGCTGCAATGAAAAGAAATCTGTAATGAATATAAATACATATATCAAGAGTGATAAACAAATCTTAAGTGATTTTGCAATCATGTCAACATATAAATTCAAATAATAGCAGAGCTCTATAAAGTGTTTACATCTCATTAACATGGGCACAAGAATATCACCAGTTCATAAGCACTACAAATTTTGCAGTTTCATCAGTGCCTTTATGTAATTCATTTGCATTTATAGATTGCATTTTTAAGACATAAGTATCTTATTTTTTCTTTTTCAAGGCGAACTGGCAGTTCAAATCAAGGATGTGTTGTTTTCTGTCTTAATAAAGATATTTCCAACTAAACAGTGTTTGCAGGTATTTGTGTGTAGGGCCATCTGAGAAGTTAATTTATGAACACATATTCCATCATGACAGGACATTTGATAAAATTCTTTAATTATGTCACCAGAAAGTTAAGAGATTAGGTATGAGAAAAAATTCCAATAGAGTTCCACCCTTTCTGTCAAAATAAATAATCATCAGGGTTTCTTTATGTAAAGGTCTTTGGTAGTGACATTCCTTTCTGGGGTGACATTACAATCAGCTTGTGTCACTGGTGAGCAGTATATTCATCTATAGCATAAATATAGTCTTCCTTATTGCTACCTGAGTGTTACAGCTTTGCTCATTCCTGTATGCAGCTGCATTCATTATTTTGTTCTTTTATGCATTATCCAATTTTCCAATAAAGCCTAATATCTATAAAACACCACAATTTTGTCCTGAAATAATTAAAACTTATAAATAATTTTAGATATACATTTTCATTTTATAGTTAAATCAGTAATTTCTGGTCCATTCAGGGTTTTTTATTCCTATAGTTAAAATATAGATTTAAAGTCCTATTTTCTTGTCTGTTGGTATCCTGCATCTCTGATTTTGTGTTGTTATGAGTAACAAAGGTAGCTTGCCTTTTCAAACTAGAATGGAACTTTAACACTTGACCAAGAAAAAAGCATTCTTATTTTTGGATTATTTTCTATTATTTTTCATTTGAGTTTTGTGGAAATAAAAGGGAGAAATAGCTCCAACAAAAAAGGACAGATACCTGCAAAAACACTGAGAAAAGTGTTCAGTTGTAATACATTCTGTGAAAATACGCTTTTGCACAGCTGTGTGAAAGAGAGACAGGGTATTCTTCGTTACCCCCATGCAGGACTGTGAGGTCCACAGCTCTTAGCTGAAAAGGGTAAAAAAATGCTCCAGTCCTGCACCTTTGCTTATTTGTCTGGGAGATGAGGAGGGAGCAGTGTGGCAGCCATGGTAGCCACAGTAGCATGGCTCTTCTGGGACATGAGAGCAGGGTTGGCTTTGGGCACTGCAAGAGCAACAGGTTGCTTCCAATTACCTTTGTTTTCCTGCTTCTCAGAAGCGTTGTTTTACATGTTATCAGCTCTAACAATTTCACACTATCCTTGTCCATGCTTGCTTGAATAGCAACTGCTATTCTGCTCAGATTCCCCATCCACAGATACAGGTAAGAAACCAGTTAAGCTATGCAGGATAAAAGAGGGCATAAGAAGAGTGCAACAGAGCTCATGCAGCCCTCATGGTTGTACAGAAATCCTTAGCTATCTCCATTTTAGTGGCTCATAACTGAGAGAACCCTAAAGAGTTTATTTTAAAACTTATATGTTCAAAGCTGCTTCATTTTTCAGGGAGCCTGAGACCTGACATCTGAAGAATAGTGATGAACCGGTGCTCCCAAGCACACACTGCTGTTTTAAATTGCAGCTGTGGGTCTGACCATTTCCTTCAGATTTCTCAATCTGTCATGGCACAAAACTGGAATAGGTGTGTGACAGAGGCCTCGATTAGAAATACAGATGGTAGGTGAGGCAGAAAGCTTAAAACACAGTGGAATTCATTCCTTTCTGAAACCACCATGTAATTATTTATTTCTGCTGACACTGAGAATTTTCTGTAATAATAGTAATGATTACATCAAATATGTGAGGAAAAAATGGTCAGCTTTGGGTCTACAGTAAATGACTGATAACTTTTGCCACAGAAAAGCATTGGTCATTTTAAAAAATGTAGCTTTTAACATGTCCCTAGTTTTTTTCCATTTCATTATAATCTATATGCTTACCCCGCTGTTGTCCAGTCCTCTTCAATATAGTGTCAGGTCCTATCCCAAATATTGATGTTTGTGCCTCCTCATGTTGCTTACAAGACACCAAAGTGATATTACTGTCAAGGGGAAATATAGCTTAAGGTCTGGTGAGCAGGTGCTAGAGCAACCCACAACGTATATAGATGTATATAGTCCCGCATATATATGCATGTATTTCCACTATAAGAACTTCAATCTCAGCATTGGTGCTGTTTTTATTTGTGTAAGTGCTGTGTGTGTTCACCTGCATCGACCTGTGTGTATACATGTATGTGTTGCACACCTGCATAGAGTGCCTCTGCCTATTGGGATTATGTGGTCAGTCTTGCTACTCATTGCTTCTGGGGCACTGAGCTACAGCAGCCTCAGCTCTACCAGGGGGCTGTCTAATTTGGCCCTAGTAGCATAACTAACTTTTTCTAATCTTACAAATTGGAAATATTTGAATGAAACTTTTCACATATGAGTAAATTAATCAAGTATAATTATCAACAATGTAAATATTTGTATAGAAAGAACTTAATGATTGTATTTACTGGAGTACCATCAAAATCAGTATTATTTTTTCATATAATTCAGCAGTACAAATTTTATCCCGTAACTTTTTACTTAAATTTTTAAACACATGCATGAAGAGAGGCCCACAAATCAACGATCCAAATAGATAACAGGCAGAGAACAAAAGTTCAGCAGGCAGATTTTGAAAAGGATATGTTGTATAGATGCTTCTGTCATTTCTTTTGCCCATGATATATATTTATGACTGAGGTGAATCAAGGAAGATTGGCTTTTGGTCTTAATTTGAGCTTAGAAGAAGAATCAGGGGCAGCTAAACATGTGGCTGGATATTTGGGAAAACAGATTGTGTACGCAGTGGTGTTTTTTACATAATTAACACAAAAAGCTTTCTGACACCATGAGGGTTGTTGGCGAAGAATGAGTTCCTTACAACTGGTCTGGCAAAACAGAAATATTAAATACTCTGCTGTGGTTCATCAGAGTAAAAGTACAAATTAATACAGTGTGTGCTCTAGAGCACTTCGTGTGGCATTTTGTTAAAGCCTTAAAACACTCCTTCTGTGGTGTTCTGATTCTTTATCTTCTGAAAAAAAATGTGTGTATAATTGCTCCAAGGACTATCTAATATTTCTCCAAATTTTCATCCTTAATTTCTTTCATTACGCTTTTCCCCAGTCCTCACCAAGGTGATAATAGGGGCCACATCATTAGCTTGTAGAAACTGATACCCCTCCAGTAATGTTTTTATACACTCCATAGGGGTTACTGGAGTTTCTGTGCACTCTCAGCTCTACTTTGGACTCTGCTGAATTTGCTTTTTTCCTAGAAGACTTCTTCATACTTGGTTTTGTCCCCTGCTTTTCCAGTCAGATGGTCTACAGTAGAGCAGGGGCTGACATAGTTTTAGCTTGATCTCATTACAAATTTTTCAATACTCTTTACTTACACAGTTATAGTTCAAACACCAATTGACAGGCAGCAACCTCCCTGCTGCCTCTTATAGCCTTACCCTTTTACTTTCAAGTGCCTCTGGTTTTTCTTAGTGTGACGTTCATTGTTCCCAGCAGCTGCTTGGCTAATGCACCTTTGTCCAGCTTAAGATAGTTGGTGCTCCACTTCTTTTCAAGTTAATAATCAGGCCAGCTGTTTCTCTGGGGATTAATTAATCTGAGCCAAGAACTTTGCTGCTATACTTCAATGCCTGCTGTGCACACACTTCTGGTGAGTGCACACGTACCAAGTGATGCCTTCCATTTTCACTCATAAATCTCTTTCCAAGTGCTCCCAGCGGTATGTCCTGCTCCCCTTGCTGCTTTCTGCAGGCTCTAGCACCAATCTCTGTGAGCCTTCATCCCCCAGGTCTTCCTCTGTGGTGTTTTGGGTTCCCTGTCACACCTATGGGGTTAGGGCACTGTCTGCCTCTCCTCAGTGTCCATCTGAAGAGAGGACTTTGGCCAGTAGATGTTACTGGCTAAATTTCAGGGCTCCCAGTCCTGTGACCGTGGCTTTTTGCCCCTCAGATGCTAGGAGTGCACTTGTCTTTTTTTTGGAGGTTTCATTGCTGCTCCTCCCCATAACAGTGAGATTGCAGCTTTTCTTGTGACAGCAGCATTAAACTTTCAGGATTTCATTTATTTTGCACTTTTCTTAATAACATATTCTAAGTACACATGCATTCCGCAGACATTGCTGTGTTTTTCAGATTGCAGTGATAGAGGCTCATAGTTCAGCTGTTCTTCCAGAGTTAATTGAAAACCGTTATGTCCTTATAGCTGGCCATTGTCAGGACTAAGGACACCTCTGAGGTTTTTCCACTCCACTGGCAGCTCCTGCTCGTAGATACAATGTGAAGCTCTGATTAAATCACATTTCTGGAGTTTAAGCTCTGCTGAGTGTTTTAGCTGTTCTATTTTTTCACTCAAGCTATTTTCATAGTTCATTTTACTTCTGGTACCAGGTGTAATTCAGTCACTGCTAAAAAAGGAGGGCTGATGGTGTTCTGCTTCATTAGGTGCCTGGAGCGGTGTCAGTCCTGCTCATTCCAGCTGCAGGAGCTCGGGGAGCCCCACATGACCGCTTCCACAGCGATAGCACAGCAGTTCATGCAGCCACCCAATTACCTGAACTGGGGAACTGACCCAGCTGAAAAATAAATTTGGAAGAGAAAATTGGTTTATTTGCAGCTGGATCAGTACCCCGAGCATTTTTGTTTTTTCTGTAGTCCTCCACCATCTGTGCTAGCAAAGTGGTACAGCGTGGGGTCAAGAAACATGGGAGGGACCTGCTTGAGAAGGGATTTCCTCCAAAGAGACCACAGCCTGAGGACTGAGTTCTGCCTAGTCTGAACCACTCGAAAATGTGGGAGAGAGAGAGCTATCGTTGCATTGCCTTATGCTAGGGTCTCTTCTCTAGAGGAAAGAGGGCTTGATGGGGTGCTCTAATGATGCATGACTTAAATACTGCATGCTTTGAATCTGAGGAGGGAGGCAGAGTTAGGGGCATCCACTAGGGCATACATGCCAAGATTTCTGTGGTTGTGATTAAGCTTGCTAACAGATCCTTAGGACCACACAATTTGCAGGTCTTATTTACAGAATGTAGCTCTTACCTACTATCTTGGAAGCTTCATGAAATCATTTGGGTAAATTTGCCTATTTCATGGGATTTTTATGTGTAACAGGCATGATCAGGCTTTATATTCCTCATGAAAAGCCAGATGCAGTATTTTACAAATACGTATTCAAACACAAAACTGTTTCATGTTTTTACCTATGACTGTAGCGTATTTTAACTTTCAGAAACTTTAAATGAGAAAGGTACAGTTGCTGAAAAAGCAATGAATCACTCAGGCTGAACTTTAACATCCATTCAACATCTAATTAGTTAAATTAGAGCCACTTTGCAAGAGAGTCAATCAATTCTCTAGCTTTAGCTGCCCCAATGGTTCTGAAATTTGATGATGTTATCATTACTTCAGGGGAGACACTCAGTTAGCATTTTAATAAGTGCATTTCCCCCCAGCACTTTAACTCCAAACCAGGAATTATCGTAAGTTAAAATATTATCTGCAAAATGCAGACTCTCCTGAGCCAGCAATGTGTCCACATCTGAAAACTTTTCTGGTAGACCTTTCTTATTACTTTCACGTGGATCAAGAGAAATACCATCAACATCGTGCTGTGGAGAATGAGAAGGTAATTAACAATGCAGAATTTGAACTGAAGTAATACCTTTGCAGGAGACACTCAAATTGAATTATTAAAATTCACTATTCACATACAAATAAATGGTGAGACGCAGGTACCCTAGAAGGTTTGAACTAGCCTTTAAATAAAAAACAGATGAATAACACGCTATCAGCTTCCTCCAAATTAGCAAATACATTTGATGTTTCACTGGAGCACTGTCAATCAAAGGCTGAAGATTTCTCTAAAGTTTGATAAAAAAGATATGTGCAGATACAGAAAGCCTCAACTGGCTTCATTTTTTTGGCTATTTTCACTATTCCCTTGGGGAGGGGATGAAGAGGCTCTCGTAGCTCTAAAATCACTTTATCTGACTTCTAGTCTCTTTATCTTGCTGAGAAATGGTATGTGGACTGCTGGATCCCTGCTTCTGTTGTAGGACATTAAGAAATGGTTCAGGCAATAACATCCTTCAAGAAGCTGTATGGTTTTATGATGGAAGATGTCTCACGAAGCCGGCCAGTTCTGGGAGGAACCTAGAAAAGGCATCTTGTGGAAAAGCAGTAAATTGGGTGGCGGGAATGGTAATTCAGCCCCCTAGGTCTGTCCCTTTCCTCTCATCTGATGCTGCCCCTCTCATCATTCTCGGGTGTGCTGGTGGCCTTCCAGTTTGAGTTAACTCTTTCTTATCTTCTTTTAAAATATTACCCAATTTCTTGTACTTTCTTGCCAGAAGTTCAAAAGCACTTGAAAGCTTCTCCACAGCATTTTCAAACCCTTTTAGTGCCCAGTCACCTTGGACAAACTTACTTTTAAAAGTGAAAGTTTCAGAAAAATTGAATGAATGGAAACAAAGATTTAGACTTAAATTGTTGAGTGTGTACGACCAGCTTCATTTGCTGGACTATTGCAATGCTCTGCCTTCTATTTCATGCTTAGCTTTGAGTTTTTTCATAGGTGATATAGCATTGAATAAAAGTCCCTACCACATCCATTTCAAACACACCCTCTGTCTCTGGAAGTTCGTTTTCCACAAAAATCTCAATAAACTACAGAGCTCTTGGAAAAAAAAAAAATTACCCAGCATTTCAGAAAAGTGATAATTATTAGAGGACACCATCTTTCACCTCTACCGTGTCCCCATATGCTTTAACAGCTCGTTGTTTTTTAGGTTTTAGCAGATGTTAAGAGAGGAGAGTGACAATAAATAAGGAAAATGGAAACATGACGGGCTATTCCTGAAACATCACAGTGGTGGGATTGCTGTCAGTGCAATTACTGCAGCAAAGCGGGAGTTACAGAACATGGGACCCCAAGAGAGCAAAACAGTGGGAAATGGGCTGGAAGATTTGCATGGAAATTTGAGTAAAAGAAGAAAAAAACATATAGGTCATGCAGCCAGTAGGGAACTGTGCTGATAACAGAGTGGCCAGACAAGGAAAGAGGTCGTAGCTTTTATCAGTCTTTTCAAATTAATAGTATTCTCTTAATTACTACAAAGCTATCATTAGGTTTTACCTGGTTAATTAAGTTACTAACTTAATTATAACCTTGTTTATGCATCCTGGAAGTGTTATTGTTTCCTCAGATGTAAGGATCAAATTTTACACAGCTCTCATTGTCATTTTCATTGATGGAAATTATGGACTATGTCTTTGATACATTAGGATACCCATGCAGGAGTCATGAAACTGATATTTCTCTTTTCATTTGTGAAATGTAACCTAAGCAAAATTTCCTGTTAAGGTTTTAGAATTTTTAAGTCCTCAATTAGCAATTTAGGCCAAAGATGATGCCAGCAACCTACTGGTAAGTGTTTCAATTATGGACCCTGAATTTTTAAGTAACTCCCCTAATTCTGGGGGAGTTACTTAAAAACTGAGGAGCCACAAGTCATTTTTATAGGGCTTATGCAAAAGGTTACAGATTCATTTAAAAGCCATGATAAGGTCATACACCGTTGTTTCTGTCCTCCATTATGTTGATCAGCTGCACCCACCTCTTCTTTGCTGTGTCCCCACTCAACATCATAGAATCATAGAATCAGAAGGGTTTGGGTTGGAAGGGACCTGAAAGATCATCAAGTTTCAGCCCTCCCTGCCATGGACAGGCAGCCCTTCCGCTGGACCAGGTTGATCAAAGCCCCATCCAGCCTGGTCTTGAACACTTCCAGGAATGGGGCATCCACGACTTCTGTGGACAACCTATCAGGGTCTATTTTATATCGAATAAGCCAGCCTTCTGAGAATCTTAAAAGACAAACATGAAAAAAGGGGACCAGGCCATGAAAATGAAGGGAGAGACATCTCTCACTACAAAATCAGCTCTTCAGTCACAGATCTGGGCAAAATTATGCATTCATATCTATTCTTCTACATAGACATTTTGCTTCCCCTCCCAGAAAATGCTCTGATAGCAGCACAGTGAGCCTGCACATGCAAAAGCAAAGTCCCAGCTTATACTTATTGAGACCTCATGGTAAAATATACTGATCTCTGGAGAGGAATGATGACAACAAGTCATGGACGTGGTTCAGCAGAAAATCTAATTCTCCGAGTTTTAATAATTCAATTTGAGCATCTTTATGAATTGTGCCTCACTCAGCTTAACACATTTGTCCTTCACTTTCACGGCACAACTTTTAAAAGAAGAAAAATGAAAGAAAATAAATGAAAAAAATAATATGCAAGATACTAGAACAGATCATCTGTTTTCTCTCTTGGTGTAGGTATGAGACTCAGAAGAAGCAACATGACTGACACAAGTTAACTTCCTTTCCCTTTTCTTCCTGTAAAAGATCATGAAATAGTGAATTATAAAACAGCACATTCATAATAGACTAAAATCACTTTTCATGCAGAGAATAGTAAGTATGTTGAATAGTTTACTATTTTAAAAGTTTTAGATGTAACTCTGGAGAAAATACTTGTACTTAAAGGTATGAGCAAAAGAAATTGAAGTAACAGGTTTTTACTCCTTTTTTCATTCCAGTCACTTTAGGATGTCTATGTGCTGTGGCAGCCAGTCAGAAGTCAATAGGCCAGATCTAGAATTTGTAAGAATCAATGTATAAGTTAGCAAGACCAACCGGCTTTAAACTTGCTGGACATTTGATAAAGGATCTGTTATGAATGCCCCATATTTCCTTTTCTTTGCTTATTTGCAACCTTTTTAGGTCGGCTTTCTGCAGAGTTTTCCTGGTGTGCCTTGGCTGTTCTAGGTCTGTTTCTTCCTGGAAGGAGATGGTGGGGAGTTTGGCCTAGAGACTTGTTGAATGAAGCCTGCTCCAAAGCCCAGGCTGGTGGCTGTGACAGTGGTACACTTGGGAGAAGGGCCATAGCCCTCAGGAAAGCCTGTGTTAGGCACAGGATGTTTAAATGCAGTTTCCCCAAGGGAGAGGTGTGGGACAGTCACTCTGCACCAGGCCAATGCCCTGAGCCTCTTTACTGAGGGAGGGAACACTTTGCTTAGTATGACATTTTGAGCCACCAGAACAGCCTTAAAAGCAGCGCAGGCAGATGTTCCCCAGATCACCCTCTCCACTCCAAATCCCATATAACCCCACTTTGTTCTGGTTTAAAACTCCTGCCGATCCCTCAACTAGGCACTCAGCTCTCTCCCTGAGATCTTAAAGGGCTTATAGCTTTCCCCTCAAGCTTTTCAATAGTTGACTTATGTAAGTATAGGTCTATATAGGTCTATATAGGTCTGTATAGTTCTGCATGTACTTCAGCCTTTAACATATAAGCCTATATATACATAGTGCAATACAGTGCAGTGAAAGAGGAAGCTGTATTTTATCAGTGTGACTTTTGGAGACTTCAGAAATTAGTGCTATAAACTTGTCAGCAGGTGATGTGTGGCTGCAGAATTATCCCAGCACTACGGCTTGTGTCCTTTGGATGAAACATTAAAGAAGAATAGAAGTTAACTATGCATGAGATGCACTAAAACTATATGCTTAAATAACACCCATCCACTGTACTTTTCTATTTCATTTCAGGTCACTTTTTTCTGGGATGAAAATTCATAACAGGCAAACAAGTATTTTCTTCCTGATTATTTTATTTAAACACTTGCACAGAGAGTCTTCTGAGCCTTGGAGGAGACCACCTTTTTACATCCTTGTAACAGGACCGAAAGATAGAAAGGGCAACCATTTTATGCTTATATTGCACAAGATCATCAACTGCAAAATATGCTAGATAATGGAGAACATTTCCCTTCTGGGCTTGATTCAAATCTCATAGCAGGGTGATTTCATCGTGACCTCCCTTCTTATATCCCCCACAATAACTCGATGACATTATACTAGCTTACCCAGGAGTATCTGAGCCACATGCACAACCCACTGAAACAAATGGAAAGCTGCCCTTTTCTTATAGCACACAGGCAGAAAGTTATCTGAATGCAAATCAAAATACAAAATGTTTCTATTCTGTTTTTATGGTTTATCACAATTCCACATAAAATAAATGCCGAGCTTTGTCCATTGGAAAAAAAAAAAAATAAAAGATTAAAGATGATGATGTTTTCCATTGATTTATCTGGAATATGCAGCAAAAGGCAGACTAACGAAGATTTCTGTTTTATAGAGTTTCCATAAGAAATACTAGATATAGTTTGTAACCTTTCTTTTTTTTTTTTTTTTTTTTTGTTTTGACATCACTTTAAAATTATTGTAAAGGGACATCATAATTTCAGAAAGTATTTCCAAACAGGCATTTGAAAACATACAGGTCTTCAGTGAGAAAATTAACCTTGATAATAAAAAATAAAAACAGTGAATTCATTATTAATGGAGAATTAAGCTTCTTTATCATTTTGAGAATGGTGGTATGAAAAACATGGATGCCTCCTTTTTGGTGAACTGATTCACTTCTGTGACACCCTGTAGTTTTCATGTGAGGGGAAAATTATGATTGGATTAGCATATAAGGACTTTAAAACTTATAAAAAGTCTTAAAAGGGATGAATCTTATGTTTTGAGACTCAAATATCATCAGCATTTACTGTAAGTTATGTTCCATTTCCTGCTCAACAGCAGTGCACCACTATACCTGCAGCGTATATTTGTAATTTAATGATATTACATGTACAAATCAGAGCCAGGCAAAGCTGTAGAGGTGAATTCAGGCTGACAGCTGTCTCAAAGCTCACCCTAGAGAAAACAAACACTGCATGTATGCTATTTAGTCATACTGAACACCCTAGTAGTGTAGGATAAGTGCGAAAGGCCACTTTTTGTTGCCAGGTCAAGAGATTTTGAGTGTAAATGAGCATCAGGCTCATCCTTTTAAAAACCTTTCTCAACTGGACAACAGCACATCTTATTGTCTGTCAACTGTGTCAGTCAAGAACCACTCTATAAGGTCTGATAGCCATGCACTAAAGATGCAATATAACTGATAACAATGGGTAAGTCAAACCTGGAGCTGCATGTGAGTATATTTCTACTCCAGAAAGAACAAAAAGTGGTGTGGAAAGGAGGGGAACAATGGTAGCAGCTTGGTTTGTAAAGGTAAAAAAAAAAAAAAAACACCTGATCTGGTCTGATCTGAAATTAGTACAGAAGATGCATTCCTGGGTTTTCTCCTTATTGAAGGTCTTTCAGAAAAAAATATCATCTTGCAGCTGGAGGTAAAGGGAAATTACTTCTACAGCTATGCTACCTTTCATGCCCAGGGACACCATTTTCTTATCTCCATAATAGCCATACATCATGGGAGAGATTCTTACCTGGTATAATTGGCATAAATCCGTAATGTCCCCTTGAGGCTGAGCATGAATTTTTTTTTTTTATGTTACTACTTCTTGTGCTATGACAGATCAGTGTACCTATCATTAATAGACTGACTTCAGTACCAATGTTAATAACAATATATATCAAAAACATCCTTGGAAACACTTTTTAATGTTTATTTGTCTACAGAAACAAGATGTTGATTGGTCTTGTATTAAGTGGACATTATCTCCAAGAATGTTAGATGGACTAAAACAGCTTCAGCCTTCTTAATACAGTCTATCAAATGCAAACACAAGTTTGCTTTTCTGTAAACAAACTGTCATCCTGTTTTATGATGATACCTGCACGCACTGCCAGAACAAATGACAATAACATAAGTTCTACTGCTATCTGCTCACAGCTGTCAGGACTGCATTTTTGAAGGGATCCAAATATCGGCTCTGCAGATTTGCTGGAAAAAGTAGAAAAGCACAATGCAAGATGAAAGACTTCACTCACAGTTTGGGTGCTGGAAAGAAAGAACTATTTACTCTAAGTACTATTTTCACGCTATTCCTCTCCTATCCAGGAACGTGTCAAATCCTCCCATAGCAAATTTTACTCCATTGTTCTTAAACAGGGCTGATTGCTATTTATAAATGTATCTAACATACTGTCAGTGTCAGTATAATCTACCTTGAATAATATAGATTATCATTATTATTATAAAGAAAGCGACTGTTTATGGGAGACATCTTGGCCTATCAGCTGTCAAAGGGTGTTTGTTATATTCACAGACATCAAAGCGCAACAATTATTGTAATTATTTTCTCATCCCTTTTTTCTCCCAACATTAAAAAATAGAAAATTGTTCCAAAGAGATTGGAGGGAGGTGTGATGTGGACATTGTATTTATCCATGGGTGTTAGTTGAGGTTTATTTGGGGAAGAACTGTAGATCTGGATATTTGAATAAAAGTTACATTGTAAGCTATCTGAAGTAAACTGTGGTTTTGTAGTTTGGAAGCAGAAGCCCAAGAAGCTGCAAGAACTGTCCACAGAAACGAAAACAGGACCAAAAGGAAAAATACACATATATAAAAGATTACTTTGAAAACATGCTTTTATTTTTCACCTTCAAATTTCCGGGGCATATGTTCTGCTTAGTTCTTAACACCTTACTTCTGCTGTGAGTTTTGCTATCAGAAAGTTCCTATACTAAATTGTAGCCTTATAAGTCATAGGACATGTTGCCATTTCATAATATAATACTGAATAGTTACACGTTGTTCTACCAGAAATTCACAAACTAAATCTAAGGGGATTTTTAAGCCTGAGTTCTGGAAATAAAGATGAATGCTTTTCGCAGTCCTCTAGATACCAGTGTGCTTTGTCAAAGTTATCAGCCTAAATTCACCCTCAGAATAAGTCAGCTGAAGTCAGCAGCATTGTAACAGAATGAACTTGCTTTAATGGAATTGAGGTCAGGGTAATATTTAGCTCATGTTGCATGTGGTAAAGCATAAAGCTGAAGTTTTTCAAATGTGTTTCAATCCTACTTGGCCAACATTGCCATTTCAGAAGTGGGTCCTTGTGTGTCATAAACTTAGACTTTTTTCTTGACAAATTAAACCAAATTCTGCTTATTATGTAAGTTACTCACCTATAACACAACTTATTAGAAATAGTTATGTCCCAAGATGATTTTGACTTAGTTTATATGTAGTAGTAATAGTTCAAGAAAATGATGATACAAGGTATAACGCTTTGCTTTCTTCTAATTCAGTTTGTACCAAAATAAACCCAGGACGTCCACTGAGTAGCAAATCAGTAGGTTTCTTATTGGTGCATCTCCAATAGTGATTTAGATCAGAAAAAGTGTGCATCTCCCAAACATCTCCTGTTTAATGCATTTTCATTAGCATTGTGGAGACATTTGAGAGTTCACTTTGATGAGGTAAACTGGAAAACGTATTCTGGGAGGGCACCTCAGCAGGCCCAGTCATTAACAGGCTTCAGTCCAGGAGCTCAGAGTATGGTTGCCACAATGTAAAACTCCCTGAATCTGTGTAGTTTGGATATCATGTCTTCATCACAAATTGCTTCATGCTATGAATATTCTCCTACTGGTCATCATCATTTACTAATAAAGGCAGAGCCTCTGATCACATTAAGAATTTAATAAAGATAGCTACAAAGGCAAGGAAATCCCCATACCTTATTTTTGATGACCTTAAATGTTTCCATGTAAAGCATCACTTTGAAGAATAGTTTCCTATGGTTCTTGATTCCTAGCAGAGAATGCAGAGAACAATTTTTATGAATGTCATCAAAATAATGAAAAATAAGGATGCACTTCTCATAGTGCAGTGCTGTTAGGAAATACTGTCTGAATTCAAGGCTAAAAATGTCCATCTTCAGAACACGAAATGTTTTTTGCACTTGCCAGATTGTCCTAACACTTATGGTGGGATTGTGAACTGCCCCTCTGGAGTTTTCCATATGATCAGTCTCATGGTCCCACTCATGGACCTTAAGTAGAATCCAGCCTTCCTAACCAATCTCAGCAGCATCTCATCCAGCCTCTAATGAGGCACCCTCTCATGCAGCACAGACTGCCCACTCTCCAGCATTGGTGAGAATCTCATAGATCATATACATCCCTAACTCATAACGCAACCCAGAAACAATCTATTGTGCCTGATGTAGAGGAACAAGTATGATTTCTTAAAGTGCCCTTGTGACTAAAGTGTCTGCTGCTGGAAAATCACTAGAGATGGTGTATCAAAGAAATGGTGTTTCCGAAAGAGATCATTATGCAAGGTCAGTGCCCGGACATGTTTATTGCAGGAATAGGATGGACCCTGAGACTCAGAAGTATTTAAACCTGGGATCATGTTTTAATCTATGAAGGAAGCCTGCTATACAATTGTAATTCATATTGAATTTGCCCCTATCTGTCACTAAGGCTCAGCTAACACATGAAATTTAAGAAGCAGTTGCATTATTTTGAATAAGCAATTCAACAAGAAATTATTGCAAAATAGTTCTGCTGCCTTTGCTTTCCAGAAGTAGAGCATGCTAATGTGTTTAATCTTAAAGTTTGGCAAGGAGATGGGGAAGGAAGAGGATATAGTAGCCTGTTGAAATGTAAATGTTAATCATGCTCTCTAAATAAAGTAAACCCAACAAAAACTTGCATTAATTTTTTGGATTAATTAAAAATTTTACACTTCTGCAACCTGATTGCTAATTTTTCATTAATAATATTCTGTTGCTTAACCCTTTATTGCATGTAATGGGCTCCAGCCACCATTCTCTATTTCTTCCCATAATCCTTCTTAACATTTAGCCCAAAGCACAGATTGTGGGGACTGTTAAGAAGGTATCTGATACTAACCTTTTTGTAAAATGAGAACAAATAGATTTTAAAAGTTCTACATCAGCTCTAAAAGTAGAACACCTGTCAGATTCATATAATCCATCTGACACAAGGAGAAAATACTAGATGTGATATCAGTAATAATGTAAATTACTTTTGAGCAAAACCAGTTCCTCATGAGGCTCTCCATGATATTATTTTATTAAATATATTTAAACATGCATTTCTAAAGCTCTAACTTAGTACGTAATTCCCATTTTAGTATTCATATAGAAAACTATTCCCTCTGGTGCTCTCTAAGAAACAATTTATCAAACTTAATTATGTGCATTGTGTAGTGCATTTCATTTGCTATTTGGGAACTTCTATAGTAATGGCACAAGCTAATAGCTCATGATGGGATTCATATAACTTAACCTGAGCTGTTTAAAATCTAGAGATCTAGCTTAAGTCAGTTGACTCTGTGCTCTCCCTGACCATGTTTTTGCACCAATAGGAGAGATCAAGTAAGATCCTGGAGGTAGGTGGAGTCAGTTGTCAGCTGAAAATATCTCTCCTCTCTCCATTGACGATAAAGTGAGCTCAGATGATATTAGAGATGTGGAGATATTAAATGGTGAGGCACATAATATGTATCCTACACAAAGGAATGAAGAGGAAAAAGTCAGACTCAGTGACTCATCAGACCTGTACTACAGTTATTCCAACCCTGCTTCTCTGGTATTTCAGGCTCAAAACTGTGCTGTACTTCATGTTATTTTAAAGTTATTATTATATAATAAAATCCAACATTCTGTGTCCAGAATTAAAAGTGAGATAAGTAGAATAAAAAAAATGCAGTTTAAGAATAAAATTACAAAGAAATTCAGGCCCAGTTCCTTTATCTGTTCTAATTTGAATAGTGTTTTGTCATGTGAATGAATTCACTGACTCCATAATGTACAACAATATATTCAATCTGTCTTCATGCTCACACTGTGGACTCTTCAACCTCCCAAACCAATGTGCTCAGTAAAAGAAAAGATCCCTGCCAGCAATTTTGACAGATTGATAAGTGAATTCTCCTTCAAGTTGTCCAGGCAAGTTCACGTTTTCTTCTGATTCCAAACTGCAAGGAAGATGCTTTTTAAATCGCCTACCTGGGTAAAGACAGCCATTTAGTCGATAGTAAAAAAATTGTTGTATAATTCTAACCCCACAAGCTGGTGAAGTTTTAGCTTCACATAGGGTTATAAGCATACATCTTCTGATGTATTGCCACCTATCATCAATATCCCTTTCTAGTTTCCTGGTCAAGGGTGCATTATTTGTTCCATTAGCTGAAGGACACTAGAATTCCACAGGGAACTGCATCATTTTCTTATCCCAATATGTAAATTGAGCCACTGACAATCTCTTAATTGCCATTATATTAGCAAAAGCTGATGCAAACTCAAAATTACAAGGTCATTGGAAGTCTTGGTAGTGAAGCTTAAAAGTAAAAGTATCGCTGTTTCAGGTATTAAAATTGTTTAACTGTCGTAAAATATCGAATCTCTTGTTGCAGCTCCTTTCCATATTTAGAGATACATTACTGTAATATACCTTTGTCAAATCATTTCTCTCTCTAGTAGGATGTCACAAAGTATTTGTATTTAATTTGGATAGCTGGTGAACCGTAATATTCTGTAATTACAG
Source organism: Nycticryphes semicollaris (assembly GCA_013400055.1). NCBI lineage: Eukaryota > Metazoa > Chordata > Aves > Charadriiformes > Rostratulidae > Nycticryphes > Nycticryphes semicollaris. Next base: position 176,381 of record VXBJ01000044.1, read on the forward strand.
TGTTTGCATATATTTGCTACATTATCCAAAATGTTTTGCTCAAGTTTATCTTGTCACAGCAACCTCAAGAAAGTAAAATCTCCATAGCAGAAAGTGATGGGTTTTCAGGTTTACCATAAATTGGTTTTCATAGATTTCTAACCATGGAAAGACATTAAAACCATAAACCACTTTAAGGAAACTCTTAAAAACTTACTTTGGCGATCTTTAAAATAATGCAAAAGGTAATAATGTTACTAATAAAAGATAAACAATACTTTCCTAACTATCTAGAAATCTTACTTCATCAGTATTTCTGAAGCAGCTTTAAAATACCAGGAAAAATAGAAATAAGCAGCTTCAGAGTGCAAACAATGTGTTTATTTACTTATGCTTTCTGGACGTTTTTCATCCATTTCCAACATGTCTGCCTGTTGATCTGTGTCTGTGGGAATTTCACAGAACACGAAAAGTCCCCTCTCATGTGAATGGAAGAAGTCTTATACAGTAGTTTTGGGGTATAATGGGTTAAAAAATAACAAAACAAAACTGGAGGATAAATGGAGCCTTTTTGAAGGAGTATTCATTTGCACCAACTTCAGTGAAGTGAGGTCCCCTACACCAAGTCTGATTTTTGATCTGGTTTGGTGAATAAACCACACAATAATGAAATACCTTCCAATACAAAAATACCTTTATTTTTCTTATTTAATACAGGCATAGCAAGATCTGATATATGAGAAGCTTGGGAGTTCTAAAAGCACTGTAACTGGGAATACAGAAAAAACCTCTAACAGTGGCAGTATCCAGCTGTCGCTCCCCAGCAGGGCAAGGAATATGTCTGTATGCTGATAGGTAAGCAATTACTGCTAAGTCTCAGAAGTTTCTCTACCATCTCCTATTCTTATTCAAAATTTGAATGAACTTTTGACGTTCAGCTAAAATGTGAAATAAAAACACCTGAAGGTTCTTCCATGCACAGACACCTTGTGCAATGCAAACGCCCAGAGAAACCCAGACCTTTGAAGGTTTTGTGTCTTGCAAAGAAGTTGAAATTAATTCCTGTTTCAGCTGGTCTATGTTAACTCTCTGATTCTGCTACCGTTTAGTGAGGGTCTTGGAGGCAAAGGGCAAGGCAAGGACTCTGGAGTGCTGGAAGTATTTACTGGATGGAACAGAAACAGTCTGACATCAAACACAGTTCTATTGATTGGACAAATGAGGAAATTTTGAGCTGCTTTTTAGCTGATTTTTATGACTAAATTTCAGCATCTCTCTCTGAGTGGAACAGAAATAGAGGAATATAAGTAATCACACTAACAAAATGAGGTCTCCACACCCAGCTTGTTGTTCTCCTCACTTGATTTCTACTGGAATTAAATTTCAGTAGAAGATTAGTTGCTGGTACAACAATGCCACAAAGGCAGCAACCACTGCCAAAGGAACTCATTAAGTATTCTGAAATAATGCATGGGAGATCAGGTCTGGGAGACAAGATTAGTGTTCAGGTGGGTCTGGTTTATGGGTGGATGAGCCAAAGGAGATAGCAGGAGCTGCTGAAGAGTCTGAGAGGGGTGGAGGATGCAAGCTGTTTTACAATATACAATGACTTCAGGCTGCATAAGTGACAAATAGACATGGCCTTCTTTATTCTGCCATGCTCCCAAGAATAGGGGATGTTTCATCAAGTATTTGTAGCTATTACAGGACAACTTCTTCAGCCGAAGTGCCGATAGTTTTCATTTTGGGAGTGGGAGATGTTTTATCTTCAGTTGTCTGAGAATGACTGTCACTGTTTATGGCATAAATTCCAAACAACTACAGGAAGTCTTATAAGAACTCGATTTCCTGACAAAATGATCTTACTCTTGTAGGTGAGTTGAAAAAGGAACAGAAAACCTGCTTTTATTTGAGGCATCTCATTCCTTTTTGTTGTCTTAAATATCTAAAGTTAGGAAGTACCCAGCATGTAAAAATGAAGATTGATTTTAAAGAAATGGGTATTGAAATGAGAGGAATGAAGGTGCATTTCTTTATATGCTCTCCAAGCAGCTGTGCTCTGGAATCCTGGTAGCTTTTTGTTTTGACTGAACTTAAAGTGTTGCCTGTGTGGATAAGCATGTGCTGTGCTCCATTTCACTTGAATTTCAGGCTAGGAGAACAAAATAATACAAACCAAACCTTTTATCCCTGAGATGTTCCCTCACTTTATCTAAATGACACCATGTTTTCAATGAATCCCAGCTTTAGTCAGATAAAACACCCTTTGGTTTCTCATATTTGTCTTCATATTGGTTGCTTTGATAAGTATTGGGTTTTTTTGTCTTGGAATCAGGGAAAATAAAACAGTAATTGACCTTGGAGACTGACCTCTGAGCTAGTTACATCCTGCAGCAGCAGAACAAATGTAACTGTGCCTCTTTTGAACTTTCTGAGAATTCCATAATATGCATCATTCTGCCTGGTGCACTTTCCATGTCATTCACTTTTTGGTTTTTTTACAAGTTTGATTTGTTTGAGTTAGTTATTCCAGAAGCCTCAGACTCAGTATTTTCAGCTGCTCGGTAACCATTTATGCATATTCTCTGTGTAGAGCTTGAAATTACTTTGGTTTCGATTAATTTCATCACGCATCCTTCTACTGCAGTTTATAGTTTCTACTAAACAATGTATTTCGAACATATTCTCCTTTAGCATTGCTATAAGAGATGTCAGGAAAGTTCTTTGTTACATTTGGCTCTTTGGCTCATATGGCTTTTTTTTGCCTTTCAACAGTCCTTATAACCTGAATGTAAAAGAAAGCCTTTTCCATTAATACCATATAATCATTTTTTCTGTTGCCTCCAAGGCATGAAGCATGCACTCTCATTTCATTTTCTTTCCTTTTGGTCTCTGCACATTCATAGTCCTCCTCTCCCCATCACTAAACCTGCTCTTGCATCATTGTTTCACAAATTCTGGAGAAAGAAACCTTTAAAGTATATCCTTAACTTAATGTTTACATATAAACTTTTTTATATGTCTTAACAAAACCAAAAGAGAATCATTTATAATGGAATAGCTATAGGAAAATTTTAGCATACCAGAGGCCTTGCTCCCATTTTTCTGATTGTGTTCAAGAGTGTTGCAGAAGACTAGCAGAACCTTCAAAGTGGAGCATGTTGCCTGGTATAGGAAAACACCCAGAGCCACCAGTACCTAATAAAACCCATAAACTGTCCACAGAGAGACTGCCACAGTCTAGTCTGGAAGCACTGACACATAATGAAGCAGACAATGTGAGAGGCGACCTCAGATTCAGAGGGGACATCTCACTGTCCATGTTCCGCCATCATGTTATCTGAATGACTCTAGGCAGCCCATTCACTTACAGTTTCCCTTCTCCTCTTCCAGTCTTTTCTCATAACAATAAGAGCTCAGGATGCTTGAGAGACATCGTTTCATTGTGACTGTCCTGGGTATCTCACAATTTAATCCATAATTTCACCTACAGTGACAGGGTGAGATCCTCAGCATTTCCTCCTGTGTGCCTCTCGCACTGGCTTTGTTCTGCAACCTGCCAGTGTAGCAGATGGTATTGCTGCTGAGCACTGCCCCTGCCAGGTGCTGGCCAATTTTAAAGAAGGCACCCACCAGAGTGATATATGCTGTGTGCTGCAGCCTTGTAGGGATGTATGGCTCCTGATGTATTAATAAAATCTGATTTATATAATTGCAGATCGTTCTGCCCAGTAATGAACCTGTCAAGCACAGACGGAATGGGAGAAACACAGCAAAAGTAATTCTAAGTTTTTGCTCTTAAGCTTCTCACATTCATTGGAAAATCCTACCCTCTATCTTTCCAGAGAAACTGCTGAACACAAAAAGCCTGTTAATAGTGTGCTAATATGTCCATATTAATGAGCTCCTTCTGACAAGTCTTGTAGTCTCAGGGTTTCTGAGGTGTACTGACTCTAGTCCTTAAACACTGAAGGTTTATTCTAAGCAACAAGGGAGGTAAAGCAGCTTCTTACAGATACCCAACGCATTTTACCAGCAACAACTGCCTTAATTTTTAAATGAATTTGTTAACCTTTAAATTCCTTTGCAAAATTGTGTGTTTATCAAGAGAAGAACAGGTTGGAAACTTATTTCTGCTTCCTCCCACAATAAAGTGCTAGCTGCATGCTAAGCTTCTGTGTGATCTGAAGAGGAAAATACACTGAGTGAACATTCCCTGGTGTGTCTGTCCCAGTATTGCTCACATTGTTGATCTGGCTGTTTTTGACAGGCTGGAGACTTGTCACAAGTGCTGTCTGGTTCCCACAGGGAACCATCTTGCAAAAAAATGCCACAAGAAAATGTGTCTCTGTCCCTGTGCCATTATGTTAAACTGTCAGAAATTCCACAATTCAACCTGAAAATATACAAGAATCTGTGCTTAAAATATTGGCCGTGGTCCTTTTAACATGCACTTTTCTCTAAGGACATGAATGAAGGATGTCACCTCTTTAACTATGGCTAGACATGTTAGATACAGGACACATGGTGACATCTCAGCCACACTGCTGCAGCATCTCCCCTCTTTCAGACCTGGATTTACCAAGGCACTAAAAGGTCTGTAACTTCCTTTCTGCTATGTGTTACCACTAAATACAGTGTGTGCATTCCCAGTTATTTGGATCATATGCATCTGTATCCACTCCTTTACATCCTGCTATCTTTGAAGTCTTTCCTAGTTCTTCTAACTCTATGGATGTGATGGAAAGCACCTGGCCCTAGTTACAGCATCTGCCTCCTCACCTTCTAACTTTGAATGAGTTTCACATTCCTGAGTTTCCTGTTGGTTTTTGCTTGGTGTTGCTGATTGCTTTTCCCCAGTACTGTGTACTGTGCATGGGAACCAGATTAAGCTCCCCATTGGTGTTCCTGCTTTCATGCTATTAACACTGGCTACTGAGGCATTGGAGATACCTATTGATCAGCTTTTAAATCTCCATGCATGTGGATTTCTGTGTAGTGGTTATCAAGTATTTAAATGACTGTAACCTGCTTTGTTGTGCACTATACTTGGTTTCCCCTAGCAGAAACTAAAATTGGCAAAACAAGAGTAAAGGAGGGTAAGCAGGAATGCCAGTGGCCAGTGCCAGCGGCAGTTGCCTCCCATGAGAACCTGCATACCAACAGCATCGAGGTCTGCAGGTGCAGGGCCACGAGACTAACAGCACCAGAATAAAAGCATGGGAATGCAAGGCAAAACTGCCTATGAGGCTCGGGTGAAAGGTTACAGAGCTGCAAATAGCAGACCCCAAAAGACTAAGGCACCTCAGGCACTACGCAGCTTCATTTTCCGTTTACCTTTCACAGGTGTCTGCCACACCATCCCTCTTCATCTCTCTTCAACCAGGGAAGTCTAGTTAGTCATTCTTCATGCAGAGTCTGTCCAATGCCTGTGACCATCCCCATCATCCTTCTCAGTGCTATTTTCAATTCTACTTTCAATCTTTTGAGAAGGTTACACTAGAATTATACACAATTTTCAAGACATGGTGCATGAAAGTATTATAGAGTAGCCTGGTGATGTTTTCTGTTTTGTTCTTCCTCTCCTAATGTTGTATTTGGTTTTTTGCTGTAACAGAGTAACGCAGTGACCTTTTCATTTTTATAACACCTGAATCTTGTTCACAGTGAGCAGAATCAGCCAAATAGTTGTGATACACTGAGAATCTTTATGTTTTGGAGGTTTTCTACATAAATTATGCCAACTAAAGCTAGATCACTACAATAAGGTGGGCACTTTGAAGGTCTAATTTTTATATGTATGCAGATGTAAAAAGTCAGGTTGAAGAATATTTATTCAAATAATAAGACACAGGATATTTTACATAGTTTGAGAGATATACCAGCAATTTTGTAGTTATTTGCTCCGCCTAAGGAGGGGACTTTTCAGGATATAGAATTCTAACACTCTTACTTAACTTTCAGTAAAGCCCCTGAAACATAGGCCTCTCCTCAGAAATACCTTGAAGTGTTGTTATGACATTGTAAGCGACCAACCCCATGTGCAATTGACTTAGAGTCAATCACGAAAAACATTTTCAAATGAACATTCATTATTGAATCTTTTTTTTTTTTTTGATCACTGCAGGACTAAACAGAGGCACAGGGATGACGCCACTATTTGTATATAAAGTGAATCAACACAGTCTGTTCATCACATCTGAACAGTGTTGATTCTTGTTGGGCTGCCATTTCTGATGTGGAAGCTAGACAACTGGCAAAAATTCAACCGTTACTACTTACAGAGAATCACAACATTAGCAACATCAGCCCAGTGCTAAGGAATTTTACTTACCAGAAGCCATTGAGGACCCGATCTGAAGGTCTGGCTCCCAGGCACTTCAGGGATTTAAATCTGCTTCTCAATGGAATGCAAAACTCATTTGCATATAAATTCCCATTGTGGTAAAATGTTTTATGCTTCCCATGCAGCTGAGATGGAGTACAAGGGGTCACTGAGGAGAAAGAAATATATTTTGATCTTTTTGAAACTTTAGGATGACCCCCATCACCTCCTCCCTTGCTTCATTCACAAGCAACACCTTGGAGTCCAAGAAGCCCCTTTGCCTATAGGGGCAGTTTCTCATAGCAGGCTGCAGCACAACAAGTGGGAACGGAGCACAAAGACCCTAAAGCCCTGTCCCCCGACTGTATGTGGCAAACTGTCCTCTATGCAGTGTGCCAGCTGGTTGCCTGTCCTTGGCCGTCCATTTTGTCCAACAGGACTAGCCACAGGGATCCTGTAATTAAGTATCACCACAGTCAATCACAAGTCCTCAGTAATGTTTGCTTTCTTGATTGTTTTCAAAAGGAAATATCAGACATTCAGCTGACAGAGAATGCAAAGATAGAATCAGTAATAATATCAAAGCAAGGGAATAAAAAAAATTCATAAGTTAGTGTTATGATAATGTAAGAGATCTATGCTAATCTGTTTTTAGTAAATGTTTGTATCTATAAATGTTTATTCTTTCTGGTTCTTTTCTATTACTGCATAATCTAAAAAGGTTTTCTATCTTCACTCAAAAAGGTTGAGTTCTTTCTGTTGAATAAAAAAAAAAAGTTGTTAAAATTGTTGAGCAAATCTAGTTATCAGAAATACATGGTTAATTTTCTACTTCAGCGTAAAGCCATTCTAAACTGTTTTTTTAATTAAAGCCCTGGCTCAGCTTGGCTTTTTTGGCATATGTAAACCCCTTTTTTCATTCAACAAAATCCTTAAAAATCTGCTTAAATAGTAGCTAGTTTTTCTTAAAATTGAGTTAAAATCTATTTTAAAATTTTCAAAAAATAAAACACAGACAGGTAATTCGCTTCACAGGTAATTCATTTCCTCAGAACTGTAAAGCTCTTCTCTAATCGTCTAAAATTAATGCGGGCAGGGAAGAAACCTCAAACTTTTCATTTGCAGAAAAAATGCATGGAATTTGTGAATTCAGGTAAATGTAACAAATTATTTTGTCAGTAAAAAAGCAATTGTTACTTAAGTTGGGATACTTTGTTTTGACTTGTTTAAATAACACATTTCATCATTTTTAATTTGAGACAACATTTTGTTTCAAACCTGACAGAGCCGGGGCAGGCAAAGGTATTTTTGCCAGAGATGCTGTTCTTCTCTGTTAACTATGTGAGATGGGCTCACTGCGGTTCTCTGTTAAGATGGTTCCATCAGGTAGCTTATACTTGGTGACATGAACTTGCTATGCCCTTTCTTTGGAGATAATATTGAACAAAATCACAAAGTCCTTTGAAGAAGAAAAAAAGCAAAAACCAGTCCAGTTAATAAAATAGCCAAAGGGAATTATCTAGACAATTCATAGAAGATGTCAGCCAGGACTTTGGGAGCACATAACAGCATATGTATTCACACTGCAGAAAAACAGCCTAGCCTAACTCTTAGATGAACTGAGTGTTGAAAAAAACAATAGAGGTTGTGGTATTTTCATCCTTGGAGATATTCAAAACTCAAATTAATTAAGCCATGATCAACCCAGCATGAGAATTTGCTGTGAGACCAGGGTGGGATGAGGGTGAATGACACTGAGGTCCCTATCGACCCTACCTATTCTACAAGTGTAATTCTCAAAACTGTTCCACATTACTGTAAAAACTAGAAGGAACAATTTGTACAAAGGCAAAACATCCCTCTGCCCTTGCATCCTACAGTCTGTTAAAATGCACTTGGGCAAAGGTATCTTCATTGGTGAGCACTGTCCCAGGTCAGGATTAAACTGTGCTTGCTCCCTTAAATGGCATACCAGAGAAGAACATCACCTCTGAGACCAGCTATGACTGAAAAACTTGTCCTTTTCCTAATCAAAGTACTGTTCTTCTGCTTCCTTGTCACAGAAACTTTCTCTTCAATGAGGTGGGGGGAAATGCAAAAAAACAGAGTGCTCCATTTTGAAGGCATCTAGGAACCTTCAGAAACCACAGAACTGTCCAAGAAGTCTATGTTATTCGTATTTGATTGATTTTCATCATGTGATACAAATCTGATGGAGACCTTGATCCTGATTTTTGTGAGGTCAAAAGAGTTTAAATACAGAAGCATTAGCAGGAGAACAGAAATAATTGATCAGACCAACATCCACAAAACCCTTCTAGATAAATGCAGAGACCGGAAGCTGTAATTAATGTGGAACATCACATTATATTAAAGCAAGCATTAATAAAGGAACTGTTCAGAGATTTCTTTGCACAATTGCAAATAACAGCAAAAAACTGTAAGAAAAGCTACTATTCAGTAGAAATAGCTGATGGGACAATCATACAAGGCACTATAGAATCATAAATTATAAATTTGTTTAAAGCTACAGACAAAAGGGATTTTATCATGCTATAAGTACAGAGCATTAGAAGATCAACTGGTCTAGCAATTTGAAACTGTTGGAACCCATGACCAAGAAAAACTTGTACCTTACTTAAACAATTAGAACCTATTGTACAAAAATTGCCACTGAATGTATAGTTGAATAGCAGAAACTATTTTGAATACCGGTCTACAGCACGGAGAACATCTCATACTGAGTTTGATAATGATCGTGAAGGTAATGAGGTGACATGTTGCTTTTAGACTTTGCAGAATCATTGACAGTCGCTTTTAATAGCTATTCTAAGGACACTAAAAATCAGAGAAATTCCTTTATTTCTGAGGAAATGGGACAACACCATTGGATTTCTCTCATTAAATTTGCCAGAGCTATTCAGCTGCTGACTTTGTAACTTGACCACACAAATTGCTTGCTTGTCTTACAATATACTCCAAAGTGATATAGCTGTATGCATTTTCCCACTTGTGTAAGTTATCACTGTACCACTACATCAATACCAAAAAAAATAAACCCTAAATCAAACACAAAGACAATGACTATTATTAATTATCAATAACTTACTTTTGTTCTATACAAAAAAAGGTCCCAGGGTACCAACACAATCTTGTCTAGTACGCAAAAAGTCCATGAAAGAAATGCTAACTTTAAGATCATCCTATATCTATCCTGTAATCCCCTGCCATATTCATTACATATGTTTCACAGAATCACAGAATCATTATGGTTGGAAAGGACCTCTGAGATCACCAAGTCCAACCAGACCTCTGAGATCACCAAGTCCAACCATACACAAAACCACAACCCACTCCCTACAGTCTCAGCCACTAGAGCATGCCCTAAAATGCCACATCTACATGTTTCTTAAATACCTCCAGGGATGGTGACTCAACCACCTCCCTGGGCAGGCTGTTCCAGTGCCTGACCACTCTTTTAGTCAAGTAATTCTTCCTAATATCTAGTCTAAACCTCCCCTGCTGAAACTTCAGATCATTTCCTCTTCTCTTGGGAGAAGAGTCCAAGAACCACTTCTTTACAACCTCCTTTCAAGCAGTTGTAGGGGGCAATGAGGTCTCCCCTCAGCCTCCTCCAAACATGCCCAGTTTCTCGAGCCTCTCCTCATGTGACTTGTTCTCTAGCCCCCTCACCAGCTTGGTGGCTCTCCTCTGGACACGCTCCAGCACTTCAATGTCTTTCTTACACTGAAGGGCCCAGAACTGAACACAAGGTGAGGCCTCACAAGTGCTGAGTGCGGAGGCACCATCACTTCCCTACTCCTGCTGGCCACACTATTCCCCATGGAAGGGGAATACAGTTACATCTGAGTTTCCAGCAGACTGAACTAGTAAGATACGTAATAAAAGCAGAACATAAATGTCTCTGAAATCTAGACTTTCAACTCCTGGTCTTGAAAAGGCAGCATTACACTTTGGATTAAGCATGTTTGGGCCCAAAATAAAATTGCTTAATGCCTTTTTTTGTATCAACCTAGAAAGTTTATGTCTTTGCTTCACTTAATTGTAAATTGTGGATCAAGTTCTTGTCTTGCATGTAAAAATGGAAATGCATATCCAAGGACAGAATTTTTCCATGTAATATCAATTTAATTTACAATTCTGGTATAGCACTTCTTAGGATTCCGACATGGAAAGATGTATTAACAATTTGCAGCAAAATTTAAAAGCAAAATTGGCTCTTCTCCACTTTGTACAAATGAGACTAAAGCACTGAACCCAATGTGAACAGACGAATTTTAGAACATACATTTTGACTGGGAGTCCAGTCATATCCAGGGCAGCATGTATGCTTCAGTCTAAAACTAAGTTATCTTAAATCCAATGAGATTGATGGAGCTTAAGCACTCAAAAGTAAAAAACATTGTTTACAAATTTTCCTCTAAAAAATCTGAGTACAAAGGCAGTTGCAGGAGCACATGCCTGGGCCAGATGGAACATCAAATATTCACTCAATGAGTGCTACGGACATCCATTTTGGAATAAAAATATCAAAGTATCTGAGAAGTCAATGGATGTGACAGATGTTCAGTTGCCATAGAAAATCAAATCCTCTTTACTAAGGTGATTAAATATGTCTGTGGGTGGCTGGTTTTATAGAAAATGTCTGCTGTAGAATCAATGAAGCTTATTTTGCTATATTCTGGTTTTGATGTAACCAGATTATTCAGCTTTGTTTACCTAAAGTGGTCTTGCCGTTTTCCTGGCTGTAACGTGGATTCCTTGAAGTCCTATCAAAATACTGAGAAAAAAGGTGGTCAATATTGAACTGAGACCCAAACTTAGAAACTACTTGTGAAGGTTCTGGTATCTTTAAATATAGTTACATGATAATATCTTTTCATGGCTGAATCAGGAACCTGACATTCACAAAAAGTATATAGGTGCTCCAAAAAAAACTTGGAAAAACCCACCTGAGTGTTGATCAAGCATACAAGACATAATTTACTGGAATTACCAACCCCATAACATTGGAAATATGATTGGGGTTTTGTGCTGTGTTTTGTTCTACTCCTAAAACAAAAATTCTCAAATTAATGCCAAGGATTCATGTTTCAACAGAGATGCTACTGTAGTGTACTAACTGTAACTACCTGCAATGCAAAAGTACTGCTGTATATAGAGAATATGGGTTCAAAAAGAAAGGTTCATTTCATTTGGACTTTGTGAGGGACAAATTTGTACACTTCTGATAAATAATTCCAACATTTTTCAGACTGTGTGCCTGCAACTTGGGAATCAGAGCAATTCTTATCCCAAATTTATATCACAAAGTTGCCATAAAATCTATAGGTTTGGGACATAAAGTATTGGCAAACTGAGTGGTAACAAAATTTGCAATTTGTGAACAAATGGTCTCAGACTGTACCATTTGAAAATTCATCAATACCTCTTGAGCCTGGAGAATAATTAATTCTTTAGTAACTAAATGAACTAAATAAACTAAAACCAGCTTGCTCTCCATGGTAGACACCAGAGCACATGATGCACAAGGATGGATGAGAAAGCAGAGGGCACACTGTATTTCCCACAGGAAAAGTCTCCCTGGAAATGTTCCTGTACATTTTGCTTGAATTTCTGGGCAAATTGATTTTTTCCCTTATTGGTTACTGACCAAATCTAAACATAATTTGCTTTTGCTAATGACCCTCATATTTTCATCTGCTCCCATTACCTCTACTGCTGGTCATTTGGGGAAATGAGCAACAGAAATGTCAGTAAGTAGCTTGAGATCCTTTACGTAAGTCTTGACGTTTCTAAGAAATCTATTTTCCTGAAGTCTTATCTCAACAATACACAATAAAGCTCCTTACAAACTTCCCCATCTAAGGCTATCTAAAATTTGTCACATTTTCTACTTTACAAAGAAAACTGTCTTACATTTAAACAGTTTTCAAAGGCTGTCTGCAATTCAGGAGCTCAAGTCATATTTTGAAAAAGCTGTCTCTCTAAGTGCCTTTAGCCAGGACTGAAAGGAAGATTTAGATTTCTAACTCACTTAAGATTTTTTTTTTTAATATGTCTGTCATCCATCTGAAACTAATTTACCCAGTGCTTTTCCTTGCTAACTCTGTAGGCATTCATTCCAAGATGTCATCACTCTGTTGTTAGTTTTAAAATAGCTCCATGTACAAATTTTCTGAGCGCTTTAAAATTTTCTTTCCAATTTCGAAATAAATGATTTGTCAGTGCTTCTTTCCAATCTTTCTCTTTCCATAACTAAAACTTCAACACGAAGAATAGAAAGCATTCAGCTTTTCTTTTTTTTTTTTTTAAGCACCTACATTTGCACTGCAAGAAATATTTTCTAGTGTGAGCATTAGAGACCTCTGTTTTCATGCCTCATGATAAGACAGTAACTTGCCCAATAGAAGCCGCTCTGGTCCAAGAAGAACCATGCAGTTCGTCTTCAGGATCAGAGAGAGGCACAAAGGGCCATGCAAGCCCTTTCTGCATGTTTCCCAAGATCCACACAAAGTCTAGTGATGCCAACAAAAGCAATGGCATCACTTACCCTCCCCTAGTGAGTGATGTTTGCAACAGAGAGTTGCCCAAAGCAATTGGCATAGGTGCTGGGCTCTGTTTGTCAACAGTAATTGTGAGAGAAGAACAGGTCGCAGTCCTTTCACCACGAACGTCATTTTTTTGAAACATGCTGGCACCTCTTTAGCAAGTAGGGAGGAGGAAGAGAAGGATCAAGTGCAGCCCAAGTCATGCATTCAGATGTGCAGTGTTCATTCCTAGCAGAGGTTTGGCTCGATCCCCTGATAGGCAATGGTGATGCTTTGCATTCTGTTTTCCAATACCTTCAGTAGCAAATGAGCCCAATCCTGGCGTCAGTCATGACCTTTCTTCTTTTTATTGACTAAGTGGTGCTCCACCATATCTTCTCCTAGATTCACCAGTGCAAAACAATGGTTCAAAGAGATCTCACCATTTTATGGTTTACCACATAGACCTGAATATCTTCAGGACCACGTCTCTCTCCCAACATGAAGTAAGGCCATCGGGTGCCAAGTCTTACCCCTCCCTCTAAAACAGTCTGAGATTAAACAGTGAGACAGAGTTCCTAAAGATGTAGCAAGTGCAGAAATAACAGAGCTGCCATCTACAGTTTACCTGAAATGTTTCTCCAGTAGATAACAGTTATCTCCTAAATACTATGACCATGAAGATCACTGCTATTCAAAATACTTTGAAAAATAATGCAAAGCCCCATAGGTAAATTGCACGCAATTATCCATGTATTGGAAAAGTTTTGTTCTGCTTCAGCTGTGTAATCTTGCAGAGGTCTCACTGCAACTCATTCTAACTCCCAATTAACAGTCCCAAGCTTAGCCTCAAGTGCAAAGCTCAGTTTCTTTTAAAGGAACAAAGCTAAAAAACACTCCACAGATATCTCGGGCATATTATAAATCACTGTGACACTGTGTTTTCACCCTTATCAACCAGTATACAGATGTTCTTCTACTCCACATCTCCATCTTATCTCAAAAAGCACCTGAGGACATGCTGAAGAGCTGTCTGTCCACCAGTATAATCATGGTTGGTAGAAAGATGATTGAACATAAGTTTTTTGGTATGAGAGAGAGAAAGCATTTAAACACTCATTCAAATCTGAAAAATTAACTCCTTTTGGCAAAAAGTTTTTGAGTGTATGATGCAAGCAATTTCTTCCATATATTTTTTAGAAAAATAATAATGGCCAAATTGGACAAAACAGCAATTTCCTGTAATGTTTCACTCTATGTTCCACTAATAACATTTCAATTATTATGAAAATACTCTGTGATTAGATAGCAAATATACAGTAACTTTTACCATAAAACTTATGATATAATTGTAATTTCATTAGACTCTACGGTCCACATTCCCACACATTCATAAACTGCTTTAGGAAATACTTCATAGAATTAAGCAATAATACACTTTTTGCTCAGATACCAAAGTAGGTAGTTTAGAAATAGATATGATGGACTGAGAGACAAGGACACAGAATGAAAATTTCTTCAACAAAAATGTCTTATCCACTTCTGACAAGACTTTTCTCATCAGCTGGAAACCTATGTGCTATACAGATATTGTCACTGCCGGAGTGACAACATAATTGAAAAATGAGTAAGAAAGACAAGTTATATGAGGGCAGCACTGGGGGGAAAGGGTCTTCTGCTGTCTCCTCAGACCTCATTGGTGTCTCACCCCACCAGTGACAGAAAGCCTTTCCCTCTATGATGGATGGCATTTACAAACAGGGAATGAACTCAGCAGAGACTGCATTATTCATGTAGTTGAGGGAGCACCTTTGTTTTTTTATCATGTCAGATTAGGATGGAAGGATTGAGGGCCAAGGATGTGCCTGGAAGAAGATAACGATGTTGCTGTTGCATTTGGTCTATGGGTTTGCTGGGTGCTGACAGTGGCAAATGGACCAGCTTCCCCCATTATCCACACCTGCAGGAGTGCAGATGGTTCCCTTCTGTCTTTTTTCAGTGACTGCTCCAATTCACGCTGACTTTTTCCTACTTTATTCTGCTCAGAATCACTTTCCTTATTTTTATTTTAGTTTCCTTCAGCATCTTTGTGAAGCTTTCTTCTCCTGTTTCTGTCCGTTCTTCCCCATGTGCAGTTCCATATCTGCCTTGCTTGTCTCTGTCTCTTTTTCTTGTCACCAACCAATTCCTCCTTGTTGTCCTCCCCATTTTCCCGTTTCCTGTTCCCTTTCCTGTGGGGACATGCCACTGTGCAGTACATAATACATTTTGCTATGGAGAGTACTCCATGGAGAAACTACTTTTCATCCTTAGCTGTTAAAATAATTCCTGCCCTCACTGTCAACATGGTGATGATCCTTTCCAAATGCTGTCAGTAATATTTTACATGGTCTAAATTTTGTACACAACTGGACAAAGTTGACTGTCATCAAAGTGTCAACACTGCAGACCAGAGGCATGGGTCTGAGCACCCCCCTCAATCTCCACTTACAGCCAGCTCACTCACAGGGGACCCCTTGTGCCCCTTGGCCAGACAAACTTAGCCAGCAGCACCAGAACTGGACATCTGGTATCCCAGCTGTCCCTGCCGAAGACCATGGGGCCACCAGCTTCCAAATATGGCCAAACCTGAGTAGACAACACTGTACATCTCTCCCAATATATTCTCAGGGCAACTACTGCAATTAGATATGCAGAAATATAAAGTTATAAAAACATACATTGTATTTTTAAGCATCTTTCAAACCTTATGGGAACTGAAACAATTGTCATGGCAGAGGACATCAAATAATCCCTGCAGACCACAGCTGGAGGACTGCCAAGTTTCTGAACCAACGAGAAGAGGACTGCAGAGGTTGAATAAACCTGAATAAACCTGAAAAAAAAAATCGAGAAAACCTTTTCTGTTGCAGGGAAGATACTTATTTTAATAATAGCAGTTAAAAATGGGAGCCTGCATGAATTCTGTGAATACCTTCATGATAACCTATAGGAGAGAAAAAATCATCCTGTGAAAAATTGATGGAGAAACCTTGGAACGAAAATGTATGCGTTGGGAGTCTGTGGAAATGCTCTGCTGTTTATGCTTCTTTTCTTTCTTTTTTTTTTTTTTTTCCCCATGGTATTCCAGTTGCTAGTTTTTTGAATGAACAACCAGCTACTAAGATCCACCAATGATTGCTTTCCCAGTCTTAGATGAACAATAGATTTCTCTGATTATGCATATTTTACTCTTCACAGTAAAGCCAAAATAATTTTGTCCATTCTGATAATAAGCATTTTTCCCCTTACTATCTCAAATATCAAGAAGGTGATTGATTGACCATGGACTATAGTAGCACTGAAGATCAATTATTCAGTCCAGGATCACTGGTTTTAACTATACACTAGAAAACTAGGGACAGTTTATAATTTATTTTAATATTTTAAAATGCAGTATTTTTCTAAATGTGATACAACTGTAATTAATTTTTGATAAAGTCTTCAAAAATCACAGGAGGATGTGTAGAATGTTTCAGTACTGCAAAAGCTAAAATCATCACTCAGACTGTGAGATCTTTAAAACACACTGCAAGATTAATATCATATTTTAACATAAGATAGCTCTAGATGAAGTATTCCACCTACATTATGTGCCAAGCCTGGCAGCTGTGCCAGGCTTTGCCTTTTAAACCCAGCTGTGTCTTCCCTGAACTGTCTTAATATAAGTTCTGTTCAAAGAGATATTAATCAGACTGGCTAGACTGCTGGGACTTAATGTTTCCACTACCTACTTTTTTATCTAGCCTTATAAACTTTATATTGAGATATAAATTAAGACTTCAAGTGCTCTTATATGCTTCTCTGACTTCTTGCCTGAGGCTCTCTTTAATTCTAAGCTGCCCATTGAGCTATACAAATGATGCATGTGACAATGCCATCAGCTTTGATATGATGTTTATTTCTTCCTGTTAATGAAAAGATTTTCCATTTTTTATGCATATTTCTAGTGGTAGAAGAAAAGGCCATCTATGTTGTGCTTTAAGGTTCACTATGATCGAAGGACTTTTTCTTAAAACAATATTTTTCTCTAGTTTCAAGATTGGCACTTGCATCCTCTAATTCTGACAGTTTACATTATTTCTTTGCGTAGTAGGATTGAAGCAGTGGAAGATTAACAGGAGGCAATCTAATTTAATGGTTGCAATTATAGTTGATGAAGGAATGTGTTAATCAGGAAAAATATAACTCTGATGACTTTATATGTGGAAAAAACTGCAAAGAAGGAAAAAATTTAGATAAGAAATCTCTGCTGGGTGAGCTTGCTCATCATTTATCCACTTTTGTTCTATAATCATATTTTAATATAGATATTCTGGTATACAACTGGATCCTAAAGTATATAGGCTGTGTCAGTCTGATGGCTCAGCCAATAGAAAATATTGAGGAGTTACTCAGACTTCACTAACACCTGGAGAGTTACTGATGGAAGAAAAACACTTTACTTACCAAATCATCTGCCTAGGCAGTGCTCACGCCTGCGAAGCAGAAATGATCTGTGGAACCACTTCTGCATTTCATCTGCACTTTCACCCTCCAAGTGTATGTATGTACATAACAATTTGAGAAAACTGTACCAGGTTATTGTTGGCCATTATTTCCTAAATAGTTATAAACTGCAATCTTCCTGCTGCTCTAATGTAGCATGCAGTAGGGTACTGCAGGGATTTACAGACAAACCACTCAAAAAGAGTTCAGGGAACTGCTGTCACTCTTCTCTCCTTTGGATTGGTTAAGGGAATGCATTTCCATATGGTAATGTATACGAGATTATTTCGTTATTATCAATATGACATGGAAGAAATTTAGTAATATAATCAAAAAGGATTTAACACGTGCAGAACACACTTCCTTATTTTTGTCTCATACTTTAGGGGATGATGGAGAAGGGACTATTCCTTCCCAGAGGTCCCCAATGTCCCCACCCATTTTCTCCATGCATCCAAACACAAAACACAGCGGTACTGCTTCTGCATCTGCCACCCAGTGACAGTGAATGTCTCAGTTCCTGCAGCACTCCTGCAGGCACATTAGTGGACCACTGCCTGGTGGACCAACAGCTGTTGGTCTCATGTGAGACAGCAACCTTCACCTCCCAGGGCTGAGGCTGTGAATATGAGGTGATTCTTGACTGTAAAGCAAAAACCAATGCTCTAGATCAGTTCCTTCCACCCTCCATCCTACCCACCCCACCCGAACCCCCTCCACCAAAAAAAAAACCCACAGAAAACAAAACCAACCTTCATTTTGTTATCAGGTATATTTATACAAAGTCAATTTGACCAAAATTTGCATTTCTATCTCAGGGGAAATTTCAGCAAGTAACATAAGAAAAAGAGAAAAATACACTCTACACAAAATTAACAACTTACATACATAAATATTTGCTGTAGAACTGCTTGTTTTTGAATATTGATTTTATTAGTATAAAAAAAATATTCTACATGTGTTATGTTTAGTCTGCTGCACATTTTCAGTGATGTATAATTCCGCAGAGCTCTTTCACCAACTAATAGTCCTTGACTCTTGCAAGCAGGAAGAGCATCCCTTGCCAGTACCACTTCCAGCTTCAGGAGCAATGTACTGCAGACTTTGGTTCTCTCACAGTTGCCACCTTGTAGACAAAAGAGCAGGGACATGCAGTAAGCATGAAAGTATGGCTTTGGCATTGTTATCTCTCTCTGCCAGCCATGTGAACCCGTAGGATTGCTAATGAGAAGCATCCCAGAAGAAGGACAATGGGCCCAGAGCATTGTTCTTGTGAAGAAATTATTCACGCCGCTACATTTCTTTAGCATCTTAGCTTGAAAGTAATACTGCTCTTCAGCATGAGAAACCTGAAGACCAGAATTAACTTTTACTATTGTTTTATGCTGGGACTGTATCTCTTTCTGGCAAAACACAAGAAGTATCTTCATCTTCCTCTTCTTGTTTTATTATTGCTATTACTATTACTATTACTATTACTATTACTATTACTATTACTACTATCTTTTGAAAAACGTGGAATTAATGATCTTAATGCTATGAGCAGTGAATAATTGCTAATTTTAGAAGTGCCAAGTACTCTTTGAGGAAAAACTTCGGCTTATCATTACTCACTCTGCATGTTTCTGTGACCTGGAAAAGACAAACAAGGACTTGTGACCAATCACTTATTACAAACAGCCAAACTGCAGTGAGTTCACTGATAAAAGATTTTTATTCAGTGATTTAGATACTGTTTAGTGAATAGTTATGAATAACAACTATCTTTGTATGCCTCATTCTCTGTTCACGAACAAGTTCAATTAAGTGAATAATATATTTGCAACAGATAACTCCTATGTTACCTGCTTCTAAATCTGATCATCTTAGTTTCATAGAAGGAAAAGCCTTGTGCATAAAAAAGTGAGGCTTCAAGGGCTGTGATCTCACATTAACAGCAGTAACCAGCATTTTTTTCCAATTTGCAGCACCTGAGTTCTTCAAGAAGAGAACAAAAAAGGCTCAATCTTCTGAACTCAAGAATTACTGGAAGCAACAAGTTATCTCACTGCTTTCAGCATATAGTTAGTTTCTGGAACACAAAGAAAAGAAATATGATGTAATTTCTAAACAGGCATAGAAATAAATGCCTATGAATGCCTGTATTCAACTTTATAAATAAAGTAGAACCTGAGGCAAGATTTCCTCTGGCCTTTGGGTTTTGAAACAAGTATAATCATTAGCCTTTTCTCACAGATGCAACATGTACATATGATTTATTATCGCTGGTGGGCAATCCATCATGCTCCTATCTGTCCTCGTCCCTTGAGGTCCTCTCTTTTTGAAATGTTCTCCCAGCACTCCCTCTTCTGTGCTTGGCTCAGTCTTCTGCATTTGCTTAACATTTTTTTCTGAGGTAAGATCTTAATTGTTAAAATTGACTCTTAGAGCAGTTAATGCTATGGCTCCTTAGAGTACAAAATATTTGTTGTGCCTTCAGGATATCTCACTGAAAAGCAGACTTTGCAAATCCACTGTATTATAGTACCAATTTTCCCCTGTTCTCCCAGGAAAGCTGTAATTGTCCTTTCCAATTGGTCTGGAAATAAAACCTGAATACTAATTTATTAGATGTACTGATCCATATTCATTCAAGATACAGCATAAATACCAAAAGAATTCATTCAAAAATGAATTTTGATTTCAAGCTCAGTTAGGAAGCTGACATTTAAGAAAAAGTGGGCTGTGCATACATCATATTCATCTATAGAATATGTTTTCTTTAAAACTTTACAGTAGAAGACTGTCAATAGACTGTAGACAGTTGTTCTGAGAAATTTTATGTTTGGAAATTCTTGATTTATCAGAAAAAGTAGAAAAAGAATTTGTTTGGAAAAAAAAATACATAGTAAATTGATTACAGAAATCAAAGCACACTCTTACACCCTCTAGATTCATAGAGAAAAGTGTTGAAAGTTGAAAGATTACACATCCAAATATGAATAATTACATGAAAAAAGAAAGTAAAGAAAAGGATATGAAAGAAATGAATAGAGAATATAAATGTAAAGAGCCATTTGGAACTTTAAAATGAGCTCACTGGAAACAGAAATGGAAAAACCATTGGACTGGAACATTGAGTGACAGGGATGGAAAGAGGAAAGCGCAAAGGAAACCTTCTCTTGGTGTGTGCACAAATGAAGTGGTTTCAGAAACACTTAAGCAGGAGGATATTAGCTGGCTCAACTCAGGAATTATTTTGAGCTACTAAGGAGAACAGAAGAAGTGATTATAAAAAGGTTCAGCTCTATGGATGATATTTAAAGGTTTTCCAGTTCTGTAGTACACAGCAGGAAAATCTACTGCTATTATGTTAAACACCACATAATAGGAGGAAACTTTTCAACAGCTCATGTGGATGGCAAGGGTAGGTACAAAAGCCTGTCCACAAAGAGGAAGAACTGCGTATTTTACCAAGATGTGAGCTGTGCAAAACAAGTAAGACTGGTTGGACCAAATCCAGTTGCATTTCAAGATTTTTCTATGAGGTTAAAGAGGGAAATGCAACCAACAGGCAGCAACAAAACTCAGCTTTTCTGATTAGATAGTATTTTGCTGGCAGAAATTCATAAAGTGAGATTAATAAAGGCATATCTTCAAGATATTTTATGCCATGTTTACAGTTACAATTTTAGGCTATTGAATCTCTAGTTTGTTTAAAATTACTATCTGTTAACATATTATAAAATGTGTAGGAATTATTATTAAAACAATACAGATTTCATAAAGGGGTGAGGCAAGGAGGAGAGGTTTTTTGTATGTCTATTTCTCCTGACCATAAGATCTATGTTTTGAAGTGCACATAAGGACACTGCAATTTTCCCAGGTGGCTATCTCTGTTACCTTTGCACTGGGCTCCATAGTGTGATGTGGACTTGGTTTTGTACCAACCCATGGCTGCCAGCACTGATATCTCTGAACCAACTGATTTTTGGAAAGCCTATTGAAGAAATGGTTTGAGTGACACACTACCTGGGTAAGGTGGTCAAAGTAATGTGGGTTTGGCCTGGTATGCCAAAGAAAGAAGCAGCTGTCTGGCAAAGTAATTCTCTCTAGGAAATGAGAATAAGCATTTGCTTTTAATTATCGTTAAGGAGGTCTATGCTTTTGAGTGATTGGAAAGAATTTTTTCACTCTACAATTGCAAAACAAAACCCCACATCTTTTTGTTTTGCAGTTTTGCTTTAAAAAGTTAACAAAGGACTGAGATAGTATTTACCTTTGTTTATCTACAATTAATTGACGTGAGAGAGGTAGGAAACTTCTGGAGAGGGATTGAATTATGAAGGCATTCAGAGTGACACAGGTAAAAGAGGACATATTTCCACTGTCTGTACAGACCTGAGGTAGAGAAGACCTTGGGGTAGCATGAGGTGCTCAGGCATAAAAGAGCCAGAGCTGTGCCTGCCTTAAGATACACATGCAGGACCCATATCGTGACTTGAGATGATGCATTCTGCTGGGGTCCTGCTCCCCCATGCCAGTTCCATTCCTTTTGAGCTAGAAGTGCCCCCAGAAGAAGTTTATGACGTTTATAACTGAGCTCTTCCTCACAGACTTCCTAGAGGCATTTTTTTTATCACTTTACAAGAAAATTGGGAGCCCCCGTAGGAAGCACTGGAAAGTGAGGAAAGATTAATGCTTCATTGCAGTTGTGGGTATCTGCAGGAGACATCTCTAAAATTACCTTACCTTCTGAGTAGTACTTTTAAATGCTGTGTTAGTAGTGTTCATATCACCAGAGATCAGGAGCAATTTCATTCCTCGATCTCATTACTGATGATCAGATGCCGCAGAGTCTGTATCCCTTAGAAGAGAAAATGCACTGGCAAAATCTAAGCATCAAGCAGTAACATGCTGGCTCAGGCAGCAACATTAGCCCCTGTAACCTTCCCACAGCAGGTCAGCCTCACTTTACTTCTTTCTACCTTTCCCTTTCCTTGCTGAGATCAGGAAGACAGGGACCAGGGGACCTGCACCACCTCTCCATAGTAGGAACTGCCCTTTCGTATGGTGACACCTGCAGGATGGACACCATACTGTAGGCAGCCTTCCAAAAGGACAAGTCTTGAGGCCAAATGGGATCAGATCATCTCAGTATCAGGTGGAGTGAGATGAAAAGGTCATCCCATCCACACCATAAACAATGTTTTAGATTAAACTTGCTGGCCTATGAGATCTCTCTTTTTTGCAAGCAATGTGAAAAATTGAAATGCTGTTACGGATCACTAATGTTTCCTCAGGCTTTGATTCCAGTTTTTCTGGGGTTTTTTGGGTTTGGGGGTTTTTTTTGTTTGGTTGTTTTTTGTTTGTTTGGGGTTTTTTTGTTTTGTGGATCTTTTTTTCCTTAGTAAATTCCTCACAACCTATTTATTTGTCCTTAAAAATAAAATGCAGGGAGCTGTCCAGCTGGGTAGGTACAATAGCCCATTAGTGTGAATATTGTATGTGAATTTGCCAGCCCATAAAACTTTAGAAATTTTCCTTTTCTCTTTAATCTCCTGGCTACCTTTCTCTGTATATCCTGTGTTTTACCTTGTTGAGGTTAAGTGTTATTTTCAGAGTTAGCTTGAATTGTTACAGTTTGCCTTTTAAAATTTCACGTTTTATTTAACTTTGAGCAACCTACTTTATTGGGAAGTGTCCCTGCCCATCGCAGGGGGCTTGGAACTAGATGATCTTTAAGGTCTCTTCCAACTCTAAACATTCTATGATTCTATGATTATTAGCAAAGTTGAAGAGACAAAACCCTTAGATAAGCTCGGTTAAACAATTTTTAACATTAAAGTCCTATTTCCTATATGCTGGATATAAAAACTTCAATACAACAACAACTTAATACAATAGATCAATTGAGAAGTTTGACTCGTGTCAGAAAACCTGAAATGCTTCCTGTGATACCAGAAAGTATCCAAGCAAAGATGCACGTTTCTAATTACATCCTTTTTTTTTTTCCTTTTTACTCACTTCACACATCAGCTGTCTACATGGCTCATCACATTCACTTAGAAAACCTTAACAATCTGTACCAATATGTAAGTAAAGGAAAATCTAAAAAAGAGCAACTTAAAGCTTGTATTTCACAACTCTTGTCTCTAATTAATTACAAATATTACCTATTTTTTTAAAATCAAGGACACTGAGGCCAATTCAGGATTTTGTTTGGATCAGCTCTGAGCCCTACTCTGAATTAAAAGTTTCTTCCTAAATTGTTTTAATCAGGGATTAAATTTTCCATATGAAATAATACAAATATTATGACATATAAGAGCTAGAAGATACTATTGTACTGTATTCATCAATATATTTTTGTATTTCTCTTAAGCTTTTTGACCAAAGTCTTGATAGGATTATGTGAAAAAATTAAGAAATAAGAAGAAAAAGATTAGTAGAGCATTTCATATCCAAAAAAGTTCTTTTTTTATTGAATTTTGAACAAACTCAGCTAGTTAATTGTTTAAATTATTGTAATTTTCCAGTCTTTATCAAAATATTAAAATGGGAAAATCAGAAGTGGCTTAGAGATTTTAATGAAAGTGCTGTGTGTTCATACTGATGATATGTAAATGTTGCCTCTAACACATCAAACTGCTGGAGATATTTAAAAGCACTCACTATTAACCTAACTAGTGAATACAATGGAAGAATTTTCCAATAGCTTTAATGCCTGTGGACCTGAGTCAATGCCAAGTGCTTTAGAAAATCTTAATTTCACAATTTTCCCTTCTAATAATTAATGTTTATGACACTGGTACTTATATCTTATACCATGACAACCAACATTTCTGCTGCATATTCTACTCAATGTCTTATTTAAATACATTTAAATTCATAATATATTTAAATATGTTTACATTATATTTTACATTAGATCTTTAAGCCTGACAGAACCTCATGATTTAGCAGAACAGGTACAGTCATGAGAGACCATGTGGGAACTAGATGAGACCAATCTGAATCTTGCATCCCAGATCATGATCAGAAGGTGGCCTTATTTCACACAAGAAGTTCTGCTTTATGTCAGATGACAGCAGGGAGAAATCCTTTTCCAATAGTCCAGGTCATTTTCTCTAGCCTGAATAAAAGAATAAATGTAGCACTAAAATCAAATACCTTTATGATGAATGAAATTTAAAAATAAAATAAATAGAAAGGCAACATTTGTGTACATTTGTGTAGGTGTATATAGCAGATATATGTGAAGCTATAAAGCTGGATTCGTGAGGTTCAGTGAATTGCATTTAACTGTTACTGTTCCTCGTCAAGACCCAGCCACAGCAAGTCTTTCCTGCTAGCTCCCTTTGGGTCATGGAAGTTCAGCAGGGGCAGGAGGGCAGGGAGGGCTTGACATTGGGAAATGTTCTGACACCTGCTCCAGGGCAAGACAAATGGCTGATCTTGGCCCTCCTAGACATGGGCCTGGCCTTCATAAGTGGAAGGCATCAGAGGTGGAAGTGGCCCATACCAATAAGAAAATCTGACTTTTCAAGTAAACAGATGCACAAAATAGCACCATGAAACCAGCTGTGCATCACTACCAATACAGTTACAAGTCTGTGTTTCTGACTGCATAACAAGGCCCTATGAAAGTCAGAAAACTAAAGTTTTCAGTCCTATAGTCAATACCATTATTCATGGAAGACAAGAATGTAAATTCTTTCCTGGAATCTAGATATGCACTGGGGTCACTGAAACATTCAAGAGCACACAAAGTAGCAAGATTTTTACATCTGCTGAGTTAAACATTAGTAATTTGTATCTTCTGGGGCAAAGAATCCCCAAAAGCACAAGTTTGAAGTTGAATTGTTAACGTTTTCATGGAGTTTTCAAAGAGATAACTAACCACCATAATGGTTCTTGAAGAAAAATAGTAATTCTTTCTTTGAAAGCATATTCTTAAAATACGTTGCCGTCTCCTAGTCACAATTAAGAATTTTTAAGTATGCCAATTAGACCATGACTTGTTCTTAAGAAATTTTCATTGCACTCCTGAGCAAAATTATATGGGAATCAAGTCAATTCTCAGAAGGGGATGAAAAAGCTTTTAAAATAATTTTTGTGATGCATGAAAGTATAATCTAAATATAGCTGTGTTTTCACATGAGGTTTTGTTCCTTAATGTATGATATATTAAGCAATACTGCTCGTAGCAATAGTCCAAAGAGTTTTAAGAGGTAGCAAGAAGTTTGTTTAAGAGGTAGTAGCAAAAACAAAACAAAACAAAACAAAATTGTGCTAATTCTTTCTACAGAACAATCACTGCAAAACATTTTTTTTTTCTTTTCACCTTGCAGAAAACAGCTTTTAATTATTGGCATTTTTGCTTTACACTGCATACCAGCTTAAGCATATGTGAACATCTAAGCACTGCAAAGGAGAATAATTTCAGGGGCTGTTTCTATTTAATGTTTTGCTTTAAGGAAAATGAGGATCAAGAGGGAGGGAAGGACTAATGGCATCAGCAGCTCAGGCTGTCAGGCTGCCTGGGAGGATCAGCAGATGTGAAGACCACTATCTTCAGTGGCACAGGAGGTAGGAGGTAGCAGGACTACCCATCCTCTGGATGTCAGGACTTCTTGGAACTCCAACTTTTTTTTTTTTTTTTTGTGCCTTGAATCACTAACTATTTCCTAGGAACATGCATTATGGGAGAAAATGGCACACAGCTGATGTGCAAGGTGTAAGGAACATTGCATGGAAAAGATGTTTATGATGTTTCTACCTGCATTATATTTTAAATAGTTGTTTCAGAGTGCATGGCTGCTTCTTACTAGGTCCTGTGAATAAAATACACCAACGTGGGTGCAGAATTATAGTGCAATATAAATGTCATGAGTCCCATAAAGATATAAGAAATTTTGCAGTGACATTGCAATAGGAGGAAATCATAAAGTCCTTACACAACTCTTCCCTTGTCCCATATGTTCTGCTTTGAAGAACAAAAGATCACAGAATAATAAAACATAAACATAAACCTACCCCCTTTACAGACTTAGTCTAAAAAAAGCCTTGCTTTTGACTAATTCTTGCTAACAGTTAATAATATCCACTCCCCCTAGAAGTCTCAAGGACAGCTTGGGCCCACAAAACCCTGGCTCTCACCAGCTCCCCTCTCACTGTCTCCTCACTCACCTATGTCTCCTAAGCCCTACAGTGAGCAACATCAAGCCTGGAATTTGTTCTCCATCTCTATTTTCATCAATTCCTAGAAAATCTCTCAGAAAGCTGTTATAATTAATATAAAAATAAATGTGAAAAACAGAGTTAGCAAATGGTTTGCATGTCATTCCTCCCAATGCCAAGTTTTTTCGCTTAAACTGAATAGTCCTGAAAATTTAACACCTTATCCTCTGTAAAATCCCCATCAGGGGATTTCCTCCAGTAAAACCCTAATTGACAACTAGGCCATAATGGAGTCCTGAAGGATTACAGAAGTAATTTTATTATCTCATGCAAATATTCAGTTGATACTTGCATAAATTTTTAAATTAAACTGCCATTGAAGATTAAAAATTAATCTGAATGTATTAGTGTGGTCCTAAATAGAGGAGACAAGAGAACATAGAAAATTCAAGCTGTATTGTGCTGAGGGTGAGTTTCTGAAATAAAATATCCAGTACATTGCCCCAGAGTAATAAAAAGGACAACAAAGCAGGCAGGAGAATGCTACAGCCCAAACATGTAGTCCTATTCAAATCTATCTTATGCTAAGTTTCAACACAGAAATCTACTTTATAAAAAAGAGGAGAAATATATGTGAAGCTCATGGTATGGGGAAATGGAGTCACAAACTGGCTGCAGTGTCTTAAAAAATTACTCCATAGAAGCCATTTCTTTTTTCATAAATTTCCTAATATCTGTTTCACATAAAGTGATTAGTACATGTAACTTGAGATAATTAAACACATTTGAAATACATATTGGAACTAAATACCAGTATGGCTTTAAACCAATCAGGTAATTTAGTTAACCAGTAGTTATATTATAGTCATACAAGCACGGCAAGAGCCTTGATATCTTCTCAGTATATATCCATGTAAATATCTTTAAGTTGTACATTTCTTTCCTGTTCTATTGAATATCTACTCTGCTTCCACTCTGAATATGCTGTTCCAGTTAAAAATATACCGTGTTTATATTTGCCTTTGTTACAGACTGTGGGTTGATACTTCACTGCTTTCATCAGTTTTCAGATGATTTTTGTAAAGAATAGAAACCTTTGGATTTTTTTTTTCTCGAGACCACATTTAATTATAGATGTAATTTTACCTCAGTATTCTGGAACCTGGGTTTTTGGAAAGAGCTTTTCATGTTTTATGCTTTTCCAGGATATTTTAATGTGATTATAATTTACGTATTTTCCACAACTCTGATCAACAGCATTTTCTTGGAGGTTAATAAAACCCCAAAATCTGTACAATGGAGCTAGCTATTTACATGCAAATGGGAGCAGCACCCCACCACTTGACAACAGAAACAACAAGATCAGTGCCTCTGTTAATGTCCTTTCCCAGCTTAATCAAGTATCATTTCAGTTAATGTACAGAGTTTTGCTTGGGGTGACTGATTTGTCCCTCTTAAGGTTTGTGTGGGTGAGTGGCCATGTGGGAGGATGATGTGGGATGTGCCAAGTTCATTATAGCATTGAAAGAGAGATCAGGTAAAAAAAAAATGTTACTTGTTCTAAGTGCTGGTAGTGGCAGAAGACAGGACTACTTTTTTCTCTCCTGTGAGTTCCTCAGCTGTGTCCCAGCTTCTGGGAAGTTCATCTCCTTAGTCTTGAGTTTCCTCCTAATTACTTGATTTCAGTGTTCTGGTGGAATATAATGGTGCCACAAGCAATCTAGGAATTAGATTGAGCCAGCCTGCAGGGCAACTTGAAACATCAGACTTGAAGCTGGAGCTGTATGGACAGCCAGCCCAGGCAATGGGACTGGGCACACCGGGAAGGTGCGCTGCTTGACAAAGTCTCCTTTGGACATGAGCTTTAATCCTAAAAAATTAATAGCAACAACTTTAATTATTGCAGTAACTTTTTGGAAATCACAAATGGCAAAAAAGAGACCTGTATTTCGTGGATGAAGATAGAGGTATTTCAGAACCAGGAAAGGTGGAGCACCTGCCTGTTTCAGATGTGCTTGATTTAGGCAGAAGAGCACACCACCATTTGCTACCCTCTTTAAAAGTTACAACTGGAGATGTGTTGCCAATGCATGCTGCAGTGCAGTGGAGCCCACCCCAGGTTCCTGAACCAAGTGCAGGTGCTGCCATCAGCTGTAGCAGGGTCTCAGAGAACATGGCAGGAGAGCAAAGCACAAACACCTCGTTAGTGTAAATACCTGCAGGAGCCTGAAGCTCTTTCGGATGGAGAAATGTATCTTCTCTGATCTGTGCTACAACAGAGAACACAGTGAGAAGCGATTTTATATTATGTAAGTTCCCACTTCTGTAAGTTGATTAGACACTGTGAACATTTTAATTTTCTTCTAAGAGAAGTAAGCAAAAGATGAGTTGTTGCCTTTTAATTGCAGACATTTCAAAAGTACTTAGCTTTACCTGCATGAGCAGTCACGCTACCCCAAGCAGTTTGCAGGTGTAAGGAATAGAATCAGTCTCATACTCATCAGTCTCATACGGGATCAGTCTCATACTCAGTGTCTCAGTGTTTGCAGACCCCCTTAAATGGCAAGTGTCAAGGTCTTATGGATCAAGGCGACTTACTAAAAAGGGGTAGAATTTATTTTCTGCGTTCCTCTGATTCATAGCACTGACTGACCAGCTGTCCTTAAAATTAAATGCAATAGAACTATGAACCTGAGCAAGGACCAGCTGTAGGATTTCTATTTCTTAGGATCAGCACAGGATCTTCTATATTGTTGTATCTAATGAAGCTATTTATAGAGACTTCTGATTAATTGTGAAATATATATAGAGATAATAAACCTGATCAGATACCTCCAATTTTAGTTTCAATCCAAAGTTTATCTAAAACAGAGAGTGGCAGACAGCCCATTCTCTTGAGATTTCCACTACTGTGACTGAATGTTTCCTGTAGTTTGATCCTTTTCAGGAAATCCTGCAAGAATTTCTTCTCATGAGACTGAAGTGTCTTACGTATGTGTACAGGTCTTATTTTCTTTATACATGGAAAAAAATTTGAACTACACCTTTCTCACAGATGTCTTCTGACACTTTGAAAGAAAAGAGGAAATCTGAACAGGGAACATAGCAATGTATTCTCCGGGACCTGATAATTTATCTATTACATAAAATACTACACATTACATTTCTTCATGGTTAATAATTAGCTACATTTATGAACTCATTTTGTCTTGTGAAAAAAGTATTTCGTATTCATCAGTGTGCCCTAAATAACTCAGATTTAAAATAGTCCCACCATAGAGTTAGAAAACAACTTTGTACATCAGTTTTGGTCATATAAGTCATGCAGTTCTGATGGAGTTTGCTGCTTTGAAGCACTTAAAAACAGAATTATGAAGACACAGAAGTGCCTATATGTAAACAGTTTATCTGTGAAACTATTGTTTTAGATAAAAGAGCTTTTTCAAGTTTTTTTTGTATTAGCAGAAATAGCTATGATATGAAGTGACTTTTCAGTACTATGAACAAATAAGTATAAGGGGAAAAAAACCGCAATAGTTTAATCAGATGCAGTTATCTGTATTATCTTGAATCAGACATATGGTGTTATCCCAAATACGAGTAAAGATTAGAATAATGGTCACTTGATGTGCATTGTTTCATCTGTTCTTAATGGGGAGACTTATTTTCAGTGCAATTCGTATTTTTTTCCCTTTAAGATTTTAATGATAGATAAGAGAATACAACAAAAAATATCACTCTCCAAGAATGCTGCAGCACATTTTAATTCAACAGCTGTATAGCACACATGTTCAGGCAGCAGCAACAAGTTAATAAATCCCATTAATTCCCTTCCCCCCGAGGTCTTTGCTGACTGTTTGACTGACAAAGTTCTGCCTTTATTAGTTATGACAGATCAGGCTCTGGTTTTCATGTCTTTGGGGAAATGTCACACTTATTTTAAGGTGAATTGCTCGGTTCAAGTAAAGAAACTGCCTTAAACTCTCAAGACAGTTAATGCAGGGCAGCTTTTTTAGTCAAATAATTTCATGCTTTCTCTGACATTAGGGATATATTGGTTATGAAGAAATAAGAGAGCAGATGGGATGAACAAGGATCCTCCTGGAGTTTCAGTCCAAAAGGCTTGGAATGGGCAAGTGAACATGCTGCTTCGCTGGGCTCTAAAAACATGCACCTCAGAAAGATGAGTGAATTACTTTGTTTTTCCCCTTCTCTTTTAACTTTTTTTAATTTTTATTATTTTAACATCATTCCTCTACAAATGTTTAGACATCCGGCCACTACGGTGCAGGTCAGCACAACTGGGAAGTCCCAAACCTCTTCATGTGTACATGTCTACCTATAGGTCATACGAAGAGCTGAGCCAGAATATGGAGTTGGAGAATAAAAAAACACAACCTTATCTAATCGTGGCTTTTCGGAAAACCCATCTCTCCAAATAAAAAAATAAAAAAGTAATAATAATAAAATAAAAAAAAGTATAGATTGTGTTTATAATCCAAAAACTGGGGATTACAAAAAGCTGCTGTAGGACACCTCATTTGTTTATTACAGGCTAAGGAGAAAGAGAGAGAAATAAGATTGCCGTAGAACCATATAGGCTTGTGTAATGGCATGCCTTCTCTACATTTTGAGTCCTCCACTTAACTTTCTGTCTGGTATTGGATTAGCTCTGCACATTAAGCAAGGGTATTATTGGACTTCCCACAATGATGAACATAACTAGTACAGTTAAATTGGAAGTCAGTGAGATGCATTGGTACCTCAGATTGTTATTTCTGTTGTATATTGCAATGGGCAGTCATTGAAGTTGAAAACTGTTCTGTTCTTTTTTAAGACCTTTTATATGACATTTTTAAAGAGAGTTTCAGTCCTCAGTAATACTGATTAGTTGAAATAATTTTGTGTTCTGGGAAACTTTCAGTATTTTTCTCTTCAGCCTCACTACTGGTTTACTTCACTCTGGTAATAATGTAATAGATTTATTGTGTTTTCCTATTAATACAATTAAAAATTAAACAATCAATCCTGTAGAACAACTTGTCATATCTTGATGTTATCTTTTCATAATTTAAAAACTGGACTGTGCACATGTCCTTTCATAGCTGAGCCATTTTTAAGGCATTGAAGGTACATTTCCCACCATGGGATCACTTCATAGAGTCTTTTAATGAACTTTATCGTTGGCTTTTTTAAGTCTTTGCAATTTACATAAACCCTTTTCCCACTAACCTCTATTATTTTCTTATGGCCAAAAATTGCAATAGGTTAAATGCGGATGGTTTTCTTTGAAAGAAAAAATGCTGCTTTATAACTTAAGTACCACAAATTTTGAAAGTATTAATTTTCTTGATAAAGATCAGTTTTATTGCTGAGATAAGTCTAAAGTTTCTGCAGTTCTCTAAAGCAACAGCTCTACTTTTTCAAAATGTATATGTATCGTTTTATAACTTCTTGATCTTCAGGAATTGAGCTTATTTTAATGTTATCTAGAGGTATTCACCATAAAAGGTTGTGTTATACTTTATTCATGGGACAACAGAAATGAGAATGACAACCAGCCTAAGAACGGCCACTTGAAATACACTGTAGGAGTATGACACTGCTCCTTTTCATCAGTGAGTGGTGATAGATTTTCTTCCACTAAGTTCTTAATGGATTATATATGCCTGAATTATTTCAGAAGTTCACTAAAATGTTAATTATGTTTTTAAAAAGCTCTGGCTGCCTTCTGAATGTTAAAGGCCTTCAAAGTGATAGCAGTCACATTTTCTTGGGGAAATACAATCAAAGCCAGAAAAAATAAAAATGCTGCTCAAGCGCTGTGAATCCTCAAAATTACTCACTACTACAAATCTCTTGGCAAAATCACAAAAAACTATGCCAGAGCTGGTATCTGTCCTGTGCTGACATGCTCCTGCCAGTCATCTTTGCCAGTTTTTCCTACTCAAGGGACATGCTAACAGCAGTGTCACAAGGCTTACACAAAAATGTCTGTATTTTTCTGATCTATGCAAGAAAAAAAAGGTTCCCTGGAAGCGTACACTGTCTGAAGGTATAAAGTAACCTCCAGCCAAGTGGGCCTGGTGTAGGTAACATGTTCAGAAACCAAAGGATCTGGTCTTCTGAGCTATTCCCCTCTCACTAGCCCAACGTGACGGAAAAACCTCAGCTGTCATCCCTGTGTTCAATGCCATTAGGAGTACCTAATCTTTTCTTAGACTGATGTTTTGTGTCAGATTTCATGCAAGTTTTTCTCATGTGTTCCCTAAGAAGGGGACACCTAAATAAATTAATAGGGCACAAAGAATTATCAGTTGGGAGTAGAACAGTAATATACTACATCAGTGTTTGTTGTAGAGCTCAAATTGTGGTATGTCTGACAGGAGAAAACTCCCATTCTTGCATGACCGAGGAAAATGTAATCAGTATCAGTACTGTAAAAAAATCTTGCCTAATTACATATTTACACAATAGAGAGAAATAGCATTGGAGATGTTCCAGATTTTTTGGTTACAGAATACATGTTTAACAAAACTGTCTAATTATAACTGCACATATTTACTCAAGAGATAAAAAAGCCTTCAAAGGAGATTTTCCAACCTCCAGGAAAGACTTTTTCTGTTTTCCAAACAAATTTAATCACTTACTACTACGCTACAATCTGTGCCTTTACAGTTTATAAATCTATAAATGAATATTATTTAATATTATATAGCAATGTTCTTCAAATCTCTTAAGTATCTGGTTTCAATCAACATTAACTTGGAACTCAAGGTTAAGGGTGACATTCCTTCTGGAACAATGAAAATAGATCATAAAAACAAACACAAGTGCCTCAAAAGTTTCCTTTCTCACAGGGTAGCTCTGCAGAATGCAACCTTACCTCCTGAAGCATCAAAATACCTCCATGTGTTAACGTATAGAGACGTGACCACCTCTTGGCTAACACAGTTTTTTGTAATGGGGGCTTTCAAAAACAAACACAAACTGTTAATCCTAGAGCAGAGATAAATAGGAAAAGTCCATCCTGATGAAAAAAATAAAACCCAACTTGTGATTTTTAAGCGTCCCTCCTGAGAACAGAAAAAAAGGCAAAATCCTGAAATGTACTTACTTCCCAGCAGATTTTGTTTTGGAAATATGGAAATAACCTTAGAGAACAGGTTGCTGGAACGTTTTGTTTTTCCTAAACTTAAATATACTCTTTCCATCTGTTCATCCAATGGGATTGCCACTCTCTCCTTCCATTCCTTGGGCTCCCCACTGTGTGCTGCAAAGGGCCAGCAGCCTTTCACTGCAGCCTGGATTTCTGTTCCCTTTCTGCCCCTGTCACAGCAGATGAGTGAGCCACTGGCCTCCCACCTCTTCCTCTTGGACAGGCTGCAGTGTCTTAGGATCTCATCACCCACTGCCTCTTCTCCACTTGTCCCTTCTCCCTGATGACACTTCCTGGGTTCCTCTAATATGACCCAGAAGCTGGTGTGTCCTCCTCAGTGCTGGCACACTGGGAAAACTGCATGCCAGTTTTGAGGATGAGACACCCACATATCATAAAAAGGTGGGGTGCCAATACCATTTAAGGCTGAGGTTGTCTTGCCACCTGGCAAGTCTGTGTTGTGCAAGGATAACCAGGCATCCTGGCTTTTGACCAGCTGCCTGCCTGATTCCCACTGTAAAATTTATAAGGACCAACAAATCTCCCCAGAATGTCTCGTTTTCATGGAAGTAGTATTTTCTGATGTGAGAACTCTATCAATGATTCCTCTTTTTTTTTCAACCATTTCTAGCTCTGAGTTGAATTTAATGAGGTTTTGTAGCAGTATCACATTTTCAGCACATCAAGCACAGAGAGAAAGCTTCACCACTGACTCATCAGATGCAATGCAAAATATCTCAGCACAGCAGGGCTTTAGAAGAACTCGGGGTACAAGTGACTCTACTGCTTGTACTTTCTGTCATGACAAACCCCCAGCTGACCAGCAACTTCATTTTGTTAGTACAAAAGCACTCTGTAGTCACCAGGACTTCCATACAAGTGACAGGGCTAGACTTTAAATAAAAATTCTTCTTCCCAAGTGTGTAAAACAAAGTAATGTCTTCAAAGACAATAATGACAGTAGTTCCCAAGCCTGAGATGACATGTCCTGCATGCTCTTACTATAGACCAGATTATATCCAAGACTGAATAGAACTCCCTTTTGTCAAATTCATTATCCAGTCCAGTCCTTGCTTTAATAGATGCACCTCCCTCCCACTTATCTTTACTTTTTGCACTCCTTTTAAATATGTTAAATATCCAAATACATTATCAGGCAGAGAAGGATATTACATGAATGCTGATTTTTAATCTGTGACAAATACATTATGTATAATAGCTTCTTTAATATTTCATAATCATCTTCATCTAACAATTGATCTGAGTCTAATTTGTAATGCTTATTACTCATAGGAATTGAAAATGTTTTTCGTCTCATAGTTTAGGTCCAGCACAGGCAAAGACCGTAGCTGTGACTGTTGCTCACATGTTAATTAGCGGCTGGACCATGGAGAGCAGCACAGGTGCAGGGCAAGAAGTACGTCCCTTCTCTGGGAATGCTCAAGGACAGATATTATTCTACTGAGTTGCACTCCGACATATGCTGAGTGCATGTCAGCAAAGTGAAGGGCATGTCTCGGGCTATCTGTTCAATTACACTGTCAGTGACAGCTCAAGCATGTCTTTCACTGTGTTGACACGCATGACAAATTGCAGAAAAAGCTCTGACTGCCAGTACTTGCTTCCTGTGTCCCAGCTTTCAGTAGCGGTAAAATACAGTTAAACCTGATGAAAGGATTACACTCATGAATTCATGACAGATAAGCAGCATTTTTGCTGTATGTCTGCAGAAGATCTGCCATGGAATAAACCTGCTCATAGAGTTCTGCAAGGGATTCTATTCATATTGAATCTATTGTAATATTTACCACTTAAGAAGTA
This sequence comes from Nycticryphes semicollaris, assembly GCA_013400055.1. Classification (NCBI taxonomy): domain Eukaryota; kingdom Metazoa; phylum Chordata; class Aves; order Charadriiformes; family Rostratulidae; genus Nycticryphes; species Nycticryphes semicollaris. Next base: position 211,905 of record VXBJ01000044.1, read on the forward strand.
AAAGGATTCTTTCTTACATTGTAATGTTATGACATGTCAACAATCTATTAGTATCTGTGGGCTGAGCTGTAGTTGGCTGTAGTCAATTTTTCTTGCTGCAACAAGTTTCTGCAGCACAAAATAAGCCGCAGTGTTAGGACCATCATAGAGAAGTGTTTGGACACATCAGTTGGATTATCCAGAGGTTAAAAGACAGACAAGCACAAGGAAACCAGCGTTTACTCATATAACAAGTAAATATTGGTGGAGCTATTTAATCTATAGAAACTATGAAACAAAAAATGCAGGAAACATATTTTAACAACTGTGAAGTCATGCTCTTGCAGAAGCATGGACCTTTCCAGCCTTCATGATGTGTCAAAAGAACTCTTGCAATCTACACTACTTGAGTAATAACAGATCACAATAAGCACGGGGGNTAGCAGACAGACAGACAGAGAGTAGGACAGATACTGTCAGACACAGCTTGCTGCACCTGTGATAGGTACTGGGCAGAACTGCCTCTCTTCCTCAGCATCCACTACAGCTCTGAAATGCCTCAGAACTCACCTATAGCTACGTGAGGTGAAACCTCCCCTGAAGATGATGGGGTTTGCATTAACCAGCTATATGTGAAACTATGCAAACTTTCTATTTTTAAATTATATACTCGCTTCTATCTGTTACAGGGATTCTTTTTTTGTCCAAATTCAGTCTTCTAAATTTATTTTCATTTCAACTACAAGTCCTTTGTAGCAGGAATTTCTTCTTCACAGGTGAAGGTAAAAGACACCAGACACTGAGTCACAGAGTTTTCAGGGAGACTTACTGCGTCATCAGTACAACCATTTTCAAGCACAGAAACCCATCTATCCTGTAACATTCAAAAAACAATTACTTCAGTACTTTTCATCCTTCTTTCTGGGGAAAGACTCTGATGGGTTCATTGAAGCAGCAGAACTCTGGTCTGCCTTCTTTATTCTCCTGTTCCAGAGCCAAAGCTCTTCTGAACAAACATGTGGTATTACCCAAATGTGTATGCTATGTTAATAAAAACAAAATAATTTCTAGAAAGGGATAATATGCATAGGTTTTTCCAGCACCAAAAATTAGCAATCAAGACCAACAGTGTGGTATTGGCAGTACTCACATCTTTTAAGAGCCTGAGCCATGTTACCCCAAGAATTTCCTTTTTCTGTGCTGATCTACTTTCATTTGATCCTAGCAACCCGGTGTAGCGAGTGTGTTCTTTATATATAAAACGCTGTATTTTAGATTGTCTTCAGTGAAATGAACACTGGCCTGAGCTAGGAGTGTGACCATCTCATGACTTCTCTGTCATCAACCTTGAGCTGGTCACTTCTGTTAGATCCAAAAAAACAGGTGAGATATGTTCGGAAATGGTGTTAGGTGTTCACTGGTATTTAAATGCCAAAGATGATAGGGATGTTTCATGGGATTTCCAAAATGCTCAGGTTCTAAAAGTCTTATGCTGGTCCTTCTCTTTCAGTTAAACACATTCTTTACTCGGGCTGTGTGTTTGGGTTGCTAATATAAAACTCAGAAATAGAACAAACTCCAGTGCTGAATACGCATAGATGAATCCCACTGTTTTTGTGTACAGCGCATAGCACTTCCAGATGGCTTTGATACATGCTTAATATTTATTATGTTTTATAAAATAATTTGATTGAGTTTAACAAATTATTAGAGAGTGTCTAAAAAGAGAGAGGAAACAAACACACAACCAAAACGTTTCAAAAAGCTAAGTAATTGTTTGTAATTGCTATTCAGGGATATTTGTTTTCACCTGTGGTAAAATATTTATGTTGTGTGCTCTCCAGCAAGAATTTTGGAAAGCAGCAACCAGAACAAAATGTTCCTACTCAATGTTTGAACTCTTGGCAAAAAGAGGAATAGGCAGTAGGAAGTCTTTCAAAATAGATGAGGCAAACAAGGTTTACCAGCCTGCCAGAATGCACACACTCCGACCGGTTTGCTAAAGCTGATAATTTGCCAGTAAGACTGGGTTTATTTACTTTTAAGATCTGCCTGTTACTATATAGTGAAACATCTCCAAAGCACACATGCTCTATTCAGAACATTATCTGTTCACATCTAGCTGCTATGGCATCTTGTTGACTTCACAGAGGCAGCAGCTATCAGCTCTGAGCAGCAGAATGTCTCAGTATTTTGTCATTTCTGCATACAGCACCATGTCTTCATACAGCAGTTGCTCCATTGAAGGCAAACTCAAAGGAGATAGCATTAATATCGAATCCAATAACTTGGGAGCTTGAAAGCCATTGCAACTCAGTGCAAATCACGTTCTCACAGCTTACCACCCAAGTTAGCCACGTTCCTGTGAATTTCAGTAAGGGTTTCGCATAGAAATATTTCTGAGGAGATGAGTATGAAGTCTTGCAGCATCCACAAATTTGTGTTTAAGTGTCTAAGTCACCCAAGAAGAAGCTATATTTATGACTTAAAGAATTTTATTCCTTCTACTCTTGATCTCTAAGTGTTGTCCGCTCCTGAAAAAAAGTGGGCAAAACAATTTGTTTTGAAGTCTAACATGAAGTAAAATTTTACTTCTTTCAGGCTCACCAAGACAATCTTCACCTAATCATTAAGATTTAATTAATTTTTTTTTACACCTTCCAAACTGCATGTGATGTTTGAGGTGATTTTCCCCTTTTCACCTATAAAAGCAATAAGGCTATTCATGAGACTGACATTTGCAGCTTCTCCTATCAGACTTCCAGGATCTTAGTAAACAGTAGGTTTCTCAAGGACCAAATCAGTACACTGCACTTTTGTGATTATAAATTGGAAAAGCCAGGTTTGTAGCTCACCTGGGGATACTTCTCCCATGATCTTGAAACTCAAAAACAGCCTATCCAGTGTCTTTGGCCCATAATCTCAAGTATTCACAAAAAAGCCAGTGTTAGAGTTTCCTCAGTGATAAAGTCACTACTGTCAACTTCAGGCCCTGGAAAGAAATCCTTTGGAAAGGAGTAGGGATTGCAGTGAAGTATAGTTGAATATAGACAGGGTAAGAGTGCTGAGGCAACAAATAAGGGATGCAGTCTGGAATAATGGGCTGTGTCAGAAGACCCCTTTGGGAAGCTCACAGTCAGCACAGATTAGAGAAGCCTTCAGAGACTTATAAAACAGCACTTCACAGAGCCAGGAGGAAAAGCAAGGTATTGGAGGTGATTTAAAAAGGTGATTTGGGCCCCTCACTACAGGAAGGAGATTGAAGTGCTGGAGCGTGTCCAGAGGAGAGCCACCAAGCTGGTGAGGGGTCTGGAGAACAAGTCGTACGAGGAGAGGCTGAGGGAACTGGGCATGTTTAGTTTGGAGAAGAGGAGGCTGAGGGGAAACCTTATTGCCCTCTACAACTACCTGAAAGGAAACTGTAGAGAGGCAGGGATTGCCCTCTTCTCCCAAGGGAATAACGACAGGACCAGAGGAAATGGTATGAAGCTGCGGCAGGGGAGGTTTAGATTAGATATTAGGAAGAATTACTTTACTGAAAGAGTGGTCAGGCACTGGAACAGCCTGCCCAGGGAGGTGGTGGAGTCAACATCCCTGGAGGTATTTAAGAAACGTGTAGACGTGGCTCTTCAGGGCATGCTCTAGTGGCCAAGATTATTGGTTTGTGGTGGGGTGTTGTGTGTGGGGTTGTGGGTGTGGGGTTTAGTTGGTGGGTGGCTTTTTTGTTTGTTTGTTTTTGTGTGGGGTTTTGGGGGGTTTTTTTGTTTGTTTTTTGTTTTTTCATGTGGTTGAACTCGATGATCTCAAAGGTCCCTTCCAACCACTAAGATTCTGTGATTCTGTGATTCTGTAAAATAGGTCCCTCAGAGCTGTCCTATGCACTCAAGACCTGCCAATTTCAGCCCCCGTGTTTACCTGAGGTCATTAATTATTTGATCTTAATTTCACCTCCAGAGAGAAATGTTTTTATAAGTTCCAGCACTGAGAAAAGATTTGTTTATATTTCTCCCCATAGCAAATATTTTATTGCTGTTAATTCTGTGTATAGATGCAAAATATGACATTATTTTGATTCCACAAGCTGCATTTTCCTTCCTGCTAGATAGCCCTCAGGACTGCAAACGCAATAGTAAAAGTTGAAACATTTTTTCTCTGCATGAGACTTGCAGGCTACACAGTTAGCCACTCCTCATAACTATACTGCAGAAGCCAAACTCCTCAGTTACCCTGGATATAGCCATTACATTAAGAGAAAATCAGAAGGTGCAAGAAAATGAAGTGAAAAAAAGAAGGTGAAAGGCACCCAGTTCTTTTAATACCATCAGAAGCAAAATTCTCCATTTCTCAAGAATTTTCAATTAACCAAATGCAAGTAGAAGGGTCAGTAGCATTGCAGTTTTCTCATTTGTTTAGCTCTCACCTATGGATTTAGATCCCTGCAAGTCCAAGAATCCCAGACCCTGGAGACAAGGAGGAACATCTGGAGAGAGGATTTCCCTCTATAGAGTAGGACTGGGTTAGAGACCATTTGGCCAAACTGGACATCCATAAGTCCATGGGCCCTGATGGGATGCACCGGCGAGTGCTGAGAGAACTGGCAGATGTTACTGCTGGGCCACTCTCCGTCACCTGTGAATGGTCATGGAGAACAGTTTAAATTTGCTACCCTTTGTTCTGTCGCTACAGGCCCTAGTTAAGAGTCTCTTGCTGTGCCCTCTTTATATACTGAAAGGCTACATTAAAGTCTCCCTGGAGCCTTTTTTTCTCCATGCTGATCCTCAACTCTCTCAACCTTTCTTTATAGGAGAGGTATTCTAGCTCTTTCATCATGTTCATGGCCCACCCCTGGACTTAACCCAATAAGTCTGTGTCCTTCTTATGTTGGGGACCCCAGTGCCAGACACAGCACTCCAGGTGTCACGTGAGAGCAGAGATAAGAGACTGAGCCACCTCCCTCAACCTCCTGGCCACATTTCTTTTGATGCAGCCTAGGATACACTTGGCTTTCTGG